>CAXAMN010011769.1:152141-172948 GCA_963970005.1 Durusdinium trenchii
AAACCGGTTGCCGCACACTGTCCGGTGATCAATTTGTCCCGTCGTGAGATTGCTTGCGACCAGGCCACCACAATGCGGGCATGTGTACTGATGCGTTTTCTTTTCTTGGACTGTTCCATTCCGGACGCAAAACCGGTTGCCGCACACTGTCCAGTGATCAATTTGTCCCGTCATGACATTGCTGGCGACCAGGCCCCCACAATGCGGGCATGTGTACTCATGCTGTTGCTGTTCTTTGACTTTTCCAGCACTGACGTTAAACCGGTTGCCGCACACTGTCCGGTGATCAATTTGTCCCGTCATGACATTGCTGGCGACCAGGCCCCCACAATGCGGGCATGTGTACTCATGCTTTTGCTGTTCTTGGACTCTTCCATCACTGACGTTAAACCGGTTGCCGCACACTGTCCGGTGATCAATTTGTCCCGTCATGACATTGCTGGCGACCAGGCCCCCACAATGCGGGCATGTGTACTTATGCTTTTGCTGTTCTTTGATTCTTCCATCACTGACGTTAAACCGGTTGCCGCACACTGTCCGGTGATCAATTTGGCCCGTCGTGACATTGCTGGCGACCAGGCCACCACAATGCGGGCATGCGTACTCATGCTGTTTCTTTGCTTGGACTTCACGGTACAACTTCTCGTCGCTGGCCGGCGTCTCCGTCTTGCGTTTCTTTTGTGTCCTTTCTGTTGTTTCTCCTTGTCTCGCCGTAATCTCGGCCCATGTCTCCGCCACCAGCCTCCGGCGACGCTCGAGCTCGGACCCGCTGGCCGTAGCATCGGCGGGGAGCGCCGGCAATCGATCGTGGACACGGTTCTGTGCGGCGCGGGCGCGGAGGCGCGCGAGTCTATGATTGGCGCGGCCGGCATAGCGACAGGCCACTTGCAAAGCTTTGCAACCGTTACACATTTGCCGGCCATCCTGCCCCGCAGTTCGTTTGGCCAGCCACGCGCTAAACTGGGAGGGTTCTTTACGTACGTAACAAGTGTGGCACTGCCACCAACCGCGTTGCTTGCGTGCACATGCGCGACAAACTCTTCGGTCCATATGGCGCGCTTTCCAGGCTGCCGCGCCAAAGGCAGTTTCCGCTTGCCGCACGCCGCAGTTGGCGCATTCTTTGCGCACCTCGCATGTCAGGCACACGCGATAATACGTACACAGTGGTCGATGGTACTTCTTCGGGAAATTTGCCTCTGCGTGCCAGACTTTACAATTATTACACTGCCATGGGGTGCCAGACGTGGCTTTGTCTTGGACGCATGCTCGACAGACACGTTCGTCATCGTTGCGTTTCCATTGGCCTCTGGTATAGGCGTCTTTTTGTTTGCGTTCTCGGCAGATGCAGCATCCGCGCTCTTCGCAGTACGCGTCCAGCAGCGCGCGCCAATTCACACTTTCCCCACGGAGTACTCGCAGGAGCAGCTCACGACCGATACCGACCCCGCGCTGGAAGAGCTTCGCGTGAAATGGCCGAAACAGCAGAAGTTTGTCTCGGCCTGGCACCCGTGTGAAGGCAACATATGCTGTGAAAGGGTTTCCGCTCAGGCCAATGTTTAGGTCCGTTGTGATCGTGGCTGTGGTTGCGTTTGTGCTTGAGTTCGTGGTTCGTTTGTTTGTGCTTCTGTATCGTGGCTCTCCTTCGTTGGTTCTGTACTCTGTTTTGTGGCTGCATGTTGTGCGTTTTGGCTGGCGGTTGAACACGACGCGCACGAGGAGGAGGACGAAGCGGAGGAGAAGGAGAAGAAAGGCAGCTCGCATAAAATCTAACAACCCTCACCTGACAGGTACGCCAAAAGACTCCTCCACCCGAACAAGTCTACGATTCGTCGCCGGTACCAACCCCAAGGAACTCAGTTGAGTCTAGTTCACCTTCGTGACCTTACGTGGGTTTCATGTCATCTGGAAATGGAGTAAATAAGACAGTGCTTGTGCAGCACGTCCCACTTATTCAGCGGGCGTCTTATTTACTCCATTTCCAGATGACATGAAACCACGACCCTTCTCCCCCTCGCTGGGGTCGGCGGCACGGGGCGTAGCCCTTACAATATCCTTGCAAAGACTGACCATTCAAAATGACTCACACAAAATAGTTCATTCTAGTTTGCGTTTTTGTCTCCATATAGATTCAGGGCCTAGGCGAGCACAACACAGTTTACCAAAAGCGAATGACACCTTACAAAAATAGACCATGAAACGTGGGACGTTGCAAAAGGAGGACCTGTTCTTAATCGCAAGTTTAACATATTCTATTTGGAGGAAACTCTTGGAGGAACAAATGATCAAACAAATGGGAATGAACACACTTGTTTGAGGAATATTTCCTTGCAGGATGATGGGACTCTTTCAGCAAAGGGGGCAACTTGAGGAAATTTGTATGATAACTAGCAAGGGGTTGAGGAACTCCCTATTGTTTAATGGGCGGATACCGATACCTTCAATTCCTTAGCTCCCTCCTGAGCAAGAACCACAAAAATATGACAAGGGAGGGGTTGGATTAGATTGGATACTTTGGTGAGGGAGTCTATGTGCTGGGGACAACACATGTTTGTCAAAGGTAAGGCTTTTCAGACGATGAACGGCACGTGTTGACAACTTTGTCGAAAGGGTTGGGGGACGAAGGGTTGGAATGGCAGGGCATTTTCTTCGAAGAATGAGTTTGCTTTTGGAAATGATGGATGAGTGAAGAATCAACAAGAATCATTGTACAAAATAAAACCCAAATGACAAGTGCGAATCGCGAAACTCACAAACGTAGGCATTTTTGAGCTGAACGGGTTAGCCTTGATCCTCTAGACTCCATAAGCCCAGAAACTTCAAGATCCCGAAGCCTACCGAACAGACTCTTAGAATCTCTTAGACCTTTTCTAAAACCACTGGTTTCTATGTATGGTTTTAGCAATTCATGTCACAACCACTGCTTTAGGCATCGCGAAATAGGAAAAATGGTTTTAGCAGCAACAAATTCCCCACATGAAGTGGTTTGTGAGCAGAAAGTGCGTGCTCAAATCAGGCCGTTGCACAAAAACAAAGGTATCACCAGTTGCCCTGGAACGTTGCCGGGTTTGTCATTGTCGTGCAGCATAAACTGTTGAACGAAACGGACATCCATTACACAGCCACACCTGGTGACACTGACGCCGCTAGACGGATATACTTGAAGGTTTTGTAGACACTGGGTAGCTATGCATGTCAGCCCCTGCTTGCCAGGAGTTTCTGAAGTCGTTGCAGTGGCTTCGCAGCCACGTCGACCAAAGCAGGTCAAACACATGGGGTAACTTCGCCAGCGGCAATGGTTCTCCCTGACCCATGCACTTTGGCAAGCACATGGGCGAGTTGAACTTGTTCCTTCCAAAATCACAAACTACTGTACAAAGTTGTCTGTCAAGTTGCATAGCAGCGTCCATCAGCTCTGGGCTGAGTGTTTGTAGTGTCACCAGTACATGCTGGGTCGCAGCTTAGGTGGGCGCTAGCCAGCTATGAGCTTCAAAGGTCACCTGCACACTGGGCCAAATCTTCACGCTTGGCTTCTGTCTTACTAGTAGGTTCTTGTTCCTAGACTTCCTGGCAAGTTTCACCTTGGGATTACCCGTTCCCTAAAGAGCCATGCGAGCAGAACTCAGTTCAGCGCCTATCCAAGCACGAGGCCGGCTAAGCCACTTACAATCTTACATACTCGGCGACTAGCGGACTCAAGCGCGCATGCAAGCCGGCTGGCGGAGTCCAAGTTAGGCAGATTTCAGGAATTTTACCATCCTGCTGGCATGCCAGTCTGCTTTTGGATCTGACATTCTTGTCTGCAAGAAGACCCGACCAACTGGAACCATTGCTCACGTAAAACATGTAAATCAGGCTGCAGGAAAACATGGCCAGTCTCTTGCCAGGATTTGGAGAAGACCCGCAACGGTCAACCTGCAGTATCATTGTCATTGGATATTCTACTTCTGAGCCAAAATATACGATGCACATGCCAGATCATAAACCCAATTCTATAAACGATGTAGACAAACTGGGACGTTCTGTTGCTCCCGCTCTTTAGCACGTGAACCCAAAGTCGCCTCCCGAGCTAAAAGCAACTTGAGGCCAGAGGGGGTGAACGAAAGCTAGCCGGGCGGGGAGGCGTGCAGCGGCGGCAGCAGAAGCAAACCACCAAGCAGAAGCAGCAGCAGCAGCAGCAGCAGCAGCAAACCAAGTTGTTCATGCTAGACATGACGTGCTGCCTCCAAATCGGTTCAGAACGAGTGCTAAATTTAGAACTCGTTTTGCACGCTTTCGCGCTGTTTTTTCTTCTACATGGCCAACTCAAAAAAGAAGCAGCAGCAGCATCAGCAGCAGAGCACCAAGCAGCAGCAGCAAATGCCCACCCGCTCACCGCGCGCAGGGGAGAGTTGAACCTCCGAAGGGGGTGTCGGTAACACTGACTTAATCAATTATTTCAGGTTTTCTCAGGCGCGTCCACCCCGTCATTTAACTTGCTAAAGCAAGAGCAACTTCAGCTAGCTGAGGCTAGCTTTCGTGACAAATGGGAAATGCAACAGGAAGCAGTGGCCTGCCCTTCCGAGGATTGTCAATCTCCATGACCTTTGGAGGACTGCACTGTACACATGTTTTGCGATACAAATAATCGGAAGCTGATGGTTGATAGCTGTGAGGTTGGTCCAATTCCATATTACAGCCAAGAACGAAAACGACGAATGTGACCTGGACTGGAAGCACATATATATATATATACTTATATGTATATTATGTGTATATATATATATATGTATATATATATAGAGGCTCAAGTGATTGGCTTCCAAGTTCTTTGCCGGCTGAAATCGCGGGCGAGCATGAACTGAACGAGCCTTTTCTTCCTGCACAGCAAACCAGCACCAAAACAGTGTCAAGGTCTGATTCAATGGTGGAGAATCAACATGCACGATTCATTGCCTGCCACACATCTCGTTCATGATTTGCCAGGATCATCTTTGTGGAATGCGCCTGGCCAGTGAACATGCTAGTACTCCGCCTAGTGCGGCATCATCCCCACCTGGAACCCGCAGAAGCTGCTGTACTTGAGACCGCTCACCAAAGAACCATCTAAAGTACCACCAATGTCGATAAGAGTGGTGGCGTGATCGCAGTCCTGCCAAACACTTTACCGCAGAACGTACAGCTGTCCATGCTTTGCCACACCCCACCCTCTGTGCTGCAAGCCTAGAATCCTACAGAATCGTATAGAATCCAAGATCCCACAATAAGGATGTTGTCATATATTAATTGTCACACAAAGCACATGATACACGGCAATACAAGTTCGGTCCATGACGGCGGTGACTACCACATTGTGAGGCACTCCCAACAAGACCTTTGCCATCGACAGCCAACAGGTGTTAGAGTTCACAAGTGCATTCCACGCAACATCAAACCCTCATACCATCCTAATAAATTTCTTAATTAGATAATTATTGACAGTGCTATGCTGCATTGCTGTTTCATGGCTGGACCCACGTCCACGTCGTTTCTCACATAGGACATAGGACGACATGAGGTACTCTTGTCAGTCTTGAGTACGAGAAAACCATTCCAAAAAACACGTTGCAACACAGGCAGGGCCAGTGACCACTTCTTGCCAATCAAGCTGGATGGCAGGGACTGCAACAAGACACGTTGCTCAAACATGAAGCGCGTGTGTTAGGTGAATTGGAAGTCGGGCTACAACAGGTATGGTAAGGCAAAGGAGGCGGAAAGTGACAACAAGTGAAGCAAACTCGAAAGTTATATAAGAGATATACAAAACACTATACTTGGAAATGCTGAGATGTTCAAGGTGACATTTTTGTGGAATGATGGAGAAAATGGCGTGCTGAAAATAGGTGAGCCCAATGGAGTTGAGTGCTATGAAGTGCCAAAGGTGGTGAGGCACCAAGCTGGATGGCGTGGACTTCAGGCGGCTTGATTCAACTTGTGGATGACACACACACACACAAAACGAGAAGACACTAGTTGAAATCCATCGAGCGGTTCACATGTGTGCAGCAACAGCTGCCCTTTGCACTCAAAGCATTCAGGAAAAGATTAGCGGCCGAGCGTTTTTTCGTTGAGGGTTCGCCATAGGTTGCTGGCTTGATCATCAGGTTATTGAGCCCAAGCTTCCACTGAGGGCTTGGGAATGCAGGGCATTCAACAACACCGTCGCCGCAAGGCGACACAAGAAGAGCTGTGCCAAGGTCAAAAGGAAATGGAGGCAGCTCAACGAAGGCTGCATCGTGAGCATCAAGAGAGTTCGGAACTTCCTTAGAAGATATGAAGGAGGGAGAGTCCAAGACGAAAGGGAAAGACAGGGCTAGTGCCGAAGGTTCACTGGCTTTAGTTAGAGTCGGCACCTCAAGGAACCCCCTCGACTGCACTCCAGACCACCGAAGACAGCCAAGGAAATCTGAGGCCACACCTGCATCCAAGACATCGCATGCAGTGAGGACTCCGCTACGGGCACCAGCCGCCATCACCTGGAGACCCAGGTCCAGAAGGAGTGGAAGCGGAAGTGAAGACACCTGAAAACCAAGGATCGAGGCGAGATTCGCAAGACTTGAAGGGAAGGGTGGAAAGGGTAGAAGTGTTTCGGAGATCGAAGCTGAAGAGCAAGCTGGATCGACAGGCCCGGTTGTGGTTTCGATGTCGACACCGCCAGAACACCATGTCCCTTTGTTCACTCAAGAGCAAGTGCAAGGTTTGCACATGATGTCTCAACAGGCTCCACTTCTATATCCAGCTTTCCAAACACCTATGACAGTCACAGGACCGCCCTTCCTCGAACAAGAAGAAAAGGAAAGCCTGCGAAGACTGAGGCTGGAAGATGCTGGTGAAGAAGAAAGAAGGGCCTTGGAAGAAAGAGCGAGACTGGAAAGGACTGAGCGTGAAGAGATGTCCCGACAGCTGCAGTATCTCATTATGGAGAATAGAAGGCTGAAGGACCAGGCCTTTGGAGTGATGGCCATGGAAAGGAAGAAAGAAGAACAAGAAGAGTTGAGAAATCGCCTAATCCAAGCGATTCTTGAGGAGAATAGGTTGCTCAAAGACAACCTTCAACGGTTGGTGGCCCAAGATCCGAAAGAAGATGAAGGGCTGTTCAAGACCCCGAATGGCAGTTCAGGTCATGACGAAGATCCTGGACGAACCAGTCAAGGAAGGCCACGTGAAGAAGTTCATGAAGAAGAAGAACGACCAGGCCATTCCGGGAAGAGAACCGGAGGTCGAAAGAAAGAGACGCAAAGTGCAAATGGGATGCCTCCACAAACAGTAGATGTCATCCTAAAGTTGCTCCAAGGCATGCAAGATCTTCAGAAGAAGTTGGTCAAGGGGCACACCAGAGATGATCATGGAGGTGAAGAAGGATCTCCGCAACTCGTCCAACGAGGTGTTGAGTTGCCGAAGCTGCCGGAGTGGTCTCCTGAGACTGGGCCAATTGATTTCTCAGATTGGCTCCTGGTCATCCAACCTATGATGGGAGATCCGAGCAGTAGCTCTGAAGAATGGTGGCAGGCGATGGTTGAAGCTGAACGCAAGTGGTACAATGACCACATGGGGAAGATGCCATTAGATCGTCTCCAACTGAAGTGCCACCTGGCTTGCAGTTGAAGAAGTGGTCAAGACTTGAGCGGCGAGCATCGTCACTATTGCTGGCTGCTCTTCCTGAAGGACTTTGAGAAGAAGTGGTGTCCTCCCGGAGCTTGACAACACTGGGCATCTTGACAAAGGGGATGACTCAGTACCAACCGGGCGGCTTGGCTGAGAAATCCGCCATCCTGGCGGCATGCCTGAAGCTGGCACCATTGCTCAGGGAGTCACAACATTGCGGCGATGGCTTAGGTGGAAGCGGCGAGCTGAAGAACTGGGAGTTTCGATCCCAGATGCCACGATCCTGGTGAAGGGACTGGGACGCCTCATGAAGAAGTTGAGCGGCATCCATGCAGACCTGAACTTCAGGCTTCAGCTGACCCGCAATCAGCTCATGGTGGACACGATTCCACCTCAGGAGTCGGTGACCAAATACTCCCATCACCTTCTGGCAGAGTTGGAAACGATGGGACATCAGGCTAGGAAGAAAGAAGCACTTCCTGAAGCCCCGAAGATCAAGAAGTTCGAAGAGCAGTCGAAAGAGGTGAAGACCAAGGAAGTGCGAGAAGGAGAGAGTAAGGAGAAGGGAAAGTGCGGCCGCTTCTACCTCACTGATGCCGGTTGACGAGGCAAGCAGTGCACCTTTTCGCATGACCAAAGAGATGAACGAAAAAGATGCTGGAATTGCGGTGGAACTGACCATATGGCTCCAGCATGTAGTCGACCGAAGGAAGGAAAAAATGGCGGTAAGCCAAAGATGTCCAAAGCAGAGAAGACCAAGGACACCAAGGATGAAGTGAAGGAAGAAGATGGAAGCGGCCGGTCGCTACCAAGCATGAAGGACCTTTTGGAAGAGGCCAACAAGGTGTTGAAGTCATTGAACTCGTCCCCATCGTCCTCGACTACCTCTCCGACTGCAGCCGAAGGCGATGAAAGACAAGAGGTCGTGGAGCGGCTTCAACGACAGCTCAACTCCCTCAAGCAGAAGGCCTTTCGGCTGATGAGAATGAAACAAGGAGGACAGACTGGATTGCTTGACAGCGGGGCTACTCACCCGTTGCGCCCAGCAAAACAGGGGGAGAATGTGGCTCTCTATGACAAGGTCGAAGTGGCATTGGCTGATGGCCAAACTACCTGGTTGCCAATTTCACCAGGTGGATGCATGATCACAGAAGACCAAGGAATTGAGCCCATCCTGCCCATGGGTTTCATCACAAAGGAATTGGGATGCTCTGTTCGCTGGACACAAGGGCACTTGGAAGTGGAACATCCAGCACGCGGACTGTTGGCTGTGGAAGAGAAGGACGGATGTCCTCAAATCGCCCGCAAAGAGGCATTGGAGTTGATCGATAGGAATAATGTTCAAGAAAGTTGACCAGTTCGAAGAAGAAGTGAAGTGGACGAAGGAGTTGGTTGAGACGCATCCAGTCCTGGCATCACTCCCTGAAGAGATAAGAAGGGAACTGGTCGTAGAGCCAGGCCCATGGAATGGGCTTCCAGTGAATCGAAGGAGAAGAACATGAAAAGGGATGGCTTTGTGGTTCACATGTATGCTGGACCAGATGAAGGCTTTACGCTGAGTCGTGCCTGGCAGCAGCTTGGAGGAAAGGAAGATGAGCTTTTGGAGTTGGATCTTCAGAGAGGCCCAAGTCATGACCTCCTCAAGAATGGAGGTATCTATTCCACGTTGCTCACGGCCATCCTAGAAAACAAGGTCAAGGCTCTGATCGGCGGACCAAACTGCAGGACTCTTTTTGCGCTTCGTCACTATCCAGTCCCTGGTCCGGAACCTCCAAGGCCTGTGCGGTGGAACGGAGAAGAGTTTGGAATCAAGGATGTGACACCAGAAGAGAAAGACAAGCTCTGGGAAGATGATGTGCTGCTGTGGATGGTGTTCCTTGGCATGGTAGCCAACTATCTTCGCCAGGCGAGAAAGGATCCAGAGCTGTTCGTCTTTTCTTTGGAACAGCCATCAAGTCCCAAAGCATACAAACCAGAAGTGGTATCATGGTGGGATACAGTATGCCGTAATGGAAGGCGCTGCAAGCTGGACCGAGTTGAGCTTTTCCCAACGGCCCTTAGGCGGTGCAGCGACGAAGCCAACCACTTTTGGAGAGAATCACCAGATGAGTCCCGATGATCATGGCCTCAAGGCACAAGATGGGTCTCATGGCAGCTTGCTCGCTGGCCTCCTGGACTGATGACGATGGTTGCATCCTCGTTGATGAAGCAGGTGATGAGAAGGCCACTGAAGCTGTGTGCCCTGTCGTGGGAGGAGCATATAGCCTTTGGACATGTCCCATCGAGAAAGGATTGCTGGATTTGTCAGGAGACCCTTCAACGGTGTCGACCTCATCGGAGAGTTCAAAACCCTCGAGCAGGAGTGCTTTCATTGGACACAGCAGGACCTCTGAAGCCTGCGTACGACCAAGGAGGACACCTCTCCCGGTATTTCTTGGTTGGAGCATTCACCTGGGCTATCCCAAAGGGAGCGAACACTCCGAATGAAGAGGGCCAAGAAGTAGAAGAAGAAGAAGATCTCCCGATGATTGAAGCCGAAGAAATGGAAGAAGAAGCCGTTCATGAAGAAGGAGGTGAGTCGGCAGAACCTGAAGAGAATGAAGAAGATATGGAACAGGAGGAGGGTGACATGGAACCAGGGGGAGGTGAAAGAGAAGAAGAAAAAGAAGAAGGTCAAAATGGCGTTGAAATCAAGACCTTCCACCTGGCCTTGCCTATGCTCTCCAAGAAGGCATTGGAGGTGACCAAGACGGCGATGGACATGATTCTTCGTTTGAGGATCGATGGCTACTGGGTGAACCATATTCACACCGATCAAGGCCACGAGTTCTCAGGACACTTCACGGCCTGGTGCAGGAGAAGAGGAAGACTCCGAAAGATGATGGATGAAGGAGGCCTGGATGACGAAGAAGAAGTGCTCCAGACTCCAGACCAAAATCATCCCAAAGAGGTGGCCAGAGAATGGGAAAAGTGGAAGGCATCAGCTGGCGAAGAGGTCCACCCCCTTCTCACCGAGAAGATGGCTCTCATTCCGATGGATGCGAACCAAGTGGACGCATTCATGAAGATGGCCAAAGAGAAGGGGCTGCAGGTTGAACTGATACCTTCGAAACTGGTCTTCTCAAAGAAAGCCGGAAAGCCGGTGAGATGGGTAGTGTGCGGGAACTATGAAACCCGCCAAGCTGATGAGATGAATTATTCAGGTGGAGCCGATGCATCTGCACGCAGGATCCTAGTGCTTTTGTCAGCTTGTCAGCACTATATATACTATATATTTCAATGGGACGCGGTCGGCATAATTGACGTGAATACTGCATTTTTGAATGCAGACATGGTCACCAAGGAAGATGAACACCTGATGCTACTACTTCCACCAACGTTCTTTGTTGAACGAAAGTTCATGCCCAAGGATACCTACTACCTCTCACAGAAAGCTGTCTATGGACTCCGGAGGTCTCCAAGACTTTGGGCAGATCACCGGGACAGAACTATGGAAGGCTTCGAGGTGAAGAAAAAGAAATGACACTGCGTCTCAAGCCACTGGACTCAGAACCCAATCTGTGGAAGGCAGTCCGGGTGGATGATGATGATGATGATGATGATGATGATGATGATGAAGCGTTTGAGAAGCCCCAAGCTCTAGTGATGACGTATGTCAATGACATCCTGATCTGTGGACCTAAGAAGATCAAAGATGCCATCAGGTCCACCTTTGAGGAAACCTGGAGGACGTCAGGCCCTCACGAGATCAGCGATGGACCGGTGAAGTTCTTGGGCATGGAGATATCAAGGAGTCGAACTCCAGAGACAGGGCGATGGAGCTGGATGATTACCCAAGAATCCTCTGCCTCCGATCTTTTATAGTCAGAGCCTGGACCGCTGAAGCATCGAAAGATCCCCATCACAAAAGACCAGCGGCCATGGAAGGAGATGAATCACCGCCCTCACAGGCGGAAATCAAAGCTTCCCAAAAAGCCGTGGGAGAAATGTTATGGCTGGTGACGAGATCACGACCAGACATGATCTACGGCGTGTCTCGAATGGGATCGAACGTGCTCAAGGCTCCAAGGGCTGTTTTGGAAGCAGCTGCCCAGATGAAAGGCTACAGTACCTTGCTGCCACGAAGAATCAAGGCCTGAAGTATGAAGTGAATGAAGAAAAAGAGCTCATGATCAATGTCTACACAGACGCTTCTTTCGCTCCCAATGCAGAAGAATCACATGGCTGTTTTTTTGTGATGGTGGGAGACCACCCAGTGTTCTGGCGATCAGGAAAACAGAGCACCGTGACCCTCTCCACTGCAGAAGCCGAAATGAACGAAGTGATTGAGGGTATGATTGCAGGGGAGTCGATCGGAGTCATCATGCACGAGATCGTCGGGTGTGGACAGTCAGACAGCTAATGGGGCATGTCAATCCTCACAGAAGGAGGATCATGGAGGACTCGACACCTGAGAACTCGTTCGACATTCGCCAGACAGGCGATTCAAGATAGAAGTTGGAGCATTGGTCACACCCCTGGAGAGGCCATGGTTGCCGACATGGGAACGAAGGCTCTGACATCGACCAGGCTTGAAGCGCTGAAGAAGATTGGCATGGATGGACGAGTAAAAAAGATGGCAGAGAAAGAACTCCAGAAGGAAGAAGTGGAAGCGAAGACCCAAGAGAAAGAAGATGAAATGAAGATGGAAGGAAGTTCAACAAACATCGATCGAGAAAAGGCTGTGAAGATCCTCAAAGTTCTCATCATAGCAGCATCGGTTAGTGCAGCATCCGCACAAGGCGAAGAGGATGATCCCGGTTGACGGTCGCGACTCTTTTGGCTTTCTACACGATGATGGTCACATCCCTTTTCTGGTGGGTTGTGAAGGAGGGAGTATTACGAAGGTGGTGCCCATCCCGAAGTGGATTGACCAGATCCACCCAAGTTGGAAGTCCTCCCACAACGCCACCAGGGAGAAGATCAAAGGGCATGAAAGCCAGAGATGAAGAAGATGATGGAAGAGGGGCTCGATCAGGAAGACTCCCAACAACACCAGAGATGTCAAGGCCAAGAGGCCTTCCAGCAGAAATTCCTTTGACTCCTCCTCAACACTTGATCCCTCCACTTCCAGGTCAGGGTTCATATCAAGAAGTGGTCATCAGTGGTCAGTGGAATGCCACTGTGAGCACCTCTCCAGTCTCCAGGGAGAATCCCAGTACCTGAAGATCAAGAGAGTCAGAGTCAAAGAAAGTGTCGAAGGATTAGATGAAAGAATCCTACAGCCTCCAGCTCACAAGCAGGAGGACCTCCAACTCAGATGCCGAAGGCACGTTCAATGCCACCGGCTGAATATACAGGGGAACCAATCCCCGCGACGAATCAAGATGAAGGACCATTGGTCTTGACGACCAAATTTGGGAAAGCCTTTCACTGCCGAGCAAATTGCGATTATTTGGTGGCCCGACACACTGGAGAGCGAAGGAGGGGACGATGGTGCTCCACCTGTGTTCGCTCAGTGGGAGGTCGACCCACGAAATTGACCTTGTGGGGTGGAACTCTCCACTCGAACATGGCCTGTCCAGACCTTGGAATTGACCGGCTCAGGTACACACCTTGCTCCAGGTGTACCCCTCATGGCCGGTGAATGAAGAGATCAAAAGTGAAATGAAGAAGTGCTGAAGAGTGGAAATGATATGAGAAGAAGAAAAGGGTGGTTTGAGCCTACGGAAGCTCAAGTTTTGAGAAAAAAGTGTTCAGTCAGTTCGATCTGACGATCAACTGAAGGGGGAGTGTGGATGACACACACACACACACAAAACGAGAAGACACCAGTCGAAATCCATCGAGCGGTTCACATGTGTGCAGCAACAGCTGCCCTTTTGCACTCAAAGCATTCAGGAAAAGCTTAGCGGCCGAGCGTTTTTTCGTTGATAGGTTCGCCATAGGTTGCTGGCTTGATCATCACAACTAAACCAACTTTGTGAGGGGTGGATGGAGGCGAGCCCCCATGCAAAACAAAGGACATTGTGAAAGAAAGATAAACCATGGTAAACCATTCTGTTGAGCCAACGCAAGCGAAAGGAAGCGATCTATATAGTTAATCTATATAACTCAGGCTCAGCACTTGTGTAGTTACTGCTTCCAAAAGAAACACCAACCATGGTCAAAGCATAGCATAGAGGCAAAAGACCACAAAGGGGGCAAACCAAGGAATCGAACACGACAACAAGGACCCCGTTTACCGTTTACCGAACAAGACCGCGTGTTTCTGAGGACAGATGGGAAGAACACTGCCCTCATTGTAAAAAAGTAAGAGCTATTTTCAGTATCAGGATGTGTGGGTGAGAAGTGTACAGCAAACTTTGGAGCAACGACTTGATCATGCTTTATGCAAGAATCAGTCACACGCACACACACACAAGTCAAGTACAGTGGTTGTCCAGTTATCCACCATCAGGAATCAAAGGAGTTCTGGCATGTGTTTCAAGCAACCATGCAACAAGGGATATTCACAACCCAAATAACATGACGACTGGTCATTTAGTGTTGGCAGAACGACGTCTATGACTTTACCGTATACCTACCAGTTTACCAGCCAGTTCTCAGTTCGTAGACTTCTTGATCGAATTAGTGCCGTCATACGAGCACCAGGCATCATGGAGGTCATTTGTGCAAATGACGCTGTAGTCGCCGTCTCTGCCATCAACAAAGTCGGTTGGCAGAATAGCTTCTTCATACCCTTCGTCTTGGTAGCCGTCCATGTCGTCAACCTCCACCGAGCAAGTGCGGACAGTCCGCTGTGAGACAAAGGTGCGAGACAAACTCTCATGACATCACTGCGCCTGCAGGCCATACCCGGAAAAAGAAAAGAACAGTACATCTCCAGGGCGTGTTTGCCGCACCATTTGCTGCAACCTCAATGCACTGCCGAATTCCAAGACTTGTCGGACTTCTCACAATTTCCAGGCTGGTCACTGGCCTCGTTTTCTAGTCTTTGGGATCTTCAGACATTTTGTTTTTCATTGCTGTTGTCAATTCTTTTTCCTCTCTCTTTCATCTCTCTCTCTCTCTCTCCCTTGGGGTCCTGCTGCTGTAGTATGTTGACTCGAGTTGGGCACTTTGCAGGTTCTACCTGTGAGAATTGCATGTGCGCGCTTGACCATTTTTGCAGGCATTCAAGACTCAACCTGTTGGTTGACTTGTGTCCGGCTTGGTGCCTTCAAGGACTTCTTCTGCCCAGGGTACACATCGTGCAAAACGCACACATTCTCGTGACAGAAGCCCATATGCACCTGACACTGCCCGCGTCACTCGCCAACAACAACGTCCTTGAACGCTGACTAGTTGATTGGATGGGTTGCGCGAGGGATAAGGCTTTCCTCCAGGTCTGCAATGACTGTCCAATAACCTGAAAGAAAACCTCAACCAAAGAAACGCCCAACCCACGAGCAAACCGGTTCAAAACGTGCTTGGGACTGTGGAGCACGTTCAGACTGCTCAGCAACTCAATATGCAACCCCCCCACCCATAGCTACCAAAGAGGCTCTCAGGCTGGCTGTGGCAACAAAAAAGGAAAAGGTTTCCTTGTTCAAGAGCCACAGGTCACCATGATCAGTAAAAACACCAGTACACCCAATTTCAGACAAGCTTGCAATCATACATACATACATACATACATACATACAGACAGACAGACAGACACATACGTACATACATACATCCATCCATGCATGCATTACATTGCATTGCATTGCATTGCATTGCATTACATTACATTACATTACATACACTACATACATTCCATGCATGCATGCATACATACATACATACATATACATACATACAGCTGTGAGCGGTTCAAGGTGGCAAGCCCTCATAGAAGACCACCTAGTGCGGCACCCCATTGCACCACGTGTGCCCGGTGTTCCACTTCCCGATCACCGCCAAAGAGTCCTTCCAGGGTGAGCGTTCTTTGCTGACAATCCTCGTCTCCATCTTGGCCATTCCTGTTTTGCTCTACGGTGGCTGGCAGTTTATCACCAGGCCATCAAGCAGACCTATCTCAGGAACTATGGCGCCACAATGGGGACGAGCCTACATGGTGTGCTCCAAAACCACATGTGGGAACTGGATCTGGACCGACAAGGTCCGCAGTGGCACCAAGCGCCGCAAGTGCGGAAGCTGGTGGCCTGAACCTTCACACCACAATGGCAAGGGCAAGGGCTATGGCAAGCCAAGCAATCGCGCTACAAGCAATCAGGCATGGCTGGAATCCCCGCCTCAACTCACCAAGATCAGGCCACTCAAGAAATCCAAGGTTCAGCAGGAAGCAACCGACTCGTTGGCCAACAGCTGGACGGCGTTGTCCGAAGAGACATAGACGAAGCTACAGGCACTTGGCATTGGACCAGCCAAGCCAGAAGAACCGGCCTTGCAGGATCTTTTGAAGACCCACATGGACGCATTGCCACTTCAGGTACAAGAGATTGTGTCCAAGCTCACGGCACCCGAGCCCATCACCGAGAGAGAGATAGCTGGGAAATTGAAGGGGCAGGTGACAGAGCTCAAAAACATGTCCGTCAAGAACCAGCTCCAAGTCCGCATAGATGGGGTCAAGGCCCAATATGCCAATCTCTTGAACGAGATGCAAGAACTCCAAACCAAGCTGGCATGAAGGCCGTCAATCGCAACCCACCCTCCACGGAGCTCAACGAAGCATCAACAGAGCCGGGATCCCACTGGCGGTAAGAATCCTTTGTACACAGCCTGGGCATCTCCCTAACAGAGGAGCAGAAAACCCAACTCCACGGGCTTCTAAAGAGGTCGAACCAGGATCCTGAGGATCCAACCAAGCGGATGAAAACAGAAGCAGCCACGGCGCCCACGGCAGGACACTGTGGGTAACATTTACCCAAACGACTGCAAGTAGGGGTGGACCATTCCCGTCCCGGACGAGGATGACAGGACTTGGGACGACTCGGAAGGTCCTATGTGGGATGAGACAAATTTGGGGGAAGCTCCGGACAGAACATCACCAGCCGGGACAGCGCAACCACCAAAATGGGTTTGCCGTGCTGGATCAGGCTCAGATGATCTCAGACAGCACTCAGATGACACAAGTGTTGGGGAACAAACACATGTTTCAAATGAGCTGACAATACCTTTTGGCTCCAATTCAGCCACCAAGGGTTGTTGCAGGGGACAAGCAACAACGCAACCAAGCATGTCACACGAACATGACAATTTTGACTTCTGAGCGCAACCACTTGAGCACCATCGACACCTCTCATGGCAATCGCCTGACGATCTCTGGAGGAGCACCGGATCAATCCAGCTCCACTTTTGACAGTGAGAGGAATAGCTCGACCATGAGCTCACACTACTATCTGATTTTGCAGAACCTCAGTATGGTGGTGGGAAATCCCAGCTCCAGATGCTACCTGGCGTGCATTCTGCTGGATGTGCGCCTATTTGGCGGAGTTCAACAGAGAACCATGGGGGGTCAAAGACGCAGTTCAAACATCCCTGGACCTCTCAGAACCGGCAGACAGTAGACATCCAACGGCTACCTGGGCTCCACAATTTGTGGCAAAAGCACAACCTCAACATGGAAGGAGATGCAGCACACTTTGTGCATTCCCTCTGGATACACTCCCAAACAAGAGTTACGGTTACTACAATAAAATATGCGGATTTTAAAATAGCCGAACAGGTATTTTAGTGTACCTCCGTGAAGGATATGCTGGGGCCGCCCAGCCATTAAAACATCCGGAAAAACACGCGGAAAAATACGTTTCCTAAATCATTTCACAAAATGGCCTTCACCGGGCCTTGGCCGGTTTTGACGTGGAGGCCTTCACCGGTCCTACGTGGAGGCCTTGGCGGGTCCCACATGGAGGCCTTCACCGGTCCTATGTGGAGGCCTTGGTCCCACGTGGAGGCCTTCACCAGTCCCACGTGCAGGCCTTGGCCGGTTTTACGTGGAGGCCTTGGCCGGTCTCACGGGGAGGCCTTGCCCGGTCCCACGTGGAGGCGTTCAGTCCTACTATGTGGAGGCCTTGGCCGGTTCCACGTGGAGGCCTTCACCAGTCCCACGTGGAGGCTTTGGCGGGTCCCACGTGGAAGCCTTCACTGGTCCCACGTGGAGGCCTTCACCAGTACCACGCGCAGGCCTTGGCCGGTCCCACGTGGAGGCCTTGGTTGGTCCCACGTGGAAGCCGTCACCGGTCCCACGTGATGCCTTCACCACGTGGAGGCCTGGGCTGGTCCCACGTGGAGGCCTTGGCCGGTCCCACGTGGAGGCACGTGGAGGCCTTCACCGGCCCCGCGTGGAGGCCTTGGCCGGTTCCTTGGCAGGTCCCACGTGGAGGCCTTGGCCAGTCCCAGGTGGAGGCCTTCACCAGTCCACGTGGGGTCTTCACCGGTCCCACGTGGAGGCCTTACATGGAGGCCTTGGCCTTGGCCGGTCCCACGTGGAGGCCTTGGCCGGTCCCACGTGGAGGCGTTCAGTCCTACTATGTGGAGGCCTTGGCCGGTTCCACGTGGAGGCCACCGGCCACGTGGAGGCCTTCAGTCCTACTATGTGGAGGCCTTGGCCGGCTCCACGTGGAGGCCTTCACCAGTCCCATGTGGAGGCCTTGGCGGGTCCCACGTGGAAGCCTTCACTGGTCCCACGTGGAGGCCTTCACCAGTACCGCGTGGAGGCCTTGGCCGGTTCCACGTGGAGGACTTGGTTGGTCCCACGTGGAAGCCATCACTGGTCCCACGTGGAGGCCTTCACCACGTGGAGGCCTGGGCTGGTCCCACGTGGAGGCCTTGGCCTGTCCCATGTGGAGGCCTTGGCCGGTCCCACGTGGAGGCCTTCACCGGCCCCGCGTGGAGGCCTTGGCCGGTCCCTTGGCCTGTCCCACGTGGAGGCCTTGGCCAGTCCCACGTGGAGGCCTTCACCGGTCCCACGTGGAGGCCTTGGCCGGTCCCAGGTGGAGGCCTTCACCGGTCGGAGGCCTTGGCCGGTCCCACGTGGAGGCCTTCAGTCCTACTATGTGGAGGCCTTGGCCGGTTCCACGTGGAAGCCTTCACCAGGCCCACGTGGAGGCCTTGGCCGGTCCCACGTGGAGGCCTTCAGTCCTACTATGTGGAGGCCTTGGCCGGTCCCACGTGGAGGCCTTCACTGGTCCCACGTGGAGGCCTTCACCAGTCCCACGTGGAGGCCTTGCCCGGTCCCACGTGGAGACCTTGGTCGGTCGTGGAGGCCTTCAACGGTCCCACGTGGAGGCCTTCACCAGTCCCACGTGGAGGCCTTGCCCAGTCCCACGTGGAGGCCTTGGCCGGTCCCGCGTGGAGGCCTTCACCAGTCCCACGTGGAAGCCTTGGCCGGTCCCACGTGGTCTTCACTAGTCCCACGTGGAGGCCTTGGCCGGTCCCACGTGGAGGCCTTCACCTTCACCGGTCCCACGTGGAGGCCTAGGCCTTCACCAGTCCCACGTGGAGGTCTTCACCGGTCCCACGTGGAGGCCTTGGCCGGTCCACGTGGAGGCCTTGGCCGGTCCCACGTGGACGCCTTCACCGGTCCCTGGCTAGTCCCATGTGGAGGCCTTCACCAATCCCACGGGGAGGCCTCGGCCGGTCCCGTGTGGAGGCCTCCACCGGTCCCACGTGGAGGCCTTGGCCGGTCCCGCGTGGAGGCCTCCGTGGATGCTTGGCCGGTCCCACGTGGAGGCCTTGTCCGGTCCCACGTGGAGTGGAGGCCTTGGCCAGTCCCAGGTGGAGGCCGTCGCCAGTCCCACATGGAGGTCTTCACCGGTCCCACGTGGAGGCCTTCGCCGATCCCACGGAGGCCTTGGCCGGTCCCACGTGGAGGCCTTGGCCGCCTTGGTCGGTCCCACGTGGAGGCCTTCACCGGTCCCACGTGGAGGCCTTGGCCGGTCTTATGTGGAGGCCTTGGCCGGTCCCACGTGGAGGCCTTGGCCGGTACCTGGAGGCCTTCGCCGGTCCCACGTGGAGGCCTTCACCAGTCCCACGTGGAGGCCTTAGCCGGTCCCACGTGGAGGCCTTGGCCGGTCCCACGTGGAGGCCTTCGCTGCCCACGTGGAGGCCTTGGCCGGGTCCCACATGGAGGCCTTCACCGGTCCCACGTGGAGGTCTTGGCCGGTCCCAGGTGGAAGCCTTCACCAATCCCACGTGGAGGTCTTCACCGGCCCCACGTGGAGGCCTTGTCCGGTCCCACGTGGAGGCCTTCACCAGTCCCACGTGGAGGCCTTGGCCGGTCCCACGTGGAGGCCTTGTCCGGTCCCACGTGGAGGCCTTCGCCGGTCCCACGTGGAGGCCTTGTCCGGTCCCACGTGGAGGCCTTCACCGGTCTCACGTGGAGGCCTTGGCCGGTCCCACGTGGAGGCCTTGGCCGGTCCCAGATGGAGGCCTTCACCAGTTCCACGTGGAGGCCTTCACCTGTCCTACGTGGAGGCCTTGGCCGGTCCCAGGTGAAGGCCTTCACCAGTCCCACGTGGAGGCCTTCACCAGTCTCACGTGGAGGCCTTGGCCGGTCCCACACGGAGGCCTTCACCGGTCCTATGTGGAGGCCCTGGCGGCCCCGGTCCCACGTGGAGGCCTTCACTCCTATGTGGAAACCTTGGCCGGTCCCACATATTTTAATGGTGTAACTGTACGTGGACTCTGCTTATATGTGGACCCCCCCTATGTGGATCCCCCTACGTGGAGCCACCGACGTGGACTCTCTTACGTGAACCCTGCTTATATGTGGACCTCCACACAACAATCTGTGTTGAAAGAGGCACACCACCAAGCTTCAGATGCTGCAGGAGGGATAATCCTCATAGGAAGGAACACCACATAGATCTGTGAAAGCTTGTATAAAGGTATTTATTGTAGTCCAGGATTAGATTCTCGAATCGTCTATGAGTTCCGCAAATCTTTATGGGCGACCGCTACGGCAAATAGAAACCAGGGCGCGCAATCAGAGGGAGATGGATTGCTGGGGTTGGTCGACTGGAGTCGGCTGGAGAAACCATGGGGGATTGTGAAGTGTAGACGTTTCAGGGTCTCAATACAAGCCACTATCCATCAAGCCGAGAAGGGTGTACAATGGAACAAATTCCAAATGCACGCAAGCTACGTGGACTCTCTTACGTGGACCCTTCTTATGTGAACCCTTTACGTGGACACTGCTTATGTGGACCCCCTGCGTG
>CAXAMN010011769.1:173348-197871 GCA_963970005.1 Durusdinium trenchii
CCCCCCGACGTGGAGCCCCCATATACGTGGACTCCCTTACGTGGACCCTGCTTCTGTGGACCCCCCTGCGTGGATCCCCCTACGTGGACTCTTTTACGTGGACCCTTCTTATTATGTGGACCCCTTACGTGGACCCTGCTTATGTGGACCCCTCTATGTGGAGGTGGACTCTCTTACGTGGACCCTGCTTATATGTGAACCCGCCTACGTGGAGCCCCCTACGTGGACTCTCTTACATGGACCCTGCTTCCCCTACGTGGAGCCCCTACGTGGACTCTCTAACATGGACCCTGCTTATGTGGATCCTGTGCGTGGAGCCCCCTACGTGGGGATTATGTGGACCCTGCTTATGGACCCCCTACGTGGAGCCCCAACGTGGGCTCTCTTACATGGACCCTGCTTCTGTTGACCCCCTACGTGGAGCCCCCCACGTGGACTCCCTTACGTGGACCCCTCTATGTGGAGGCCCCTACGTGGACTCTCTTACGTGGACCCTGCTTATGTGGACCCCCCTACGTGGAGCCCCCTACGTGGACTTTCTTACATGGACCCTGCTTATGTGGGCCCCCTACGTGGAGCCCCAATGTGGACTCTCTTACATGGACCCTGCTTATGTGGACCCCCCTACGTGGATCCCTCTACGTGGACTTTCTTACGTGGACCCTTCTTATGTGGACCCCCCCCTACATGGTTGGTTTCCAATGGACCCCCCCCTACATGGTTGGTTTCCAAAACGGCTTTTCCCAAAATGGTGCACTCATCGCAATTCCGTGGGGGCCGGCTTCTAAGTCTCCTTTAGCTCCAACCCACACTCAAAGCACAGGGATGTTAAACATGAAGGGGTGTCAATGGCAAAAACTGTGAGAGGTGTCTAGCGCGGAGCCAAGGTCCCCACATAAGGCCCGGCAAGATCCTGCTGTTTTTTATTGTTGGGAATGATGAAGGAACTGCACATTTAAACATGCGGAGCCGCCCGTCGCCCCCAAACATACGGACAGAATAGGAATTATACACTACCTCCGGGAGGGTCAACCCTGGGCCGCCCTCCACATATTTTAATGGCGTAACCGTATGCAATACCGCTACACGGAGATCAAAGAAGGGGGCTGAGCATGTCCAACTGCCACTCGTTGTGGACTACCCGGACGAATTCCTTGATGAAATCACCTGGCAAGAGCTTCTGAATTGCTGGCAATATCTATAGAGGGCACGGTCACCAAACACAAAAGGGCCCTCAATCCACATGGACCACACACGGTCCCAGATCCCTGGACGGCTTCTCCAGGGCCTGTGCCGAATACATCCCCATTGCATACATATGCCACCGAGGACCCACACATGAAACAGGCCACTACTATGCCATCCTGGTCTACAAGAATTTGATGTGGATAGCAGACGATGGAGCCACGCCCAAGTTCTGCCTTTCTTGACGCCGCAAATAGCCGGCCAGATAGTACAAGTCTGGGGCATCCAGACCTCTGCCCTGGTCACACCAAGACAAATAGCCAGGGCTTTACCTCCACCGGAGGCTTCGCGGCACACCACCCAAGAAGGCCAGATTCGCCCAAGAGCAGATGAGGATAAATGTGGCCAACATCACAGCCTTCGGCAAGAACACCCTTGATTGGTACTGGGCAAGGGACAATGAGATCTATGTGTTCGTTGAGACACACCTCGATCAGCCAAAGCATCACACGATGTGCCAATACTTCGAAGTGAGAGGACGCCCTGCGTTTGGATATCCTGCCCAATCCAACAGCAACGAAGGAACCCATGGTGGCATCCGCATCATCCATGACACAGCCCATGGAATAACCAAGCTGGAGCACTTCGAGATTGAAGGTTGTGGGTATCAGGCCTTCCTATGGGAAGCCAAAGCCAGATCCATCCTGGTCGCGGCGGTCTATTTCAAGACCAATGAGACGATCCAAGGGACAACAAACTCCCAGCTCCTGGCCGGCATTTTGGCCTTGCTACAAGCCACGACGCGCCTATTCATCCTCGTAGGAGATTGGAACAATCATCCTGAACACTTCCAAAGCGCAGCGCTCAGCTCCAAGTTACTGGCAGATCCTGGCACCGGATGCAACCATGCTCAATGGCAACACGGTTGATTACGCAATCATGCACCAAACCATTGCCTCCTGTGCTTCCATGACTACCGAATGGGCGGTACCTTGGCGACCTCACTGCCTGGTAACCTATGCCGTAGAACTGGAGGAAGACTTTAGGAACTACAATCAACTACGGACCTTCCCACCACTACCTCATGTGCCGGACATTGGATTCAGGGCATGGAGCACCTATGTCACACAGGTGGAAGACCTCACTCTCTACGAGAGCACACCCAACCAGAGTTGCATCACGAAGCACAACAGCAGCGGACCAGCAGGTTTGCGAGCAAGAACAACTGCCAGAACTTGATCAGCGCAGGCAGCCCTCCATTACCGGCAAGGAGACAAGATCAAAACTTGCCCGCTGTGCAACGTCCCTGCCACGCCGAAGCACATTGTGTGGCTTTGTACCTGGCACCACAACAAAGGCCATGAAGCCCTCTCCATTGACTGGACAGAGGGGTTACAGGACCCACTCGAAGAGCCCTTGTGGGCGCATGGCTGGCTCCCCAAAGAACCACAAGATCACCGGCAAACGGCCCTACCGCTCCAGGGGCAGGGATGTTGGAACACCTTGGAACCAATGCCACTGCAACCATGGCAAGGTTTGTCGGTCACTTTGGACGCAACACCGTCCTCCTACGACCAGACATCCCAGGCGTGGATTTTCGCACTTTGCACCCACACCTTTTCTCTTGGGACACTACTGAGAAAAGGTACAATAACGGGCATGGCGCCAGGTCAGCAGACCAAAAAGCGGGCACTGTTTCAAGGCCTCATCACTTTAGCCCAGCGTGTCCTCACCCCGATCAACGTGATCATCCAGCTGGGCTCAGTCTGGGGAGCTTGGACTAACCCCAGGAAACGAAAAGGATTTGAAGACCTTGCCAAGGGTTTCGATGAGGACCTCTTCCGCCGCATCACACATCTGACCCCCGATGCACCAGGCAGCGAACCACACCTGAGGAGGAGGCAAAGGGATGCAGCTCTGGCAGCCTGGCAAAGGACCCTCGACCAAGACCACCTCCAGGTCTACAAACAGGCTGCAGCGCGGCTCGAGAAGATCTATAAAGATCCACAACACTACATCCATGAGAAGCCCGTGCGCAGGGCAGGGCGCAACACTAAGCAGTACAAGAAAAGGCTCATTAACCAGTGCAAGCTCCCGTGGAAGCCAGAGAAGCACCAGTGGGAACCTCACAGGAGCGGGTTTCAATGTCACACTTGCCACACAAGGGTGCACCAAGCCTAATACCCAGAGATCGCCCTTTCTGCTTGCAAAGACACAGCCACACAGACGGCAACCACCACAGCCGGCCATGATACCCAGCCGGACAAGCAGGCAACAGCAGTCACCACAGGCCAAGAACCCCAGCCACATGAGGTGACACCAACAAGGACAGGAAGGGCCGCACCAGCTCCTAAGAAGCTCCGGTTCTCGACAACCCCTGAGGCATGCGCAATGCCGAATGATCTGAATTTGACAGGACCAAGAGAGGGAGCTGTTGCCAGACCAGAAGGGGGTGAAGAAGAAACTGCCACGGACGATGAGGTTATCGGCGTTGACTTCTTCTGAACCAGACTGAGGCTGCCTGTAGAACCAGACCGCCAAAGAGCCTCGAACAAGCACCTTTAGGAGGAAAAATACATACATACATACATCCATCCATGCATGCGTTACATTACATTACATTACATTACATTACACTACATTCCATACATACAGACAGACAGACAGACAGACAGACATACATACGGGCTTACACTGTCTTCGCCTTTTCAGACGCCGACTCAAAACCAAACCTTGTAATTCTATTGTTGACACCCTTTTGGGCAAGGGTACCCTCTAGGAAGGCCAAGAGCATGCACGTGGAAGCAGCTGAGCAGGACCGTCAAGCACTGCCAGGAAGGGTTTTCGAGCTGACTGCAAACTCTCATATTAACATAACACACGCTTTGACACCTTGAGCAAATCCCCTTGAAGACTTCAAGACTACCTTCAAGACATCTTCATCAGAAATCTGTTGAAGACACAAACAGGGATCGACATGCAAACTTTTTCACTAGAACAGCACAGTAACGTGAATGCAGCTTGTCCAGAAACATGATGCGATCTGACAAAGTGACACGTAAACTGTTTGTACGATTGGATTTGCAGTGCTTATTCAGTTGCCAGGAGTTCTCTGTGTATATTCAGTACGCCTCTCTGGTTGGTTTGTGAGGCCCTCGCCTTGTATCACGATAGGTTCTCCTTTGCAAAAAGGTATTCCCCCCGCAAAGTTGAACATATCCTTGGTGGAAAACACCTCATTAATTGATTGACACATGTGCACTGCTTAACCCTTTTGGTTATCTGAACCAACATCTTGACACAACTATGATTGATCCGAAAGCGTGCTTGGAGAAGGATTGGGTTCAATCCTTCTTGTCGATCAGGACAAACAATTTTCAATAAGCTTGTCAAGTGCCCAAGGTGAGCAAGGCACAATCAAATCCCTTTGACATGGCAAACATGCCTAATTCCACATCAAACCCATTGTTCAGTTCCGCTGACACAGGTTTCTGATAATAATTCAGGTGTCTTCCAGCAAGAAAAGCTTTATAGAAGAGGACACAAACGAAAGAACATTTGTAAAGGAGATGATACGCTCATAAAGGGTAAGGCCCTCATGAAGGGAGCAGCATTCACAAGGATTACTGTAGATGCTTATATAAAAAACAGAACATTCCCTGCACAAGGAAGATACTTTTGAAAACGATTAAAGGTGGAAAAGGTGGATACAAGAGTGGACCGAAAAGATTTCCAAGGATGAGGCGTTTATTGAAAGAGAAACCAGCTCAATGAACGAGATTTGGGGAGAGATGGACTAAGTTTATTTAGAACTAGACGCATATGCTTATGCAAAAGCATACACTCTTCTTTGCAAAGGGAGGCTCCTCTAGGTGCCTTGAATGCTGTGCTTCGGAGCAAAGAAAACTACAAAAACAATCAAACACACATTGAACAAGGACATTCCTTTGAATCTTTCATGCACATAAAGCCTTTGGATGTGGCTAGTTTGTTCAGCACATTTCGTACGTCCAGTCCTTTTTACACCCCTCAACTTGCGCTTCAAGAAGTGGTTTCATGAAGCCAAGGTGGTTTAACAAATGGACCGAGAAAATACCTACATGGATCCAAGGTCCAAGCTTGCTGGAAATGTATTTGAGGAATCTCGGATCTTTGATATCTAGATATATCTATCTATATATATATAGACATCTCTTTTCACTAGGATCAGTGTCGGGTAAACGCTCGTTGAGTTGTCCGATGTCGGTTGGCTCTTGGCGCGCGAAACAAAGAAACAAATAGCGTGCACGCTTACGTCAGAACGTCAGTGGTTTAGCCTTTGACTGAAATGACACATCGAGGGTGGTTCTTGTCATCTGTAGTCTAACAGTGAGCAGGTCCGAAGACACGCAGCGATCTTCCATGTGGTCAAAATGAAATATGTGTTAACTGCTGTCTGGTGATATCCGTTTTCCGTGCTTCTGGGCAAACCTATTATCCATGGAATTACAATGAATTACATAGATATGAGGCAGCCTTGCTTTCCAACGAAGAAACAATGCTTGACCTGAAGGGTCTCTGCAATGAGGAATGCATCGTTCACCTGGTGTTGCTGACTCAAACAGGTTGGTCATCCTATATCAATGCGGAGCGCTGCAGCAGTTTCCTACATGCATTCTTACCATCTCATCTCTAGCTTGGTTGCAGGCTGCACCAGCCAATCCGAATGCCTTGCTTGGATAGTTGCATCCAATACCTGGGCAAAAGAAGCCCTGGTCCTGCGAATATCTTTGCTGGATCTTGCTCAGGGAGTCTAAATTGGCCTGATCTGCAGCATATACATTTGATCCCATTCTTTACCAAAGCTTTCCACAGTTCAAGACAACAAAACAAGCACGCTACACAAAGCTCTCTTCACCATTGAAGCCACCTTGAGGGCCTCAATGCGTGCAAAAGTTTAAGTATTAAAACCCATAACCAAAGATTTTGTATTCAAGGTCCATCTTAACTTGGACATCAAAAGCGAGTGACAGTTTCATGCCAAGAATGGGAGCAACGGTTAAACCGCACCGCCAAACAGCCGACCTCATTCTTTGCTCGAAGTTCAGCTTCTCAAATGTTCATGAATATGCAGCGCTGATTTGTGACAGATCTGTATGATATTGGTCTTTCTGCTTTGCTCAATACAACTCAAGGCGAATAGAAGTGCGGCTCCACTTATGAAAAGTTTCTCTTCCGTGTTGCTAATGAAACTTTGGTATGCATGAGTATTGCATTTTGCTAAGCCTAGCTTGCTTTGAGCCTGAGACTTAAACAATTCTTCCGGCTAAAAGGCCTGCACAAATTGTCCACCGACCCTGCACACTTAGATCCGTGCTCGCAAAAACTATATCACATATGACTTCCCCATGAGGCTAGCACTTTAGATGAATAATGATGAATACGTAGCACTTCACATGATGCAACGGAAAGAAGTGCTGGGTCGGTCGAAAATTCATTGGCCCTTTAGAGAGGATTAAAAATTGGTGCATGTACACAGTCAGACGTCTTTGAGTGCTTCCCATGACTAGCTTCGTTGGCCAGCGTTGCGATGTCATGCGCTGGCCCCCTGCAATTTAAACGTGTTAGTGTGGGCACACTGAGGGGTTCTTACGGTAGTAGAAAAGCAGCTGGGGCGCAGCTGGGGCTTAGATCGCTTTCGACTGCGCAGGCTCGCTGAATCTGGGTGTCTGCGGTGCTTCTAACGACAGCGCTCTCGTTGTGGCGCCGTGCGCATTTTCGTAAATGGTGGTGACTTTTCGTGGCAGGCGCAAGGGAAACTACATTTTGGTGCTCCAAAGTCGACTTTGCGTGACAGGTGCCAGGGATCGGAGCTGTTTTACTTCGAAATGCAATTTTCGTGGCAGGCGCAGCACTTTGGACATGGCGGTGATCGTCGAGGAGCTCAGATTTCGTGACAGGTGCAGTGAATCGTGACTTTTGGACATGTGGCTCGTTTGCAGATTTCGTGGCAGGCACAGCGCTTGGTGAACCTCGAAGTGCAGATTTCGTGGCAGGCACAGCGCTTGGTGAACCTCGAAGCGCAGATTTCGTGGCAGGCGCAGCACTTGGTGAACCTCGAAGTGCAGATTTCGTGGCAGGCACAGTGCTTGGTGAACCTCGAAGTGCAGATTTCGTGACAGATACAGCACTTGGTGAACCTCGAAGTGCAGATTTCGTGGCAGGCACAGCCTCGATGCGCAGATTTCGTGGCAGGCACAGCACTTAGTGAACCTCGAAGCGCAGATTTCGTGGCAGGTGCAGCGCGCTTGGTGAGCCTCGAAGTGCAGATTTCGTGGCAGGCACAGCACTTGTTGGAGAACCTTGAAGTGCAGATTTCGTTGCAGGCACAGCGCTTTGTGAACCTCAAAGTGCAGATTTCGTGGCAGGCGCAGCGCTCGGCGAATCTCGAAGTGCAGATTTCGCGGCAGGCACAGTGCTTGGTGAACCTCGAAGTGCAGATCACACTTGCGCTCACACTCACTGCACTTCACTCCCACTCACACTCCTCACACTCACACCCACTCACCCACCCACACTCACTCTCACTCTCATTCTCACGCGCACTCACTCTCCCACACTCGCTCTCACTTTCACACACACTCACTCACCCATTCAGTCTCATACTCACACTCCACCCACACTATAGCGCCCCCACCTTCACTCTCACTCACGCTCACTCACACTCGCACTCACTCACACTCACGGGCCAAAAGGCACTGGCCAGAAAGCCGAAGCTGGCGCCCCCTTGACTAAAAAGCATGAAAAACATGAAAAACTTCAGTTACCATTAGAAACAGACAGACCTAGAAAACGAAAAGAAACCGAAAGAAGAAAAGCAAGACAGCAATGTATACTTAGCAGTATGACATGGGTCTGTGCAAAATGGTTACTTAGACGCGTGAGGGGCATGTCATGAAGGGTCTTAGTATGCTCTGCAGCTTGGTATCAGCAATCTCGCGCAAGCGGCTAGTCAAGAGATATGCAAGCAATAGCAAGAGGATCAATCACCCACTGATCCGCCCTTAAGGGTCTATGCTCAACGCGCCCCGAACAGATCGCGCAGCACACCACAGTGGGACGATGCTACGAGACACACTTAGATCCATGCTCGCAAGAGCTATATCAGTTGTGACTTCCCCGTGAGGCTAGCGCTTTAGATGAACACGTAGCGCTTGACTTGACGCAACGGAGAGAAGTGCTGGTTTGCCCTTTTGAGAGGATTGAAAAAGGGTGCAGGTACACAGTCAGACGTCTCTGACTGCTTCCCATGACATCACTAGCTTCGTTGGTTGTGATTTCACGCGCTCATTCCTGTCATTCCTTGAAACAGGAGGCGACACACACACACACACAGAGCGGGGGCGTGTGCACCGAGAAACTAAACTAGCAGCTGGGCGTCTATCGTCTCTACTGTTGGTAGACAAGTAGGTATAGACAATTAGGTCGATAGGATAATGTTAGTACTGTAGGGGTTT
Organism: Durusdinium trenchii; assembly: GCA_963970005.1. Lineage (NCBI taxonomy): Eukaryota > Dinophyceae > Suessiales > Symbiodiniaceae > Durusdinium > Durusdinium trenchii. The sequence continues at coordinate 182,030 of CAXAMN010011769.1, forward strand.
TGGCGCGCGCGAGAGCGCCTGAACGAAAAGTTCCTTGTAAACAGGGGCGGTCAACGGTCAAATCACATCTTCACCCTTGCATCACATCTACATCCTCTCTCCTCTTCGCATCTCACATCTGCAAATTCTATCTCTTTTTCTACTTGTCTCTTTTGGGCGGCGGGTGGGGCAAACAAGACGTCATGAAAGTGAAATGTATGCGCAGATCGTCGTGGCACACGGGCCAATGAAGAACGGCTCAAGATCTTGCACCCTCACGGATGTGAGAGTTGAGCCAGGTATGAAGAAGGGCAGAACTGTCCACATACCTTTTGTATCCCTGTTCCCACATGGGGTTGTAGGTCTCACCTGAGATTTTGGAAGTGCACTGTGGTGGACCTCCCATATGCTTATAAATCAAGGGGTTCCACCCACAAGGTAGACTATAACTATAACTATAACAGCCCAGGCATTGACAAACAATACAGTAATCATAATATGCTCGTGGCAACTCCGCTGGGGGGGACTTGGATGCGATTTTAAAAATATAACATGTGGATACACCCTCTTAGGGTATATAATTTGGAGAGACTAGACCTTTTAGCAATTCATACGACGCGACCGCCCCAACATCCAACATAAGCCTCTTTGACCGCACACATCTCTATATAGTTATATTTCTGAAACATCTTGTGTTTGGTACATTTTTCTAAGCCAAGAAAGATCACAACAAACTGACACATTAAAAGCCAGCAAAATTCTGACACGGAATCTGGCAAGCCTGATTTCAGTATAGGGGTCCTACTTTAAAACGTTTTACGCACAGGTAGTCCCCCTAGATTTTAATTTTATAGAGGATCACGCCGCGAAAAATATCATGAAAATGAAATGCGCAAAAGCAGCTACACCTAACTGACCATAATACCCCAGAGGACTGACACCGCTTTTCGACAGGCAGCTTTTTGAGATCTTTCCCATCTTCGAAAGGCAACGGAGAGTGTTCATGGCGCCATTACAGTTTATAAGCCTTGCAACGTATCATTCTTTTGTGGCAGGCGCAGCATTTTGTAAGCCTGGCAGCCTGACAACGTAGATTCCAGCAGGCCACGGTCCAGCCTCCATTCCAGTACTGCTTCTGTTCTCATTCTATAACCACATCCAGGACGCACGGACCCCTGTCCTCTGTCCCCTCTCAAGGTCCAATCCACTACTCCTTCTGTTTCCATTCTGTTTCCCAGGCCAAGCTGCCCCCTGTCCCTTTAGCTCACACCATGCATATGGGGCATGTAGGTGTTGGCCCCCTGGTTTTATAGACAGGGCTCTTCAGTGCAGTTGGAGATCTGCAACAGGCCACGCCTCAGCCTCCATTCCAGTATTGTTCCTGTTCTCATTCTATTACCAAATTGAGGGAAGTTGCCTTCGGTTGATCGATCCACCATGCACGCTTTTCTTGGAACAAGCGTGCTCAGCCCTTTGGCAGTGTCTAAGCAGTCTAAGCTCTAATGCCTCAGCCTCCATTCCAGTACTGCTTCCGCCCCCATGCTATTTCCTGACCCAAGCTGCCCCCTGTCCATTTAGATCACACCATGCATATGGTGCATGTAGGTGTTGGCTCCCCTGATTTTATAGACAGGGCTCTTCAATGCAATTGGAGATCTGCAGCCGGCCACGCTCAGCCTCCATTTGCTCCTGTTCTCATTCCACTACAAAATTGAAGAAAGTTGCCTTCGGTTCCCGCCCGCCATCCACCACGCACGCCTTTATTAGAACTCAGCCCTTTGGCAACGTCTACGCTCTAATGCCTCAGCCTCCATTCCAGTACTGCTTCTGGTACTCATATCTGCCATGTCTGTTTGAGCTTCTTTGGAGCCACGAACGTTTGTGTCCAACACATTATTTGTTTCGCTTTTCTGCTTTGTATCCTCTTTCCATCCATGATATGAAATCAGGCGTCCTGAGACCCGTCTTAATGTGGTGCAAAAAGAACTTGCCTATAAAATCCGTCCACTGCAAAATCAGAGGTCTGACCTTTCTTGTACTAAGCAAAGTATGTGAGGGAACATAGATGCTGCTGATGTGCTTTGGAAGCAAGGAGGTGTTGCAGTCGCCTCCCAGCAACACGACATTCATGAAAGGGAGAGTCTAAAGGAGTTTCCCGGGTCTACGCCAACTTGCCTTCCTATCTTCAACAGGATCGGTCTGGATTTTGGTGTTGCCCACAGGATTGGACAGCAATTGGCCAAATGCTGACCGGATGCGTTGATGCTTTCCTGGCGCATTATTGCTAATGCCAATCGAGCAAACAGCTGTTCGGACTATGGTCAGAAGACCTCCATGCCCTTTGTCGATTTCAGCTGATGGAATCATGTTAAGTCCATGTCACATCCAGGGTTCAGGACGCCCACTGGAAGAGCTCCACAAACATATCACCAGACTTGGCACTGCAGTTCCAGCAAAAGACTGCTAATCGAGGTCTTTTCGAGCAGGTAGTTCTGGTCTATGATCCGTGAGGCGAGCTTGCCGCGGTAGTAGGCAAACATAGGCAAACCGTTAACCCAAAAGCTGCAACGCGGCACTGCGCGATTGAAGAGAACGACAATTGACAATGTATTGTATGGAACGCAGTGATTGGCTTTTGTCTCCTGTTGGAGGCACGACGTAGCAAGAGTCTCGTGTCCTACCTACAGGACCTCTTAATGATTCTTTCAGAGTAAAGGTTTCAGGGCGATGTGATGTCTTCCTCCCAAAAACACAACAAGTCTGTTTGTGCGTGTGCTGCATGCATGAGTGGAATTCAACTTTTCACCAGGCTCGCCTGGCATTGAGGCGACGATCATCTGCAAACTCTGTTTGAGCCAAACTCAGTCTAGGTGATTCCCAGCTGAAGCTCAACTACTTGGCACTGTTCAGCACTCGTTGAAGGAGCTGTCTTTGCTCATTCACCTGGACAATCCCAAATAAATTTTAGCGCCATCATTTGCACCATCTGAGCCTCTGGGTCCGAGTTCCTTTGCTCTTCGTCCAGCTGCTGGAACAAATCATTGAACAGCACAAATTGCCGTTTGGCCTCCGGTGCACAAAAACAGAAGTTCTCACATGAACTCTGCTGTGCTCTTGTGCTTCTTCGCTAGGCCAGAAAAGACACCGTGTTATTCTTAAGCATTAAGTGACAGTGATGGATTTCACTTCTTGCCACATGATTATTTTTTCATTACTTCATTGTTCAACGGTGCTTCTCATCCTGAGGGTGCTCAAAAGCAGCATGGGAGACAATGTAGTTGCCGAGCTTCAATCGGCTTTTATTAATCGCATCTGATCTTGTTAAACAGTTTTACCAAGTACTTTTGACTCTTTTTGAATTAGTATTTAATATACTCCGTTGTAAAAATAATGGTCAGTTATGAACACATTATGCGCACTAGGCACTAATAGTAAATTATGTTGTTGCTGCAGCCAGGCACTGGGAAGCTGAAGTTACTATTTGTTCCTTTTGTTTGTTGGTCCTTGTTAGTTATAAGTGTTCTGTGGTTGTGTTTTCATTGCTTGATGTCCTTTCCATTTTTGCGTTCGCATTGTTTTTTTTTCACAACCTTACAACATGTTCATTCTTGCTTTCTTGATTTGTCCTTTTTCTGTTGGTTGGTCGGAGTTGTTTGATTGCAGCTGGCTTGAACATATACTCTTCCATGAGCACTCGCCCCACCCAAACCGTCACTCAAGCAAGCAGGAGCAAAACAGCAAAAGCTTCTTTTTCAGAGGCGCGGGTTTGCTGTAGGGAGGAGCCCTGTGCCGGTACTGCTCGGTTTGGTCCGTCGCCAAAACACAAAAACTATTGGCATTGAAGTGAAGTGCTAAGTTATATTTCTCCAGTAGTCCCTACTAGTTGTCTTTGCTCCCTGCAAAAACCTTGACACGCCGCCACAAAACGCTACGAGCCAAAGCCGCTAAGCCAAGCAGTCTGCTTAGGAATGTCAAGAGACAGTTTCACTTTGAGAAACTGTGGGAAATGATCTTGGCATTCTTGATGTCCACAGTGCCCCGAAAGGAAGGTTAAGTCCAACAGTCTTGAACAGGGAACACCAGAAAGTCAAGCTGTCCCACACACTTCAGTATCCAAGTTCAATTCTTGGCGCTATATGATTGAGGTATCCGTATTGGCTTTCTCCTCCCTGGCTTTCAACTTCAGATACGTCAATGTGCATGCTTCTTTTGTTTGGCTTTGTGTTTGGATTTCCCTTTCGTCCGCCATTCTTCTGTGGTGACCTTTCGCTGGCCATGTACCTCTACTTCTTCATCATTCTTGACATGTACACTGGTCGGGTGTAGTTCATTTTACGCTGCCTGAGTGCCACTACAACTTTTGTCGTGGCTCTTCGCTGCCATTTTGCCAGATGGCCCTGCTTCAGAGTTGGCTCAATTTCCCAACTCATGTTTGGGACTCCCCCAAAGTGGCTTTATGCTCATGAAGCTGGGGAAGAAAACATACAAGTAAGTGCTTCAATTAGCTTCAGCCTTTGCTTCCTCTCAAGCAAAAATTATGCAAAAAGCAACTTATGTCATGCGCACTCAATTCGCATAATTCGCTTTCTGGGCCTCTGCAAGCTCTCCGTGGTTGAACAATGTTATGGCAAAGTTCAAATGAAACATGTGGTCGGAATCCATCTCTATCGCCTCTTCACAAGCTTCAACTGATGCAGCATACTTCACACGATGGCTGTATAATGTCTGTCATATGATGGCCTTCTCATAGGCACTACACGCATTGGAGAAGTCGTCCAAACGGGAAAGCGTTATCGCCAAATACCTGAATTCTCAATGGCCGAATAAGACTCGTGCAGGGGTATCACACAGACCAAAATCACTCAGAGCGCTACATGTATGAAGAGGGGAAGTCCGGCTTCAGGTTGATACTCGCGGAAAAGAAGTGAAATGCCTTCGGGCAGTCGAGCCGTGCCAGCTATTGCAGCGCACTTGAGGAGTACTGGAAAACAAATAGAGCAAAAACAGAGGTAAGGGCAAGAGTCCCTTACCTTCTTCTTTTTTGCTTCGCTCTGTGTGTGGTAAGCTTGCCAGAATGACGGAAGCGAACTGCCCAGTGTTGAGATGCACCAAACCTGGATGAGACTGCTCCGAATATCTACTGTGATCAAAAAAGAAGCGAGGCAAAAGCTTTCCCACAGCACCGAAGCAGCCAAAGCAAGTTCGGATTTTACAAAGCAGGGTGCTTCAAGCGAACATAATGTGCCATTCAAGAAGCTAATCGTTGAGGTGTCAAACAATCAAAAAGGAACATAACCAAAAAACAACCCGACCTAAGTTGTACGAAATAATCCATTCGAATGGATCCAAATAGAGCGCACGCTTGAGACCTTGGCTGACACCGGGACACCAGGCCTGTTGAGCATCGCTTCGATTTCACTCACTGTGGTGGAGGAACCAATTCAGAAGTTTGCAGAACACAAGCCATCAAAAAGTTTGAGAGCCTAAGTCAGGCGCAAGCTATTGCAGCAACGTACTTGGTCTTCCCGAAGAAGCACATGCCAATACTGACGCAGGCTTAAAACTCCGACCAACCGAATCTGATCACCCATCTGCGCACATGTCACCCGGATAAATACGGATAATATAGCACCGGAATAACACGCACTGACTGATTGGTACGAGTAAGGGAGGGCAATAGCCTTGTGTACAAACGCCCCTACCCGAGCCAATTCTGCCAACCCCTCTCACCACATCTGCACACCTTGCACTTGACTTGCACCGACCCAAGCCATATTTTGTGCAAAGCCGATTTACGAATTATTTCGTCCAGTCTTCATTCATTTGTCATAAGTGCATTCATCATCGTTCATCCTTCCGGGTATTTGTGGGGTCCAGGTGCAGTGGAAACCTGTGGTCTTTTGATTCAGCCGGGACATGGCCTGAGCTAGCGGCGGTACTGTTGTGGCAGCTTGTCAATTATTGCAACGCTTTTGGAGTTGGCCGACATGAACCCGAAACAGCTTGACACGTAAATTTTAGTTCGATATGATTTGATATGTATAAGATTAAACCAACAGTGCTAAGCGGGGCCGCGCCGGGAAGATTTTTGCAAAGCCTACCTGTTAGTGTGATTGGCAGCAGCACGCTAACACGCACCCTTCTTTGGAACGGGCCGTGTTTCTGGGGTTGGAGATGTATTTTGCACACTTACCGCAGTGGTATTTCCCAGGCAGCACACCACCGAACTTCATCTTTCCTTCCGTCTTGTGGTCTTGTTACATATTTTGTCCATATTTTCCTCATTCGAGAATCATTCTGCGTCGAAGATGTTTTTGCAATAGATCTGGGGTGGACTCTGCTTTGGATCTCTTTACTCAGCGGTCTGACCCTCTATCCAACTTCGTATCCAACATCGTTGTCGTTGCTGAGCAGCGGTTCTTTTGGACAATCTGCTGTTCGCATTTTTCCTCAATATGTCAAAACAGGCTTCAAGCGCGTTCGTCCGACCTCAATCGAGTGTTGCGTTGTGCCGACATCCTGTGACGCTGTCTTCCAGGTTAACCAGGCCAAAGTGGCGGGCACGCAGACTTTAAACAACTTTGGGAAACTTCAACAATCCTGGACCCAAATTTTTCGTGCACGCGAGACTGCAGCTGACAGATGCACGATTGGTGTCGAGGCTGCAAAGCTTGCCTACTGCTTCCAGTTTCGATGGAACAGGCAAGCCAGTCTGCAGGAGGAGGTTGGACCTTTGCTCCGCTGAATCGCCTGAAAGGATATATAACATAATATACTGCGGCCCCTCCTGAAACTGAACTCTTTTCTCAAGTCACCCTGCCAACAGACCTGTCTTATTTTCCTTTCTGGGCCGGTACATCCAAAACCAACGGTTTGCAATGATTTGCAACACCCTTGCAAGTTGTGTATTCAAATTAGACTTGCAAATCGCTCTGGGCCTTTTTGCGCCATTCCCTAGTTTGGAGATGTTACATATATATATATTGTTACATACAGTATCTAAAACAAAATCAAAGAACCCGTTCCACAATGTGCATTGGCTGAACATTTTGAGACTATCTTTGGGAACTCTTACTATGACACTATGGGAACATGCAACATGTGTATAATATTGTGTCTATATCACAGCCACATACATATTTGATACTTATGTTACTGAGGAGTGACTTTGGAAGTAAGACTACCACTCTCAAAGCCAAAGAACACAGTGGAACAGTATTTTCTTAAGAATGTAGACGTGAAGTAGCACTGTCTGACAAGTGGGTTCAATATGTTTTCAATTTTGGTAGCACCAAACAAAATATATAATACTTATCATTCTGGTATAGACTGAGACACTATTCTTTTTATTGCAAGAAAAACCGTTGAACCGACACAAACGTTTGGAGCAGGTTTGGTAATGATTGATGTATAGAACACATGTGCAGTGTTTGTGCCAATTACAAGTCAAGATGCACCTGATGTCATTGTGGGGGGAATGGACGCGTTATGACACGTTATATGTAGAAACAAATTGTGAGGCATGTATTTGTGAAAATCAAAAACACATAGGTTTCAAATTAACAAATATCGTGGTATAGTCTTACATACTAGTTACTGTTAGTGAGACGCATATGATTAACATAAGATTCAATGTTCAACTCGACAAAAAGACACCCTTGGAATGTGTCTCTCCTGTGTCAACATGTTGTGATACATGTGGCAAGCAAACCAACAGCAAGAATACCAAAATAAATGTACGTCTCTTTCAACGTGAAACTTGATCGTGGGATCGTGGGGACAATCATTGCAATTTGCAATCACACATTATTGCAAAATACGAGGACATACCCAAAGAAGCAGAAGGAGGCAAGAAGGAAGCGACTTGCAAAAGAACTGCACAAGGAACATCGAGGAAACCAAGAATACAGCAAAACCTTGGTATGCCCAACTCTAACTGTAACTCATACAAGGTGAGGCCCTCACAAAACAAGGGCAACAAACAAGGTGGATGACATATTCAGGTCGCTTTGCGACGACAACCGCCCGGACCGGCTCTCAGAGAGAGGGCACAAGAAGTATCTGTAATCACTCTATTATCGGACGCCTGTGATACATTGTTAAGTTGTGTCTTATTTGCATGTTGCAAACATTCTTATAATTGATTTTTTGACCCCTAGAAATTGTACATGTTCAAGGGGTCGACACATAGAGATGTACAATAAACTATAACTATACAATGTGTATGACCGAGGCAAGAATTGGAGATGAATGCAGCATGAAGTGTATGAATAGAATTTAGCACGTATCTATAACCACTATATATATATATATATATATATTTGGACACCCATAAACACTGTTTAGTTGTGTCTTATTGTCTTAGCTTGCAAGCATCGTTGGATATACTTGTTCGACCCACTTGAAATTGTACATTATCCAGTGGGCCCAAACATTGTCCAACAAGTATGATCGACACAACACTTGGAGATGAACGCAGCATGAAGTGGATCAATCGTATATAATATAGTACAGTAATCACTCTATTTTTGGACCCTCTTACAACTTCTATGTTTCTCTGTAACCACTCTTTTTTGGGTGTGGATATATTTATTTTGACTCCCCTTGACATTGTACATACTTCAGGGGACCAAATTGTAGTAATTTGTACAATAACTTATACAATTGCAGCCAGCTGACACAAATGATGCACTCATGAAAGATATATGAAGAATTATGAAGACATAGACTGTTGTATGTGAGGTCATGTGTTTTACATGTCTTCTCCCACCCCCACTCGTCCCTTCACAAGAGCTTCTGCTGGTTTTGCTAGCAGTTTATTGAGCGGGATGTTTGTCTTGACAAGCACTACCCAGAAAGTCTCCTAGTTGGTACAAGCGTCCATGAATAAGTCCTCCAGTACATGGGCCCCATCCTTTATCCAGACTTGATCCGTTCACCAGTCACCAATAACTTTGACTAGGGGTGCATTTTCGTTTGGGAACGAAAATGCATATCATGTCCCAGCACTTCATACCGCACTTAAATTAGAATAATAGGATCCTTGTAAATGCACTGTCCTTCACATGAGCCCCAGCAGAAAATCGTGGTAATTATTGCATCAAATGAAACACATCATTTTTTGGCCACTAGTCCCAACACGAGCCTGTTTGGCACACGTCTTTCAGAGTCAACTCTATAAATAACATCCTTTGTTACAGGTTTACTCCTTTATGTGACTATTTTCTTCCAGTAAAGCCTTCATCTTTGCACAAGTATTCTTTTCGCACAGGTGTCTCATTTGTACAGTACTTTATACGGCGAGGCATTTTGGCGGGGCTACATTCTTTAATGCACCGTTACAATTTTGGTGCGGAGACCGATTTACAAGCAAAAGCAAGTGCACACATGCTTCAAACCCATTTGTTTCATGCTGTAAGGTCAAGGTTGAAGCCCATCTGTTTCCAAGAAAAACACCTGCTTCCCTCAGCTCCAAACATTTTCCCGATACTTTCAAAGCAATCCTTGGGAGGTTGTCTAACTTGAAGAGTCCACTCCTCTATACAAAAGGCATCTTACTGTATTTGTTTCAGGTTTACTCCTGTACACAATCTTTTGGCAAAGCCTTCAACTATGCCAAAGTCTATTTGTCAGTAGAAAAGTTGTTGTTCTTAAAAAAGGAAACTTCATACAGGACCAGATCTGGGAAAAGCCGAATTTGTGAAAATAACAGTATCTCTGCATTTGGTTATTCAAGTCTATATTTGATCAAAGGATTGTCAGGGTATCACACAAAGCGTGGTGAGAGCAAAGGGCGGGCCAGGAGGTCTGATCTACAAAAGCAGATCAGACCTATGCCTGAAGCACCGAACTTAAGACACAGGGTTGATTTGTTTGTTTGTTCTTCTTTTCCAAATCTGATCCACCAAACAACCAAACACAACAAAAACAAACCAAAAAAACAACCAAGCCTTGGTTTGAGCCAGACTGGATCGTAGGTTCGTTATTTTGGTGTTTGCTTTGGTGGATCAGTGATGTGCATACAGCGCACATTTTTGCAAAGGGCATGAAGAAACTCAAGAGCAGCCGAAAACGAGCTATCGGGGCTCTTATTTCAAGTGTAGGAAGATGTGCCTCGGGGCTCTTATTTCAAGTGTAGGAAGATGTGCCTGCGTGCGCTTTGGAGGCTGGGGGCTGGTGCTGCCGCTGCTGCAGAGTGCCGCTGCATTCTGCCATTATGCTCCTGCCAGATTTGTGGCGGTGAGCGCATTGGAGCCTGGGCGCTGGTGTCGCTGCAGGGTGCCTCTTCCAAATGTTTGTGGCAGTGTGGTGCTTAAGGGCTTGGGTGCTGGTGCTGCTGCAGGGTGTGGCTGCAGATGCCAGTGCCAAATATATACGGCCATGTTTCCTTTGGAGCTTGGATGCCGGTGCCGCTGCAGGGTGACGCTGCCAGATCCCATCTACGTTGAATGAAAAGAAAGCGCTTGGGTGCCCACAAGTGTCTTGCACTATCTGGGGTCTATGCTGAGGTATATAATTGTTTGTTCTTTTGGTGGATCCTTGATGTGCATACATGTTTGGTACCTTCACCCCTGGTAGTTGTGCAAAGTACTTCGTTCCCTAAATCCTAGGGCGGGTACTCTATATACTTCGAGGGGTGCAACTGCTGAACTTGGAAGACGGTCCATTTTTCGGTTTGGAAATTCGCGCCGTCGGGCGCCGTCGGTGCCCGTCCGTGGGGCAGTACATGTTGCTCAAGCACTCGTCCCCAATATTTATATATTATATAGACACTCCCGACTGCCATGTCTGACGCAGCCGCTGATGAAGAAGCAACAGCAGCAGCAGCTCCGGCTGCGAGGCGCCCCGCCATCATATATCTGTTGGTTCGCACCGCCGGCACGCACATAGTACGCTGATCATGTTTGGGAGCGCCCACAAGCAACGTGATTTTGTTTGGGCCGCATCTGGACATTAATGTTTATCATTTTTGGAAAGGCTATACGTGGCACCAGACTGGTTCAGACCTCCAACCACTTCCTGATGAATTTAAGTCGTGAGGCACCCAGCCGCCGATCGGCTGGTTTCGCTCAAAACACAGCGGCAGAACCTGAAGCGGCAGCTCCAGCAAGCGAACCGTGAGGTTCGCAATGAGGCGACCGGCGCATGATCCACATGTATTGTTGAAATTTGATGCAGTATTGTGTTGCTTGTGCTTCCGACTTGCGCGCGGCGCGACTCATTCTGGCGCACATGCAGGAGAAAAAGCGACAGAGACTCATGCGGCGCGCTGGCAAGTTGAGCTCTGCTGATCTCACCTGGCTGCTGGCGCGTCGAGTGCAATCTGAGCAGTCTGAGCAGATGTCCACATAGCTATATTGCAGGGCACATTGGCAGTGTTTGGGGAAAGAGAGACTTGCGCCCATGTGCTAGCTTTTGTTGACAGCTAAGCTGACAACTGCTGAGCGGGGGCTGTCAGAGCAACCTTGCTGAAGTGGCCGTGCTCGCAGAAGCCGGCGCAAGCGATAAATATGTCACCTGTCACCCACGTGCTAGCTTTTTGTTTACAGCTAAGCTGACAACTGCTGAGCGAGGGCTGTAAGAGCAACCTTGCCGAACTGGCCGTGCTCGCAAAAGCTGGCGTATGCTGGGCTAGAGTCCCTCACATCTCTCCCTCTCTCTCTGTCTAGGCTTGCTAGTCCAGGTTTGTCGTGCCCGCAGTACCCTGCAGCAGCTGAGGCAGATAATATGAGCTCCTCAAAGAGATAGTGAGATGTTTGATGTTGACATACTATTACCGTGTAATATGATGCGTCAACTACAGGGTTGGCCCAATAAAGAAACATGTGACGCAAATTGTTTGGTTGCGTGCGGTTGCCCTTGCCTTGTTACCGGGGTTTATGTTTTGGACCACCTCCAGAAGCAGTTTTCGGAAACCCTTCGGTCATTCTTGCTCTGGATTGCAGCCAGGAAGCGGAACAACTTTGAAAGGAAAAACGGTATCACAGAAATTAAAGACAAGCAGACCACAAGATGATAGCAAAACCACAATCTGACCCTGCCAAGACTGTGGACTTTGTTGCTCCTAGTGCTTTCAAGGACCCTTCTCAACATTCTGTTTTGTTACACTTTTCGAGCAAATGACCTTGCTCAACGTTTGCTTCGGTTGCTAATGGCAACGTTATGTTGCGTTGTGGATGTAGCGCTTTTCAATTGTTGGTTTCGCCGCTCCATGTCATTCGGTGGCTGATGCGCCAGCGGCTGATGCGCGGCGCCTTCTTCGACTTCGAGCTCTTCATCCGCGGTCAGGTGGCCGCTCGGCCTGTGGGGTGACGCGGGCTCCTGGCCTTACTACTAGGAGCACGGACGCTACTAGGGGCTCCTGGCCTTATTACTAGGAGCAAGGACGCTACTAGGGACTCTTGGCCTTACTTTCAGGACGCTAGTAGGGGGCTCCTGGCCTTGTTACTAGGAGCAAGGACTCCTGGCCTTGCTACTGGCCTTCTTAGGGGCTCCTGGCCACATTGCGAGGAGCGAGGACGCTACTCGGCGCTCCTGGGCTTACTACTGCGTCGCGCGCTCGTCGGTTTGCAGGTGCCTTCTTCGACTTCAAGCTCTTCATCCGTGGTCGTGTCAACCAGCCCAGGTGGCCGCTCGGCCTGTTGGGTGACGCGGGCTCCTGGCCTTATACTAGGAGCAAGGACGCTAGTAGGGGCTCCTGGCCTTACTCTGGTCTTATTACTAGTTACTAGGAGCAAGGACGCTACTAGGGGCTCCTGGCCTTACTACTAGGAGCAAGGACGCCACTAGGCACATGACTAGGAACGAGGACGCTACTCGGCGCTCCTGGCCTTACTACCGCGGTCGCTCGCTCGTCGGTATGCAGGTGCCTTCTTCGACTTCGAGCTCTTCGCCCGTGGTCGTATCAACCGGCCACGTGGCCGCTCGGCCTGTCGGGTGACGCGGGCTCCTGGCCTTGCTACTAGGAGCAAGGGGCTCCTGGCCTTATCGCTAGGAGCGAGGACGCTACTAGGGGCTCCTGGCCTTACTACTAGGAGCAAGGATGCTACTAGGGGCTCTGCCTTATTACTAGGAGCAAGGATGCTACTAGGGGCTCCTGGCCTGACTACTAGGAGCAAGGACGCTACTAGGGGGTCCTGGCCTTACTACTAGGAGCAAGGATGCTACTTCCTGCCTTACTACTATAGGGGCAAGGACGCTACTAGGGGCTCCTGGGGTGGGCGTGTTGGCGATGCCTTCAGTGCATCCCTTATTTAGGTTCAGATGTCCACATGCTTTCTGCGTTCGGCTGCTGGGACGATTGATATGCACACATGGATCCAAACTTTCATTTGTGTTTAACCTCGGCCTTCTCAGTGCCGTGCACTGTCCGCATTTCGGGTGATATTTTGGAAGTTGCATTCGAGCGTGCTGTCGCGCGCCGGTGTGACCTCAGGAACAGCTGCTTGGAAGCCGTCGCCTTGCTGAGCGAACCTGCAGGCTTTGACCTTCGGCTTGGACCTTGCGGCGTTTGTCATGCAGTTGGGCGACGCGGTGGGTGGGATGTCGGTGATGAGTGCATCCCCTATTTTACATTTATTAGATGTCTCCATGCTTTTCTATTTTCGGCTGCTGGGGCGATTGATATGCACACATGGATCCAATCTTTCATTCGCGTTAACCTCGCCCTTCTCAGTGCCGTGAGCTGCCCGTATTTCAGTGATAATTTTGGAAGTTGCATTTGGGCGTGCTGTCGCGCGCCGGTGTGACCTCAGGAACAGGCTGCTTGGAAGCCGTCGCCTTGCAGAGCAAACCTGCAGGCTTTGACCTTCGGCTTGGACCTTGCGGCGTTTGTCATGCAGGTGGCCGCTCGGCGTGTTGGGCGACGCGGTGGGGCATGTTGGCGTTGCCTTCAGTGTTAGATACCCCCATGGTTTCGGTCTTCGGCTGCTGGGGTCCGATTGATATGCACACTGGACACATGGATCCAAACTTTCATTCGCATTAACCTCGGCCTTCTCAGTGCCGTGCGGTGTCCGCACTTTGGGGGAGTTTGGAAGTTGCGTTCGAGCGTGCTTTTGCGCGCCGGGCGACCTCAGGAACAGAGCTTGGAAGCCGTCACCTTGCTGAACCTCTGTCTGATTCGATCATCATGTGGCTCAGTCACAACATATTGAAATGATCAGCTCCATCTCAAAACAGAGAACTTCCATTTTTCACTCAATAGTCGAAGAGGAACCGCAGTGTCACAAGTGATGTGTAGAAAATGCAAAAACACACTCATTTCCTTTAACCTCTTGCATAGTGTCCCATAGGTACCGTCAATGCGTGCGCTACTTGTGGAATCAGTTTTCGTGGCACGCACAGGGGACCTCTTTGCGTGGCATGCGCAGCATTTGGTGAACCTCTGATTCGATTTTTCGGGGCAGGCGCAGCGTTTGTTAAACTTCTAGCTCCACTTTTCGTGGCAGGTGCAGCATTTGGTGAACCTCTGTTTCCATTTTTTGCGGCAAGCGCAGCATTTGGTAAGCTTCTAGTTCCACTTTTCGTGGCAGGCGCAGCATTTGTTGAACCTCTGATTCGATTTTTCGGGGCAGGCGCAGCGTTTGGTAAACTTTAGTTCCACTTTTCGTGGCAGGCGCAGCTTTTGGTGAACCTCTGTTGCCATTTGTCGTGGCAGGCGCAGCATTTAGTGAACTTCTTGTTCCATTTTTCGTGGCAAGCGCAGCATTTCTTAAACTTCTAGTTCGATTTTTGGTGGCAGGCGCAGCGTTTGGTGAAAACCTGCTTTCATGTTTCGTGGCCGGCGCACGGAATTTGAAGCTCCAGGTGGCCCAACGTGTGGCCAGACGCTGAATCGTAACGTTGGAATCCAACGTTATGCTCGTTTTACGTGGCAGGCGTGGGACAAAAGTCGAAATCGTAACGTTGGACGCGTTTGAAAAAGATTATAGTAATTCTCTTTTTTTGAACCGAGTCCAACGTTATGATTTGCACTTTTTTGTGAAACTGTCGCCGAAAACGGATCGTAACGTTGGATTCCAACGTTATGATTTGCGTTTTCGTGTGGGGAGTACTCCGATTTTGGCCGCGCTGGCTGTGCTGAAAGTGGAGATTTCGTGGCAGGCGCAGCGCTTTGTGAACCGAGGTGCCGATGTCGTGGCAGGCGCAGGGCTTTGTGAACCTCGAGGTGCAGATTTCGTGGCAGGCGCAGCGCTTTCTGAACGTCCAAGTGGAGATTTCGTGGCAGGCGCAGCGCTTTGTGCACCTGAAAGTGCAGATTTCGTGGCAGGCGCAGCGCTTTGTACACCTCGAAGTGCAGATTTCATGGCAGGCACAGCATTTTGGGAACCTCGAAGTTCGAAGTGGAGATTTCGTGAACCTGAAAGTGCAGATTTCGCAGGAGGGGCAGCATTTTGAGAACCTCGAAGTGCAGAGTTCGTGGCAGTCGCAGCACTTTGTCAACCTCTAAGTGCAGATTTCGTAGGAGGGGCAGCGTCTTGTGAACCTCGAAGTGCAGATTTCATGGCAGGCGCAGCACTTTATGAACCTCGAAGTGCAGGTTTTGTGGCAGGCGCAGCGTTTGGTGAACCTTTGCTTTCATTTTTCGTGGAAGGCGCAAGCTTTGGCGCACTTTTAGTTTACTCAAACTGTGGTTCCTGCCAAACAAAACGCACCAAGTTTAGGACTCTATGATGGTAGTTGTATATAATGCACGCAACTGTAAATCATCACTAATCATGTCCAAGGCCATGGCCACGTCGAAGTCCTCCGGATCCGCTTCGCCCGCTTCGTCCTCTTCGTCCTCTTCATCAAGCCATGAGGAGGAAAAACCACCTGTGACTTTGGGCAACAGCGACACTTCCACAGAGGCTGAGAATGCA
>CAXAMN010011780.1:0-38951 GCA_963970005.1 Durusdinium trenchii
GCCACACCTGTCGCTCTATAGTGTGATAGCCAACCTCCACTTGTACGCGCCGAAGTCTGGCAAGGGCAAAAAAGGCTTTGGCAGGGAGAATGCCTGATTCATTGGCAGGGACCCAAATGGCTTTGGGGTGGTCTTCATATTCGTCTCTGCGAATTTGCTCTTTGGAAAGCACCTGCCTGAAACTTGTATGGATGACCAGTTGATAACCCTTGTTTTCCCAGAGCTCCTCGTGGACGGGGTCACTGAGTGGGCTCAGGGTGTCTTCTGATATGAGCATGAGCTCACAACCAAAGGTATCAAGGTCAAAACTTCTGGCCAGCAGCTCTACTAAATAGTCTTCTAGCATTTCCCAATGATGGTAAATGCTAATAGGCACAATAGTTTCGATTTCTTTGCCTGCTATGGTGTATAGCCTCAATGGGCAGTGACTGACTCCTGCTGTATCATCCGGGTCAGATTCTTTACTGTCCATGAGGCAGTAGGCAACCGCACGGCGAGTTGCATGGGAATGAGTCACTGGTTTGAGCCAGTGGCAGCAGTTGTAGCCTGCCTATCCACGCACTGCGAGCCAGATCTGGCTGCTGTGACCCTATCGGCAAGATGGGGGCCCGCCAGGACACTTGGCTCTGTGGTTGTTGGTTGGGCTGGTACGGTTGCTTGCTCAGCTTGTTCTTCCTGCTTTGCCTGCTCTGCTTGTGGTACTTGTTTTGCTTGTTCGCTGTTTGCTTGGTCGTACCGCATGGCTTGGATGGGGTTAGTAAGGTCCATTGTGCGGTAAAAGGTATCAAACTTCGACCATGCACGCTCAGCATACAGGGCATCCATATCATGCAAATACCGTGAATGACAGAACCACCCGACCCTGTGCTGCCAATCGGCTTCCGATAAGGCATTATGCCACGGGAGCACATACGGCAATGCCCTTTTGTCTGCGAGGCCCGCCGGGTATCCACCTCGCTAATAACGTCGGAGGAGGTGCTGTGGGGTGGCAGTCAGAGTACCTCTTTTGGCTAGGAACTGCCAGTTCGGCCTTGAGAAGACCACTGCCAGTCCCGTGAGGAGCCATTTGGAGATAATCTCATATTTGTTGCCAGTACACCTGGCAGCATATGTGTCCTTGGCTCTGAGCAAGAGGCTTTGTCGGAAGGAGAAGCATCCTTGCCCCTCTGGCGCCACATGCTGATCATCCTCTTCCTCCTCAGCTTCCTCGTCAGCATTTGTTGCATCGGCAGGCCTTGTGGTCGTGTGGTCTTCTGCTTGCATGCGTGAGGCCGGCACCGTGTTTGTGCCAGGAGCCCTTTGCAGGGTGGCAGGTGTGTTGATGCCCAGGGGCTCTAGCTGGCACTGGGCCTGGGTAGGGGGCAGCACAGCTTGCCGTATTTCTGGCCAAACTGGTACTTCAATTCGCAGAGTGCTTTTATAGGTGTCCTGAAAAGACGCCATTTGACCCAAGTTGCCATCTAAGAGTCCATACTCACATGCTCCTTCGAGACTTGGTGTATCAGGAAGGCTCGCAAAGGTGTTAGAGGGACACAGGCCTTCAACGTGCCCACAACAATGTATGGGCTGTTTGTTTCACTTTCACTGTTGTGCTTGTATTTCGTGTCATCATCTGGGGTGACATCAGTGAACTTTAGGTCTGATTTCATTCTTTCCTGTGCACTGGCTGGACTGGGAAATAGACGTGCAGGTGGTCTTTAGGAAGGTTCGGCTTGCCAAGGCTTTGATTCCGCCCAAAGGACATCACCACCGTTTGCATAGTGCCAGGGTCCGGCCTGTGGCTTCAATGTCTGGTGTACCTCCGTCATCCTTCGCTCTCAGTGCAGGACCTCCATGTGCCTCCTCAATTTTGGACTCACAGGCCTTGGCGCAAAAGGACAAGAGACCGTGGAGCCAGTGGGCCGGTTCAGCATTTGGCGACAGTCCTAGGCGGTCTGCATGTGTGTCAGTGCCCGAGGCAGAGGGTAACCCGCAGCAGGACATGTGACGTAGCTGCACACTGAGGCGTGCGAGGGGCCACACTTGCGGCAGGTTAGCATGCAAGCTGACAGGGGGCGCACCGGAGGCAATGTTGCAGGCAGCTCAGCAGTGTGGAGACTGGCTTGGGCGATGCTCGATCGACAGCGTTTGGCACCGAAAATACCATTTTTCATTGCTCTCTGCTCTGCTAGCTGGGTGATGTCAGCATCGACTGGTCCCGACTGATCATCTGCCTCTTGGAGGTGTGTTTCCTGAGCCGTGACTTCCTCCTTGGTTGATGTGCGGGTGGTTGGGGATTCCATGTCATGGCAAGGTTTGGTGTCAGTCCCCACAGCCAATCGCAGCCTTCCTTTCGGCAGACGTCGGAGTACGTCTGGCACGACAACCAAAGGCGCCCTGCAGCCATCCAACGCCAGCTCCACCGCAGAATTGCTGTTGGCTTGATGTCATCTATGCTGTGGTCATGCCCGACGGGGTCCGCACCGCATACGACATCACGGCCCATGAGTTGTCCACACGTACAGGGGGGCAAAACCCGTGTGGAACGCAGCTAGGGCCACACTCCAGGATCTCAGCGCACCACTGAAAGCCCCACAGTTTCCTCGAACGCATCCCAGCACTGGAACACTTGCAGTCTTGGAGTGGAAGAACTGAGTTCCGTGCGGTAGCTGGCATGAATGGGCGCTGTTGCCCGGTGTTGCCACCCTCGGCTTGTATTGGGTCCTTCCGCGGGTTGGTTGGTGGGCGCTGGACGGGTTCTGTGAGGTCATTCCAGGCAGGTGGCTGCCAACCGGCATTGGACAAAGCTTGCGCTGCTTCGGAGGCGGCTTGGAGTGCTTGCAAAGCCTGACACCAATGAAGTGGATGATGCTGGCGGTGAAATTTGGCCCTGCTCCGCTCACAAGCTGGGCTCTTTGCCAGCCGAGCATTCACAACCATCCCTTCCAGCCTGGATTTCGCACACCCTTCCGACCTGTTCCGCATTCTGATGTTGAGGCACCTCCGCCTTCCGCTCCCCTTCACAGCTCGTCACTGCCGGCGCCGTCGCCCTCTTGACTCCTTCGGCGATCACCGCGCTGCGTGTGCTGCATCGGGGGCGTTGAAGAGCAGGGCAGCCCCTCAGAAAGGGCAGCCGCACAGGTCTGCAGAGAAGCAGGCGCCGAGTGCGGACACACCTCCATCGTGACAGACCTCAACGTCGCAACTGCCAGCCGGCTTGATCGCCCGCGAATCGAAGTTGTCCCATGGCCTTCCGTTGCGCACTTGACTGTGGACACAACCCTCGTCTCCCCTTTGACCAGCACTGGCGAACCCCACTGACAGGGTCGTCGCCCCGGTTCTCCCGGCAAGAGAAGCCAAAGAACGCACGTACCCAGAACTCGCGCGGGGCGACCGTTGCCGATTGGTCGTGCTGGCCATGGAAGTCGGAGACTTCATCCAGCGCCTCGCGCACGCCCGAAGCCGAGCCGTCCCCGCGGCTTCGCGATCAGCAGCCACCCAAGCATGCATCGCGAGCTCCGCAGCCAGTCTCACCATGCAAGACCGGGCAACCCACACCGGCCCAGATGGCGAAGCCATACCCCTGAGCACGTTGCTCGAACACTGCCCCCCCGCCTCCCTCTGCGACCTTGAGGGGGCCCCCTGTGGGCTTTTGATTCACCGCCGCCCTATTTCCAAGTGGCCTGGCACTTGGTCAGCGAAGCTGTGAGTGTGACTCCGGAACCCCCCCCATCTGACCTTCATGCGGCAAAAAGGGGCGAGAAAAAAATTGCCAAGATGGACGGCCAAACCTTCTCGATTTTGCGATTTGCCAAACCTTCTCGATTTGCGATTTGCCGATGTGTGAGTTGCATGCCATGCAACACGAAACGCGAAACTTCGCACCACCTAAGCTTGGGCGGGTGGGCTCGAGAGTGAAGTATGGTAGCCTGCTAGCATGCTTTCCCGAATTCACATTGAGCTCCCAGGAGGTGCGCATTTTGAGTTTCCACTTTGCAGTCACTTGCAAGTGGCTGCCCAAGCAAGTGGCTGCAAGTGGCTGCCAAGTGGCTGCAAGTGACTGCTGTTTCTGTCCGGAGAATTTCATGATTCTGCAATGTTGTTCTGGGAAGAAACTCCGGTTTTTCTCCAGAGCTGCGTACGGAGAAACCATGAAATAATCCAAGACTTGTCTGAGAATAAATTCAAAACTTCTGCACAGCTAGCGACGAAGAAATCTTGCAGTTTTTACATAAAGACCTCAAAGTGCACGTGTTGAAGTTTACTTGCTTGAGTGACAGGTGGCTGCCAAGTGAGCAAGTGGCTGCAAGTGGCTCCTAGTGACTGCAAAACCAAAATTCAAAAATGCACGTCATTTGCTCACTCTCTGCAAATTCAGTAGGGTAAAGTTCATGGCAGATAGTCAAGCAACCATAACCATTTTACTTACCGGCCAGTCGCAGTCAATGTGACGTGTAAAGAGAACACAGTGTGTTTCTTTCAAGTGGTTGAAACAGCAGTTCGAGTCCAGTCAGCTTGAACTAGTAAACGTAAAGACCGACTTCCAAGTTGCCGATATCCTGACGAAGCCACTCACCAGCCCTGCAAACTTGGAGCGTGCGCTGAGTCTTATTGGAATTGGCCCCACCTTCATCCTTGAACCAACGCGAGGCGCGAGCCTCCGCCCCAGCGCGCGCTGTGATTGATGCTGGCGACCAGGGGGCGATAAGTTAAGTTCTGGTGTTCGTCCACTTCAAAGCTAGGTGAAACACGCAAGGCTGCAAAGAATTGCAAGATCATTCGCGTCACCGACGCAGAAGAAGATGGTACTTCAGAACGCCTCTGGCAATAACTAGCCCAAGAGGTTGGAAGTTCAAAAAACAACGCCGGCACGGAATGGTATCCTTTTATGGTTCACTCCCCAGCCCTTCGTAAACAACAACAATTGTCACACAGCTGTACTTCAAAGGCTACAAACGATGCATCGCAGACATCAAGGATGATAAGCCTAGAATTTTGTTTGAACTCTCGAAGAACTGCAAATATTGGTCATGGCCGGCCAAGCGTACAGAAATTCATTCATGACAACAACCTGGCGCAGAATAATTTCCACGGATGCCAACTCAACCTTGTGCCAATTCAACCTTGAAGGCATAACCGGTAACCCCCTAAAGAAGGGATGGAAGATAGCTTCTGATGTGCGGCAGTTGTGTGTTCTTGATGATTGTGTTTGTCATGGCAGTCATGTACATGAGCAGCCAAGAGGTAAGGCGCTAAAGAATGCTGAAGGTTACGAGCTCACTGATGTACCTTTGAAGCTTTTCGCGGCAGAGCAATCCAGGACCACGCAGTTTCGAGCTTTCCGGCGCTTGTCGTTCGATGCGATGTCGCAGCCAGAACGGCGTTATTCGGATCACCAACTCGCTCTCCTGGACGGATGGGACGCCCTGTTCCAACGGCTTTTGCGCAGTGCAATTTGCAGATGTTGCGTATGACACCAACACACAAGAGATATCTCTCGAGTTGGCGCGTGATCAGACCGCACAATCTGTAGCTGATACAGGGGAAGAATCATATGGTTGCGTCAAACACTTCTTGCAACCTCTGATTGAGTGCTTTGGCTTACATAGTCCCGCCGTCTTCACAGACGAGCCGCGTGTATCAATTTCTCATTTCAGATTCAACGTTGGCAGCGGCGGCAAGAAGGCTTGGTCAGACACGACGTCGAGCAGGCGTTTCACGCCAATCGGTGCCGGCATGTGTTGCAATTTCATCACGACATGCATTGGGGCTGTGAACTTTGCATTTTGGTGAAACGAGCAATTGCCTGCGCTCGAGCCGTCCGCACTGCCGTACCAGATGCCCGGATTTATGTCAACGTTGTTTGGGCCGGAAACGAGGTCATGGGTGACAATGGCTTTGTTCCCACCAAGCGCTACCCGTTCGCAGACCCGCAGGGAGATCAGCTGAAGATCATCTCCGACATCAAGTGAATCAAGTGGCGTTTGACGTGGTATGTCAAGGAGGGAAGAAAAGCAGAATGCAATATCCTTGCCCTTTCTTCAGTGACCAACGTTACGATGTCCACAGCATCTACAGCAGCTTCGGCAAGGACATCCGGTTCTTGGTCAAGGAGGAGTTGAATTCAAATATCAATTTCACACGAGCCACTGCGATGTGAACGAGAGCAGGACCCTCAGCTGGTTTAACGCAAACTTTTACAGCCTGCATTTGGCTTCGACCCTTTCGCCAATTTGCACTCACTCCCTCACGGACACCAACGTGTGAAATGTGACGCGTGACTTCAAAGCGCTGGAATCAAGTCCACACCTGTCACCTAAGCCTCGCAGGCATGCAAAGAGAACTTGGCAGCAATCGTCGCCAGGGTGGGCGAGACAAAGAAGCGCGTGGCAGCGCAATACAACCTGCTGACCGTTGAAGAAGCCAGACGTGAGCAGCCGGACCTCGACGAGGGAGGAGGAAGACATCCTTGAATTGCCTGCCGCCTCAAGCATCGTGAAGGACGAAGTCGTCGATGATGACGCGCCTCCAGTGTGCATGTCTCGTGAAGAGGTACCGGAAGAGGAAGGAAGGGCGGAGCCGCCGCCCTCATGCAGAGGCGAGCCCAGCTGATGATTCTTCCTCAAGGAGACCTGCGCCAGCCCACCTTCGCAACTTCGGCAAGCTCGTCGCCTTACGAAGGCAGACTGGGATGAGATGTTGCTCCAAACGACCATTGACGACCTTTACATTACCAGCCGTCATCTGGTCGGCCAAGTCGAGTATGGATACCCGGTGTCATCATCAATGGGCATCCGCGTGAACTGATCGTCAGCAGTGGATGGGACTTCAACCCACCGCCCTGGGACACAGAGCGCGATGAGGATCGTTTCTTGGATCTCAACCAGTTCATCAGTGCACTCTTCACCGAGCTTCCCGAGGCAAAAGTCAAGTTCAAGGTGACAGACCTCATCAACATGTTCAAGCTCGTTAACAAGAACCCCTAAACTTAAGACTTGGGAAGTAGCCAAAAGATGGTTTTAAACAATGATCTATTTGTATGATTTTCTGATTTTTATGATTTATTTTATTAACTGAAAAATTGCATTTTTTGGTTTATGATTCTCTATGATGATTTTTATGATTTCATTTATGACCAAACTTATGATTTTTGTGAATTTGAATTCTGTATTTCTAGTGTCTGTAAATTTTCCTGGTTTCAATTTGCTTTTGAATGAAGAAAGCAATGCAACTTAATCTGCCATTGTTTCTGCACTGGGGTGTTCTTGGGCGGTAGGAAATTGAGAACGATATACGTTGACAATGCCACTGGGTGACTCTAGGGCCAGGATTGGAAAACTGCTGCTGTTGGTGCGCAGTGCGCGAGAATGATAAACACGCGCGACAAACAACTTGTCATTGTCGAGTAGAATCACGTCAGAATTTCCTTCACAGTCAGCTGGACTTGTGTAACCACTCAAAGCAAGATTGTGAACTTTAGCGGAAGTAGTGGTCGCGTAGGAACAGTAGGACACTGTAGGCCGATGATGCAGAAGTATCCAAGACAGTCGCTTGTTTTTTTGGTTCTGTGCTGCCATGACAAGGTTTGCTTTTTGCGCCTTTATTTTGCGCGCGGACATTGAGGACGAACTGCTGGCTGTGAACTAGCTAGCAGATAGCAGCTATAGCTGTTAATTTCACCAGTGCTAAGTTTGCTGCAGCTCGTTCCAAGTAACTTCTTCACCCTCCTACCTTATATATAATTTAGTTGAAGCGTAGGACGAGAAGACGAAACGATTCGACGCAGACGAAAGTTGTTGGGGGCAGCTACGGCCCAAGAGTGATTTGGCGCTGGAAGGAGTTACTGTTGCTGAAGCTGAACAGTCCAAGCCGACTTTTGCTGGGCGAGTTGAAGCAAAGCTGGAACTACTGCTGACCGTGCCGCCTGCGAGGCCAATTAGAGAACCCTGGCGCCGCAGAGTTGCTCGGCGATTCTTGACGACTAAGTTCTTGCTCGCTCAAGATAGCGACTTGCGACCCCAAACAGCTCAAGACCACCAACCCCAAACAGCTCCAGGCCAGCAGCCCCGAAACTTGAACCCTAGTCTCAACCGCGCGGGCAACCCCTGTGGAGCGATGACGCGTAGGTATCCCAGTTTTCGCGTCGTAAAAAATCCTCAAAAATCATAAATGAAATCATAAAAAAAGCATAAAAATTCATAAATGAAATCATAAAAAATCATAAAACATTTAATTTTTTAATGACAATTTATGATGTTTTTTTAAATGATTTTTTTACGATTTGTTGTTTTTTTCTGATTTTTTAATGATTTTTTGTGGTTCAATTTATGATTTTTTCTGGCCTCCACACGAGGTGGAGAAGCTACCACACCTCCAGGCCCACAGCTCCAGTATTTTCTAACCCTGGAGGTTGGCGTTTGGCCCGCTTTTCTTCAGGCTGAGAAGCAAAGCCTCCGGACCCTGGGCTTCGGTCAACTAGCGAGACGGCGGCAGGACGGCCTGTAAGCCGCAAAAGACAATAGTCAAGTCTGCGAACACGGCAGATTATGTTTATCAAACCTCTGCTCGTACTTTCGCTCCTAATTCTACAGGTTTTGGTACACAGGGCCAACAGCTAGCCGCCCAGTCTAAACCCTTGCCCCGCAAACCCAGATGTCATAGTGGCAAGTAGGGGTCCTTTCCGCGCGCCAAACCTTTTAACGTTGCGCAATGTATTTTATTGGGCTGTGCGCTGGGCGCTGCGCCACCAAAATGTTCGACGCCCCACGAATCGGCGACGTGAACGACCTCTGAAGGCAGTCTTTGGGCAGTCTTGGCTTGCGGCGGGCTGATTTACTGTGGATACGGTCAGCCAAAATAGAGACAGTTAAGTAATAGGTTAACAGGTGAAAGTGATTAGGTCTTTTGTAGCGAGAACACCTGTGCGTCAACTGTTCTGCTTTCTTCTGGCAGTGCAGTGCATGTGGGCTTGAAGAATGATTTGGCACGTAGAACCTTCATTCGCGCATTTCAAAAATACTTGTGGCTGTGGAATTTCAAGCTTTCAGGGATTGATCCGGAGTGTTTCGAAATGCGCGTGTGTGTGTGTGTGCATTACATAACTTTACTGGCTTGCTCACCGCACAGAGAGTCGGAGAGGACATTCTTCGGGTATAGTAGCAATGATTTTTAGTAAATATAGATAGAAAAAGAACACGTCAAATTAAACACTTCTGTAGCAATATTCTGAATGGGCTCAAAAGACTTCAAAAGCAGAAACACAATCAAACGCAATCAGAAAAGCAAATTGAAATCAAAAAAATCATAAATTGCACCATAAAATAAGCATAAAAAATCATAAAAAATCATAAAAAAGCATACAAAATCATAAACCAAACAATGCAGTTTGTCCAATTCATAAATAAACCACTAAAAAAACATAAAAAATCACAAATAAATATATTTACTAAAATATTTTTTTGGCTGACATTCTATGTCTTAACCCTAAACAGCACCGTGATCAATCAGCCCTTTTGGCCATTTAAGGTGCAAGCTTCCCAAGGATATTCCAGCAGGTTCATTTAAGGAGAAGGCGATCTGTTCTTCCACGTCGATGTGATTTACGTCAGACCTGAAGACGTCAGACCTGAAGTCAGACCTGAAGACGGCGGGCCGGACCTGTCAAGTTACAAAGGAACAGACGTGCCATCAGTTGGTCCTCTCACTGAGATGCCAGGTTGCGTACCGTCGCACCTACCATGCAGCGGTTGAAGGCTTTCAGCAAGATAGGGCGCGTGTGTACCTAGCCCGGCAACAGATTCGACAGGGGGAAGTCGTACCAAAGGAACCAAACAAAGAGAGAGCCTTCCAGACCTGAGCCGGATGAAGAGGACTAGGTTCAGGAAGTGGCACTGGCGGCATCGCAAGACCACCCGCGGGAGAACGTCCCCACAGCGGAACTGATGATGTGCCCTGGCTGTGGCGCGCAGTTTGGGGTACACTTGAATGATCGACCGGTATGAGCACGACATCGACTTTATCGAGCGCGCGACGGAGCACAACATTACCCGCTCCGATGTGCAGAGGCGAGATATCGCAGCGCATGGGCGCATGGGCGCTAGCCGACACCGCCACGGACGCACCCTCAGGTGAATTTCGGCGTAGGCATGAAGCATGCAAATGAGTCACCGCCCGGCGCAACATCAACGCCATTGGTAGCTTCGACGTCCGTCAGATGCCCGCTGCCAAGACTTGCCAGCCGCTCCATCAAGCACATCAACACCACCAACAAAGGCGCCGCCACAAGCAAAGGCAAAGGCCGGTGTGAGGGACGAGGGCGCTCTCCGCGCGGCTTGGTCCGCTGCCCAGAACTATGTGCTTCAGAATAGGCAGCGCTGGGGACGCTATGTGGCGTACAACGGTGACCGGGGGCCAACGTTGGAAGTACGATGGCTGAATTTAATTCATGCCAAGCAGCGCTGGTGTGGCTTGCATAGTTCACACATTTTGTTTAAGGTTCCAGTTCCAACTCTTTATTATTAGTATTATGAGGCGTGAGTTGCTGGCTGCAAAGCTATGCCCAAAGAGCAATTCCCATGTTCAACTGCTGATTCACGCTTCGCTTGTGAAAGCAGAGGGGGTGTTGAAATACATTTACCCAATGCCTATATTTTAAGCATGGTGCCGATTCCTACTGCAAACTTTGCAGTTCAAGGAGAAAAAGGTGCTCTTGCAGTTGCATAGGTTACGGTTTTGTTGACTAGATTTCAGTGGCTGAGCCTGAAAATACAGAATCTACCGTGTTTCGTTGCGAAGGGTTTTTGCGAAGGTGCATGTGGTTTGTAGAATGAAGCTAACACTTCGCCAAAGCACCCCTTACATACAACATCGTGCAGCGCCCTCGCGTAGGCAAATTTAGTTTGGGGAGAGAGATTGGTGAAAACTTTGCGGAGGTATTGGCGCCTAGTGGCTGCGTAGTGGCCGCCCCCCAGACCACGCAAAAAAATACAACGGCTCATTTGTCGTCCTCTTTGTGGGGCTGTTGCTTAAAGTTTTGAACCGCAACCCTGGATTGGAGGAACGATGTGTTACAGGAAGATGTGAAAGTGCTTCGCACGTGCTGAGGCGCCTATGCTGCCGGTCCTTCAGTCGCCCCACAAAAATTAACGCGTTCTACACCAAGTCCACCCAGCCTGGTGACTCGTTGCGCGAGAGCTCTTATAGTCGCAAGATCTGGTTCCCGCTGGGTGGTGCATGGAGGGAGCAAGAGAGGGGCTTAGACAGGGAGGCCGGGTATGTTGAAAGGGTCTCGGTCATATCGGTGGAGGTTTCGGCGCTTAGTGCTTGCATCCACAAATGCTTTGTGGCTTGCGCATGTTAGCTTCCGGACCAACGTTGATGATGGCCGAGAATTTGTGAACGGTTGCGTTCCAAACTGGAGCGCTGACTGCGCGATCCGTTCGCCAGCGACCGTGGAACACAAACTCTCCTGGGCCTACTGCCGCGTGCGTGGCAGGCGGGCAGCGCTGGGTCACACGGATCAAGTGTGACTTGGTATGAATGAAGTGGCGCTTTTTGGACGAGGCTGCCTGGCAGGGGTTTTGGGTCAACGGCTTTGAAGTCTGAACATTCAGAGTCGGTTTTGAGTTTCCCTTGGTGTTTCTTACGTGTCGAAGCAGCTTGCCCATCAATAACCTGATGGGTTGCGTATGCGGACCAACACTGGCCTTCTCGTTTCTCAAATCTTTCTACGCTCCCCACCCCTGCAGTAAAACCTATTGTAATACCTTTTTACCTGGAACTCTTCCTTCGCCAGGCCAAGCAGTAGGTAGAGTTGGCAGCAGTTCAACAGATTTGCTGCCGCCCTTTCGTACCAAAGGGGTGAAGCAAGATGTTGACGACGAACATCCGGATGGACTTTTGTTTCAGATTAGCCATTGCTGCTCTTTGGATTGTGTCATCGAAGGTGTGAACATGCCAGCTTTGTTTGGGGGAGGTTGCGGGTTGGTGGAGGGTGTGTTGCGCATGCGAGCCGTTCCTCTACCCCAATGACTGTAACATAGTTTCGCCCTTCATGAATACAGTTGAATTACATTGTGGGAGTCTAAAGTCGCTCATGTTGTGGGACAAATGTTCGGGAACGTTGCAACTTCTACCGTCACTCATTGTCACCCAACGTCGCCAAACGTCACCGCCTGTTGTTGGCAGAAAGTGGGGCCGACGCACAGCTTAGGGGACCTTTGAGAACCTGGTGCACGGCGTAGCTGCCAAGGAGCCGGTGACACCGTGGGAGGTTCATTTGGTGGGGCCACACGCTGAAAAGAGGGCGACCACTGGGAGTGACATTTTTTGGACAAACGCAACGCACAGCGGTAGGAGTGTCACGTCGGAAGTCATTGTCATTACATCACCCTTTCGCGTTGCTGGGGAAACATGACCTATTTTGAAGACATCTGCCCGAGGCGTTCAAGGTACGCGCTGCTGCTTGGCAGCAGTTGGCTGAAATCGCTGCGCAAGACCTGGAACCAACTATGACTATAGCAGACTTGATCCAACAGGAGGTTGTCAGCTTAAGACCTGTGCAAGAAAAAACAGCATGTGATAGATAGACCCACCCTTATCCTTTGAACTTTAAGGCTTGTGCGAGCTTCATTGAGATTGCGGGCTGACCGCTGACGGAATGTCGATTTCTCGATCCCGGTGCTTGCTTGCTCGCTTGCTTGCTTTCTTTCAAAGCTCCACATTCTGACCCCGAGCAATCGTTCCCTTAGATTCTATTGGTGGGCTGACTCACCTTGCGGACCGGGTTCGTGCAGCGGCCACCGCGAAGGCGCCTCCCACCAAAATGGTGGGGCGAACATTTGCTGCGTGGCGGGGCTGGGGCCTTGGCGTCCGTGATAGACGCTCCGTTTCACGGCGTACAGGTCCGAATGTAGATGCAGAAAAACAGGAGTGTCATAGATGGAGCGGATGCATGCTGCCTCAAACATTTTTATCACACCGACTGACCTTGCGGACGGTGTTGTGTGTTGGGCAGCAATGCCTGGGCATGGCCTAGATCCAGCCGCCGCCCGGCTTCTATCCGATAGTAACTAGCAAACTATATAGCAAATTTTATCCTACATCACGGCATCCAAAAATTCAAGCTGTTCGACCGGATCGGGACCTGACCTGGCAAACCAGAACCAAGTGCGTGTGAGCCAAAAACCTTAGAAGAGTGCCAAGTGTCGCGCAGAAGTGTCATAGAACAGTGTCGAGCAAGAGTGTCCAGCAAGAGTGTCACGCTGTCTGACATGATGAAATCGATGAAGCAGCTTGGTTATGGAAGGCTATTGTGGCTGATGGGCTTTTGTACTTTTATGCGCCTTCCATTCGGGGTGAGCCTACACCTCGTGGTGGCGTGCATGCCAGAGTCATCAGAAGTGAAGCGCAAAAACAGCGGCTATATTATGGGCAGTTGGCAAAGTCAACAAACTATTTGGAGCTTCCTTGTTTTGCAGTGATGGGAAAACAAGCTTGCATTCATTCAAGCATACCTCTCACGTTTCGTTAAGTTTGGTTCCAGGGTAGTGGAGGGTGGGTTTCGGCTTTTCTTTGTCTGGCAACATTGGGCCAGGGGGGGGCCATGAATGGGATGGATGGATTGAGCGATGCTCGTGGATCGGTTGACGTGGATGTAGATGACCCCCTGCGCCAGACGGCGGATGATAGATTCGGCGCCATGGCTACGAATGATTTCAACAGGATCTTTGCAGAAGATAGTATGATGAGCGTTGGCGCTGGTATTCCCAAGTTGCCTTGGGAGGAAGGCATTTTTGGACAGATTTTTGGTGCGAATGATCCTACGGGACTACCGAGCTTGGATTCCTCACCACAGCCTGCATTCCCAGTTCTCCTTCCAGAAAATGATGTCTTGGCCGACGATAGCGGTTACGTGGTCACAGCTTTCGAACGGGGAGCGCCCATGTTTGCAAAGCATGTGAAAGCATTGTGCAAGCGTGACTACCTTGAAGAGCAAGATCTCAAGTGGACGGAAGCGCTTGCTAGCTGGCTGACCATCCTGGAAAGTTGCGCATTCGCTGCGCGAATTGGAGACTATGTTCTGGAGAAATTTCAGGCTGGGGACCGGGAAGGGGCTTTGGTTTACATTAGAGATGCATGTGGAGTGAGGTCGCCGAGCACGGTCTTGAAGAGGGCAAAAGACTTGCAGATGTTCATCAGCTGGTGCCAGAAGACCAAACGCATCTGGTGGCCTTTGGATGACAGAGTCTTGTTGGCTTTTCTTGGAGAGTGCGAGCTTGAAGGCAGAAGCAAGTTCATCGGTAAGAACCTCGTTCACGCACTCAAGTTCTTCAGGTACCTGATGGGGGCCAAGTTCAATGTCGAGCAAGTTTTGGGACCGCTTTTGCAAGGCCGTGTTACTCGTGTGCTCTCAACGCGAGACCCAACTCATCAGGCAAAACCGCTGACGGTCAAAGAAGTCGCAAAGCTGGAGCGCTTGGTGTACGATACCCCCAACATCTTTGACAGGTACTTTGCAGGATGCATGCTCTTTGCGCTCTACTCCAGGGCGCGCCGGTCGGATCTCTCTTCCACGCAAAGCTTCTTCTATGACGTCATGGAGACCAACACTGGGCCGTTTGGATTTGTGGAAGGCCGAACTCGCATCCACAAGACCTCCAACTCAGTCGAGAATCGCATCGCAATGTATCTCCCTTTCGTCGCGCCCATCCAGGGGATCACTGAAAGGCATTGGGGCTTGGACTGGCGAGAGGTGCTTGAATTTTAGAGCATCAAACGCAGACGGAACTTTTACAAAGAGGCCTTTGTCTACTTCGGAAGCCTAAGCGTCGGACATGTTGAACGATTTATAGAGATCATGGGGACCGACGATGAGACGACTTCACACAGCTTGAAGAGCACGACGCTTGTTTGGTGTGCGATGACGGAAGGCTTGCACTGAATTCTGGCCGCATCAGGGGCCTTGGGGGGGGTGCAGCCCCCTCCCTCTTGTCATTTCTTTGGGCATGAATGGTGGGGGTGCTTCTCCCCACAGCCCTTGGTCGCGCATAGGTGGTAGCCTCGCTCACAGGTCTCGCCGGCTTGAGCTTTGTTGCACCCATCGATGTTGTAGGCGAAGCATAGGCGAGAGCCGTTTGGCAAACACGATGCGCATCCCTTCAGCGCAATTGGCAACTTCCGTCCAGAAGGGTACATGTGGCCTCTCTTGGTCTTGCCCTTCTTCCACACTTTGTCTGAAGCCTTGTAGTTGGTTTTGGACTGGTTCTGCCAATTGCTGCTCCATTCTTGGGATTTCGGTTGTGGCGTGTCTGGTTTGGCCTTTGCTTGAGGCTGGGTTGGCAGCATGTAGTACATCACCGCGTGATCTTGAGGCAGGCCCTGGATCATAGCATCCAACGGTCGGGTGTCATCTGCCCGTGGTTTGACGCCGTCCCGGGAAAGCTCCTGCATCCGGACGAATGCCTGTCGGTCTGCCCTTAGCAGTTGAGTCACGCTCGGCTGCTTGAAACCCGGTGGCGCGGCTTGCCGCAAGATCTGGAACAGATGCTGGTTCCATTTTTGAAAGGTCTCAAAGTCAATCAGCTCAACCAGATCAAAGGCCAAACTCCTGCGTGTCATTGCTTCTAAGACATCCAGCTCAGTTGCCACGGGACATAGTTGATCTCCTTGGACATCTTTGATGAGTATGCCCTGGCCGGTTGAATCGAGCTTTAGCTGGTAATCTCTTGCATCCTGGCGATGCACTTGTTCGGCGCTAGGTATCGCAAGCTGTCTGCTTGCACCATGCCGCTGATGACGTCGTAGACCTGGTACGCCACCTCAAGTGGACCCTCCAATGTAGGTCCAGCTATGGCAATCCTCGACATCCTTTCTGCTGCCGGCAGCTTGGTGTTGTTGGGGCCGGCTGCTGGGTCAGCTTGCGCTCATGTCTGAGCGATCACGGAGGTTTGAGCGTCAAAGATTAGCCTCCTCAGGACGGCAATGTGTCCGACTGTCACTGCTCGGCCTGCATCGAGGATCAGCTGTCGAATATTGTCCTCTGTTGCTGGAGTCCCTGGTTGTCCACATGCGAAAGCCAAGCGTCCTAAGTTGGTCACTCCACGAGTCGCCAGTCCACGTAGAATGTCATCGGCCAATCCCAACTGTCCTGCTTGCCGTTCAAAGGCAGGGACACTCTCCGTCAGGTTGATAGACACCATGGCCGGTCGGGTTGGTTGAAGCAAAAAGAGACGCCCTAGTTCATGTCAAACGTGAATGTGCGACCTCATGTCAAATGAATTTCCATCTCTCTTTCTTGAGCCTCAGCTCTCGAAAGTCGAGTTATCCACCTTACGTCGTTCTTCCTCAAGCCAATTGAACGAAGCGCAATCGAGATTGAACCTCATGTCCAACGAACTACCTCGTGTTTAGATTACCATTGAATCTAACCTCGTGTGACGTGTGAGAATGCACAAAGCGCATGACCCTCATGTCAAGGAAGACGCTCTTAATACAAAAGTGACTGAAAAGGCCATCCAAACAAAATGAACTTGTTACCTCATGTGTCTTGCACGTTTGAGAACTCACTCTGCTCTGTTTTACCCAGGCGCGGTCGTTCATTCTTGTCGGCGGCGTTTCTCCGCCACATACTCAGCGGCCAGCCCCGTCAGCTTGCATGCGCCGCGGAAGCACCTGCTGCACTTGGGCCACTCAAATGCGGCTCCTTCATCAAGGACGATGAATCCATCGCCGGACAGCCCACATTCTGTAACTGGCTGCCTGTGGTTCGAAATATCGAAGCTCTTCTTTGTGCAGCATCCTGCTTCTCTTGTTCTGCATCAATGGTCCTTCGACTGCTGGCTCTACGGCCGCCTCTGCGAAGCTTTTCAGCTTCCCGCGGACCACCTCTTCGTTCTCGTCGGTACAGCTGCCGCCATCTTTCGAGGAGGAGGATGCACTGCCAATGACTTCGCCATCGCTTTGAACGTCGTTTCGAGGTTCAGCATCTTCCTTCTCGACCCATTGAAATTCGTTGAAGGGGTTTGACGGGTCGAAGCCTTCTTGTTTCGATGGATCTTCATCTGGTATGCTGATTTGATCTACAGGGCCAATGCTTGGGCTTGGCAATGGGCTCTCTGCCGCCTCACCTTCTGCAGTGAACTCATCGTCGAAGGTCAAAGGCTCCTGGCGGCCTGCAATCCATCCGGAGCGAGTTCCGTCGGGCATGAAGTTCTCGAGCTCAGCAGCATGACGCATAGCTGCCTCATCGGTCCTGCCAAAAGATCTCTGGAGTAGCACGCCATCGAATTCTCTTTGATCGCATGGTGCCCAAGCATCGCCCGTTCTTTGTCTCCCAAGCCATAGCGACGAAGCTCATGGCGGCAAACGCAAGCAGACGTCCTGCACTCCATGTGCCATTGAGCGAGGTCACGCCCCCTACAACCAACACCAACATGCCAGGGACACAGCAGCTCCATTTTGCACAGAGTTTTGCTCAGGGACAGCAGGCGTAACTGCACAGTTGCGCAAACTGGGGATGAGGGCATCGTTTGGTGTCGACAGGATGGTCAAACCGACTTGCAAAGCTCCGGTAGTCCAAGTTGACATTGGAACAGACGATGGGCACAACCTAGCACGATATCCACAGGCCTTTGCAAGTACTGCCACTTTGGGCTTCCTTGCGGAACCAGTTCAAGAGCACGGGAGATTCCCCTTCCAGGAGGCCCGTGTCCTTTACGATCAGATGAGTACCCCGACGGGCTGCCTGACCTCCGCCCAAAAGATCAAGAAAGGGTCAACCTGGCCAACCTCGTCTACGACCCGCTTGTAAGTTGATCTTGTTGTGCATGGAACTTGGCGTTCATTGGTCCGTTGAGCAGCCATCGCGAAGTCTCTTCTGGCAGACGACCTTCTGGAAGTCAGGTTTGGACGTTTGCAGACCATGGTACGTCACATTCCACAGCTGCATGTTCGGAGGTAAGCGACCCAAGAGCACCACACTTGCAACTGACATCAGTGATTTGCAAGAGTTAGCATGCGAGTGCGACAATCAGCATGCACACCTGCCCTGGGGCAGAACTCCTCATGGCTTCGCTACCGCAGAAGAAGTTGAGCACCCCTTGATCTCTGCAAACAGTGGGCCAATGTGATCCACTCAGCTTTCCTAAAGAACTTCTTGGGACCAACCTCAGTGCTGCCTTCCAATCCTGACACGA
Organism: Durusdinium trenchii; assembly: GCA_963970005.1. NCBI lineage: Eukaryota > Dinophyceae > Suessiales > Symbiodiniaceae > Durusdinium > Durusdinium trenchii. Next base: position 18,174 of record CAXAMN010011780.1, read on the forward strand.
AGGCCAGAGCCACCGCCAACAAACAAACCAAGAAATCCCTGGCATTTATGCCAGAATGGAGCCATGTGCAGACCTGTCTTTCGACAAAGAAGCCTCCATTTGTAGTTGGCGACAAGTTGAAAACCACGTGGCAGCATGCAGATACCCATGTCCCTGCAGCAGCCCACAAGGTAACCAAGAAAATGATTGCCGAGAAGGGGGAGGAGAAGCAATCATGGGAAATCGCCTTTGGGGCCCCTTGGACTGCAGAGACCTTCATCCAAGAAGCAACGAACAGGGGGCATCCAGCAAGTCTCTTCGAAGGGTTAGCGCCCATGGTTTTGGATGCCATACACAACAACTCGACCAGAGATCCCGCAGCGATTGCGCAGAACAGAGCCTCGTTCCTCAAGAAGTGGACTACGAGAGCGGCCCAACTGACCAAGGAAGAAGAAGAGCAGTTTGCCCAAGCGCAGGAGGCTCATCTTGAGGGGGAAAAGAACCCTTTTGCTCAAAGAGATGCTGGCCGAACTGCAGTACCCTGATCTGACTATCGCTGATGACATTCTCAATGGCTTTGATTTGGTTGGCGCATCTGGAGCAGAAGGCGTTCTCCCTGCAGACTTCCAACCAGCTACCTTGACTGTGCAAGACGTGGAAGAACAAGCCAACAAAAGCAACAAGGCCATTATGAACTCCTGCAAGTCAAGTGGCTCACCTTTGGTCGATGCGGAGCTGTGGCAAAAGACGCTGGAGGAGGAGGACAAGGGATGGCTGCAAAGCCTGGACTGCGTGCCCACGGATGGTGGTAGGGTCTCGAGAAGATTCGCAGTCGTGCAATCCGAGAAGGTGAGTCCCAGATCAACAGTGCTGTCAGCATCGCCAACAAGTGCACAGTGGATGGCGTTGACACGATAGCAGCTATGATGTGTGAGTTTATGAAGGCCCTCAGATCCAAGTCCAAGTGCTCAACCTTGGTGGGAAGGAGCTTTGATCTGAAAAGCGCCTACAGACAGCTGGCAGTTTCGGACAGTTCCTTGAAGTGGGCAAGGCTAGCGGTATACTGCCCTGAAGAGAAGGCGACCAAGTGTTTCCAGCAGTACAGCCTCCCCTTTGGGGCGAAGAGCAGCGTTGTTGCTTTTTGAGATGTGGTTGAATGCTGCAGTGGATATGCCTGAAGCTAGACCTGGTGACCTCGCGCTACTTCGATGACTTCATATTTGTCCACCCCAGCTTTGAGCAGAAGCAGTGAGCTGACCTATGAAACTTTGCTCGACCTGCTAGGTTGGAAGTTTGACCGGACAGGAGAAAAGTCGTCGGTGTCAATGTGCGAATGCTCATTCATGAATTTTACATGTCAGGATTTGCAATGTGTGTTTTCGCCGCATCCGCGGCCATCTCATTTGTTCGACGCCTTTAGGGCCCTTGAGACCACCCGTGGCTCGCCACCTTGGAGAAACCGTGCGTTGCCTTCGTGCACCACCTTCGTTTGTTGTTAGCACGTGGACCTCGAGAGCTACGTCGCTTTGATATTGGTAGCGGAGCTCATCACGATCCTCGTTGAATTTGTCAAGGGCACCCTACATCGTTGAACGCCTCTTCAAGGACCACCTTGACTTCGAGAGTGAGCTCACCATAAAGATCGTGTTCGGCAGGACAGGGGAACCATGAGTCAGCAGCAAAGAAGAAGACGAGAACAAGATGGACCCCATGCTGACGTTCCTGTTCCACCTTCACCTGTCCGAGAAGCACCTTCACCCACTCGAGCGAACGGATCTTCCAGCCCTACGAATGGTGGCTATGGCAATGGCTTCCGAGGTCTTGACAGTGGCCTCGCAAAAGCTGCTCCTTCTTCGGATGGACTATGTCAGTCAAACTACCGCAGCTATAGAAGAAGACTTGAGTTGTATGCCCTTCAGTGCCATCGCCGTTCGAGTGAAGCTGAGATCGAAGGCGCCCTCCTTGTGGTATCGCTTCTTCGCGATATAGCCTGGGAAGCTGCAGAGCAATTGGACTTGAATGACATCACCACTTCAACCACACCTTTCGCTCCCATCCTTCGAATGCTTGACACCCTCTACCAGTATGAGGAGCAGGTCGAAACACCTTTCAGGTGTGAAGAGTTCTTTCAGAATTTTCAGCGAAACAAAGGTGAAGAACTTCAAGCCTACTTGGTGCGTCATCGCACCGCCTTGAAAAAGTTGAAAGAAGTGAAGATTGATCTTCCTCCTCTTCTCGCAGGTTGGCACTTGTTGACCAGATCTGGCATTCCTCGATGGACTCACCTGCAGATCAAAGCTTTGTGTCACGGAGAACTTGAATATGAAGCTGTTCACAAAGCTCTTCTACGTTTTTTTGGCGGTGACCACAAGCCAAACCACAAAGATATCGGAGGAAAGCACTTCAAGGACGACCTGTTCTTCGAAGAGGACGTCGACGAAGAGTTCTATGAAGATGGCGAAGATGATGAATGGTGGTGGTCTGAAGATGCTTTCTATGAAGGCGATGAAGAACCTGAGGAATATGAAGTTCCTGAGGAGCTTGAGAATGCCATGGACCAGGTCGATGATGCTTATGTGACGTACCTGGAGTCAAGAAAAAGAATGAAAGAATTGGCATTGTCTCGTGGCTTCTATCCCATCGTCGCTCTTGCGCCCGACTATGGAGGTGGAACACACAAAGGAGGCGGAAAAGGTGATGGCAAAAGCAAAGGAAAAGGAAAGAGCAAAGGAAGCAAAGGAAAAGGCAAAGGAAAAGGCTTTGGCAAGAGATCCAACTTCATGCCGCGAAGGCCTATGCAAGGATTGAGACGACCGCCCAACAGCACTTTGTCCAACTCCAATGTCAATGACCTCAAGTCCACCTTGTCTGGCTCCAACAGTGCTCATGGACCACGCTTCAAACGCTACAGAGTACAAGCGCAGGGAGTCAAAGAAGTCTCTGATGAAGTGACGATGGTGGAGGATGAATATGATGAGATTCCCAAAGATGAGATCTTCTTCAGTGATCTGGCTCCTGGCTTTGCGATCATTGATTCTGGTGCCACTCGCACTTTGGTTGGTGAAGAAGCTTGGAAGAAATGGGTGGAAAAGTATGACACGCAGCTCCTTGGAAACAAAGTCCACCCGCAACAGCGTGCCTTTCGCTTTGGAGGTGGAGAACTTCTTCAATCCGAGCTTGAGATGGAGTTGCAAGTGTTGGTCAAAGGCCAGAAACTGCCTTTGCGAGTTTCGGTTGTTCCTGGACCCACACCTTTTCTTCTAGCCCGACCGGTTCTTGAAGAATGGAGCGTGAAACAAGATTTTTCTTCAGGATCTTTGAAGATCGGTGAATCTGAGTGGTTCCAACCTCCTCGTGGAAAGAAAGGACACTACTTGGTCAATCTCCTCGACTACAACAGCCTCCTTGAAAATGAAGACATGACTCTAGCTGTTGAAGAAACTTCGGAGATCATCATGAGTGTCTTTGAAATCGAACTGCAAACCAACCTGGACATCCATGAAGAGTGTGAGACAATCTTCCTGGAGACCGGTGATGACGACATTGGTGAAATCACTTCAAAAGTGCTGAACAAACTTCATGAACAACGAAAGTTGATTTTCTTTGAGGTCTATGTGGATCAAGGAGCACTTTCCTCACACCTCGCCAAGACCTATCCCGACATTGAGGTCTCGACCTTTGGATTGCCAGAATGGGACTTCAATCAAAAGCATGTTCGAGAACAGTTCATCGATCTGCTTCGACGACAGAAGCCGCACTTTGTCTGGTGTGCACCGCCTTGCACTCGCTGGTCCAATATTCAGCGATTGAACATGCTGAAGCAAGATCTACGAGAGAAAATCCTCCGATTGCAGAAAGAAGAAGAAAAGACACATCTCACCTTGTGCAAAGACACCATGGATGTGATGGAGGACGAGATTGATGGTGGCATGGTTATGGAGCACCCTCATTTGGCTATGTCTTGGACCACCGAAACCATGAACAACATGCAAGGCATGGACGCTATATGCAATCGATGTCGGACAGGTCTGAAGTCCTATGATCGTGAAGGTCATTGCCTCGGGAAAGTGAAGAAACCAACGAGATTGAGAACCAACAGCCCTGAGGTCTTTGAAGCTCTTGATCTTCCTTGCCTCTGTCTTCCTGGAACTCATGCACCTATGGAAGGCAAATCGAAAGAGCTCAAGAGCATGCAGAACTATGAGGACTTGTTTGTGAAAAAGGCAGCCAGTGCAATCTACACTGATATGGAGAATCGCTGGCGACGCCGTGAGATCTGGCGCATCTTCGTGACTGAGGAGCTCATGGAAGAAGAAATGGAAAGAAAGAAAAGAAAAGTGAATGAAGCTGAACTAAAGCTGGCCAAGACTCACAGCAAGCAAGCAGTCAACATCGTGGCAAAACTTCACAAGCAACTTGGACACCCAGGACGTGAGAAGTTGACACAATCTCTTCGAGACGCTGATTTTGAAGATGAAATCGTCCAATGTGCCCGTGAATACAAATGCGATGTTTGTGCCGCTCACAGCATGAAGAAACTGGAGAAACCTTCCTCCTTGCCTCAAGCAAGCCACTTCAACCAGATCTTGGAAGCCGACACCTTTCACATCAAGTGGAATGATGAAAAGAGACGTGTGCTTGCAGTCTTGGATGTGTACTCTCGCTTTGAGATCAATGCTGTGATCGCTAGAGAAACTGAAGAAGAAGAAATCCAAGTTTTGCAAGAACGATGGCTCAACATCTTTGGCCCTCCGGAAGTTTTTCGAACTGACTCTTCTGGTGCACACATGAGCCAGAAGTACTTGGACTTCTTCGATCATCATGGTATCCGTTTGGTCCTGGTTCCCAAAGAAGCTCACAACCGCATGGGATCAGTTGAACGACTTCATGCTGTGCGCCGTCTTCAGTTGCTAAAAATGCAAAAGGAAGAACCCAACATTCTGCTGGAAACTGCAGTGCGTGTCGCTTGTTACCAAAGAAACCGTCTTCGTTCAGTACATGGAAGCTCACCTTATCAGATCGTTTTCGGACACAATCCACATGATGGAGGCCTCGCTGATGAACCATGCAAGTTGAGGCCTGATGAAAAGGGAGCTCATGTCGAAGACCAAGCCTTGCGACACCTTGCTGCCCAAGCTTTCCATGCGGCAAACACCAGCACACTGCTCAAGCGCGCTCTCAATGCCAAAGTTCGAGCTGAGCACCCAGAGATCTATATCGGAGACCATGTGTTCTACTGGAGACCTTCACCTGCCAAACTTGACGTTGAACGCTGGCATGGTCCCGCACTTGTGTGCGCAATCGAGCCTCGAGTTTTGGATGATGGCTCAACTCGTGCATCTGTTTTCTGGGTGGCGCATGGAAGCTCTTTGGTGCGTGTTGCCCCTGAGCATATTCGTGCTGAAGTACCTCGTGAGAGAGCGGAACGACTGAAGACTCAACCTGACTCAGCTCACACTTCCTGTCTTCGAGATCGAGTTCGTGCTGCTCTGGCCCCTGTGCAGGGCCCTGTTCGTTTTTTAGATTTGGCTGGGGATCCCCCTGCTGCTCACGCATCGGGAACTTCTGTGTCCACTTTTTCGCCTACTCCTTTGCAGTCTTTGAACCAAAATGTGCAGGACATCCGGGAGTATGACATGGACACTACGGACACAAGCACAACTCCAGCAAACCAAGCACAGCAACAACAACAGGAGTTTAGCACGACAGAACAACAAGCAGATGAGACAACAGAAACAGCGACAGGCAAGCAGGAAGAAAAGCAAGCGCATGAGAGCAACAGACAACATACAGTGGCAGCAGCAGAAGCAACAGCAGAGAGACGTGAGAGATCTCGCAGTCCTCCTCCAAAGGATGAACAGCATCAACGATTTGAGCAAGTGAGTCAAGCAAGTGCACTGAACTCCTACAACCAGGCACGGCAACTTGATGGACTACAACCAGTGTCACCTGAGAATCCACAATTCCTGCAGCACTACAGCAACATGACTGGTGTAGATCAACCTGATGATGCACTTGCCACTGAAACATTCAGTGAGAAATACTTGTCACCTGAGGAGAAGCTGCAATTCGACGAAGCCAAGGACACTGCACTCAACGTGTGGTTCGACAATGATGCTTGGCGTGTTGTGGACGCCTCAGAAGCTGGTCCCGGTGAGATCATTCCTGCTCGTTTCTTGCAAAGGTGGAAACCCACCAAGACCGGGAAGAAAGCCAATGCCCGGGTCATCATCCAAGGATTTCGCCATCGTGATGTCCTCGAGAACACCTTGGATCGAGAAAGTCCCACCTTGTCGATGACTGGCAGAAGCTGTATCTACTTGGTCGCTGTCCACAAACCCTGGAAGCTTTGGACTGCTGATGTGAAAAGTGCCTTCATGCAAGCTGATGAGATCGACTCTTCGACCAGGATCTACATCCAACCGTCTGCCGACATGCGAAGACGACTTGAACGAAAGATTGGCCTCAAGCCATGGGAAGTCATGAAAGCAACGCGTCCAGCCTTTGGTGATGTACGGGCACCATGCCAATGGAACAAGACAGCGGACACCTACCTTCGGGAGTCTCTTGGCTTGGTACCTCGTCCGCTGGACAGCTGTGTCTATTTGAGCTTGAGGTTGGCCCACAACGAGGACGACCCCTTCTGTTGTTTTGACTGGAACGGTCGCCCACACATTGTTGATGGCCTTCTTGGCTTGCATGTCGATGATTTTGTTGGCTGTGGTGAGGGAGTTCACAATCCCTCTGACTTTGACAACGAAGAGCTCGATCCTGCAACTTTCGCTGGCCGTTTGCATTTGCTTGTAATTTTCCACTTGGATTGGCCTCCAAAAAAAGACCCCCACAAGTCCGGTTCGACCTGCTTGAAATGCAGGTTTTGAAGGGGGAAAACCGGACTTGTGGGCGTCTTTTTTCACAGGCCAATCCAAGTGGAAAATTAGCAGCATTTGCTTTCCAAGCGCTTCAAGTTTGGTTCATGGGATTTTGGACAGTCTTCAAAGATTGTTTTTTGTGGTGCACAATTGGAACAATCCATGGATTATATGTCACTGAGTGTTTCTCTTCGTGACTATGTCGCCAAAGTGAAGCCCATCTCCATCAACAAGCATCGCAAGTCCAATCCCAATGACCCTTGTGATGCTGCAGAGCACCGACAATTCAGAGCCTTGATTGGAGCACTCGCTTGGCCGGCAAATCAGTGTATGCCGGAACTTTGCGCCTCCATCAGTTTGCTGCAAGCTTCAGCCAGTGGACCGTGTGTGAAAGATTTGTTGGAAGCAAACAAGGTGTTACGATTTGCCAAGGAAGCTGCTCAGCAACACCTCTTTCGAATCAGGTCTCATGGAAGCTTGGCTGATCTATGTCTTGGCGCCTACACCGACGCCAGCTGGGCAGTACGCCCTGACGGCAGCAGTCAGGGAGGCATGGTCATTTTTGCTTGCAACCACCAAGAGATCGAAAGCCATCAGCTCATGGCACTCACCATCGTGCACTGGAGCTCAAAGAAGTTGGCTCGTGTTTGCAGGTCAAGTCTGTCAGCAGAGGCTCAGGCCGCAGCAATGACGGTCGATGAACTTGAATGGACAAAGATCTTCCTGTCCCTCATCACTGACTTGAACCTGGACATCCAAGGCAACGATGCTTTGAGAAAGTTTGGAACTTCACCCCTGGCAACGGACGCCAAAGCATTGTTCGATGCCGCGCAGGCAAAAGCTTCAGGTTTCAGATTGAGTGAAAGAAGGACGGCAATCGAAGTTGCCATCATTCGACAAAGAATGGAAGCTTTACAAGGCCGTTGGTTCTGGGTGAATTCGCTTCAGATGATCGCCGACGGTTTGACAAAGCCAACAGCTAAGGACGCCTTCCTTCAGATCCTTGCGCGTGGCACACACCAGCTGAAATACAATCCTGAGATTGTTGCTGCAAAGAAAGTTTCAGTTGAAGAGCGTGAAGCTGAACGGTTGCGCCACGAACAGTTTGCTCAGGAGCTCGACGACCACCACGCCTTTGTGAATGAGGAGATCGATGAGGCCAAAAAGAAAGAACTTGGTTTGTGTCTTTTGGAAGGCTGCTCAAAACCATGTGACAAGAGCAATGAGAAGAACTTGTTTTGCAGCCGCCGCCATTTTTACACTCACCAAAGTCGCACTCAAGGCCGCCAAGACACTTGGCACCGAGCTGCACTTGCCGCTGCTGCGACCTTGATGTTGGAAGAGCTGCCCATGGCTGAAGCTGCTGAGATAGGAGGTGGCAGTCAGGTCGTGGTGGATTGGAAATTCCTGCTCACCATTGGTGTCATGTTTCTTTTGGCATGTGTTGGCGTAGAGGTCATCATGTACCGGGCCTATTTGTTTGTGAAGGACCCTGTTTTGTTTTTCCTCAGAGAGCGTGTGATTGTGAACAACCCCGCTCCTGCGAATGACGACGCCTCAAGCCATGTCGCCGCTGAAGAGCATGAGGCCCTCGAGAATGACGGCCCCATTTTGAATGCCCTCACGCTCGCTCGCCGCCCTGGTCTGGATAGTGGGAGCACGAGCACCAACACCGACTCAGAGATGAGCCAGTCGGAGTGGGAAAGATGGAGTGCTTTGAAGATGCAAGTCCAGCATGAGCGTGCTCAGCAACCTTGGAGGCTGCTTTTGGCCGCTTTGGATGACCGGGCAGGAGACCTTGATCCTGCCACTCGTGCTGCTTTGACTGCTGAGTCATTCACGACTCAAAGGTGGCGAAAGTTCTGCGAGCTGCTGAAAGAAGACTCGTCCCAGAACTACACGGACGAGCAAATCAAGCAGTGGCATAGGATGTGGAACGACAACCTTTGTTTCTTGGCTGATGTCAACAAGAAGATTGTGAGCCAGCGCCGACGACTGGCTGAATTGGAAGAGAGAGACCACTTTCGCGAACAAGTTCGTCTGGGTGAGAGAAGTGACATGATGAGCCAGACCCCGCTCACATGTGTGACAGGTGAAAAGCCTCGAAAGCTACCAGCCCGAGAACATGGAGCTTGGCTGCACGCCAACGAGTTCTCTGGAAATGTTTGAATGTGGAATGGCCCCCTTTTGAATTTCTTCAAGCGTACACCGGTAAGTCCATTGCAAAAAGCTTTGGCCCGTGTCAATGTGCGAATGCTCATTCATGAATTTTACATGTCAGGATTTGCAATGTGTGTTTTCGCCGCATCCGCGGCCATCTCATTTGTTCGACGCCTTTAGGGCCCTTGAGACCACCCGTGGCTCGCCACCTTGGAGAAACCGTGCGTTGCCTTCGTGCACCACCTTCGTTTGTTGTTAGCACGTGGACCTCGAGAGCTACGTCGCTTTGATAGTCGGCGATGGGAAAGTCGTCTGAAGGCCTTGTCCAGGCCCAGAATACCGAGAAGAGAAAGAAAGGTGTTTGCGCGCAAATGGCCAAATGCTTAGATGAGGGCGAGCTTACCAGTCATGGTGCTGCATCCCTGAAGGGGAGATTAGGCTTTGCTGAGGGGCAGTTGTTCGGACGAGCGACGAGGAGACTCATCAACGAACTGGGGCAGCATGCACTCCGTCCCCCAAAGAACAACAAGATTTCAGAGCCGACAAGGCGCGCCTTAGAGATGGTGGCGGATCAAGGGCTCACCGCTGCGCCGCGAATAGCTGACTCAGACACAAGCGAGGTGTACTACATCTTCACCGATGCAAGCTTCAATAGTGAAACCAAGAGCGGAGGAATCGGAGGTGTTCTGGTCAACGGCAACGCTACTGTTGAGCAGTGGTTTGGAGACACGGTCACCAAAGAATTCTGTAAGTCGTTCATGGCTGAGGAGCAGAAGCAGGCAATAGGTGAGTTAGTTAGAGTCCTTTGCAGTGTTGGTGGCGCTTCACCTTTGGGGGAGAAAGCTGGCTCGCAAACACGTTGTTATCTTTCTCGACAATGAGGGGTGCAGGTATTTTATCCTCAAGGGATACGCCGCCAACAGAAATCTCCAGAGCATTGTGCACAACATTGCCAAGCAGCAAGTGGACCACTGCATCCTCCCATGGTATGCCAGAGTTCCAACAGAATGCAACTTGGCCGACTTTCCTTCTCGATCGACCCCGCATGAAATGCTGCCTGAGGCCTTGAGGGCTAGGCTTCCAAGCTTCGAAGGCATGTGGTCAGATAAGAGCTGTCTTTGAGAAGGCCCAAAGAAGGGGGAGGCCAGGAGGGCCTTCAGATAAGACCTTGCTATCCCCCGTTGGAAAAGAAACTGCTGAGCTTTTTCTTGTGTGCACTGATTTGAGTTGACTGTCATGTTTGTAATGAATGGTGCGAGAAAGAAATAATATGGGCAGTTGGCGAAGTCAACAAACTATTTATTTCTTAAGAGCTTCCTTGTTTTGCAGTGATGGAAAACAAACTTGCATTCATTCAATCATACCTCTTTGGTTCCAGGGTAGTGGAGGGTGGGTTTCCGCTTTTCTTTGTCTGACAAAATTTATGTTATGCAAACGCAGGCATGTCTGTGTGGATTTGCCCTCGCCAGGCAGGGTGGATCCCTTTTCGCGTGATTTCACTAAGAACTTGTGAGACCTGGAATTGATTTGGTTTGATGATGATTTTGGCTCCTCACCAGCCCTGCTTGAGCAACGAGACTGAACTTGTCCTCGCTGGAGGTTGGCGAGGCTGGATGTTGGTGATGTTTTCCTACTCACTGACGTGAATGCATAGAATCACTCATGTTTGAGGTTCTTCCACGGGGGGACCGCCCCAAGTTATTGAGAGCCACCAGCCAGTCCCATCGGTAGTGTGTGATGTTAGGAGGAGGATCTGTGAGACGGTCCGCGTTTCCGAGGCCATGGCAGTCCTCTTTGTCATGGCGCTGCTCGGCTTGGCCGATGCAGATGGATCCAGCCTGCTTCAGACGAGATATTCACCTGGTGAAAGTGAGAGACTTGGAATTGATGAAGATGTTGCAAAACACTCCATGCATGGAATCTCCATATACATTGAACCCAAAACATCCACCCAAAAGTCCTTAAAATATGGTAAATGGAGTGTTTGGGCCGGGGTTTGTCTCAAAGAGAGTGGGCCTGCTTACCAATCATCAAATTGGAGAGTGATCGACTTTGAAAGGGAGTTTCATCAAATGCATTCAGCCCATGAACGCATATGAAAGCGCAAGTTTCGCTGGGTGAGAGTGAGACAAGTGGAATTGATTGGCAGAGATGGTTCCGAAACAACCACCCAAGTATATAGTTATGTCCCATGGACACCAATGCACCCCGGATGCGTGCTTCTTTTTATCCCGTTCACTTTCAAGCAACCACCCCGTCTTGGGCTCTTTCGCACAAGAAATTGAAAAATGTTTCCCGACTTGTCTCGGAGTTCAACAGTTCCCCCCCGCACTGTCCACTGGGTGCACCGGACGAATGCCAAGGAAGGATCTGAAAGGATGCTTGTCCTTCATCCACATTCCAAAGACCATGGGTGGTTCCATCGAGTGTTTGGGCGGCAACTGGCGGGTAAAGTAGTGGTACACCAGCAGTTCCATGCTTGGGCGGTTCTTCAATTAGGATGTTCTACGTACACTGGGGCAATGCCCGCCGCCCTGACATAAACCATCAGGTGGTGTTTGGAATGGCTGACTTGGAAGGTGAACCCTAGCTCTCTCCCGGCTCCGTGTTTTTCTAAGCAGATCATTTGATTCGGTGCGATCATGTCTTTGATTAGCTTTGCTTGATATGGTTTTTCATGGCGATTCGATACCAGTGCGGGTGTGCCACCAAGAAGCACTGCGTCGCCGTCCCAGGTTGGCTCGGCTTCGTGCTGCCGGCCTACTATGGACAAACACTAACTATTGCCTGGGACGACTTGAAGCGGCGGGGCATCATCGAGAAGAACCTGGAGCCCAATGGGGCACATGCCACTTGATTTCGGCCTATGACGAATGATAACTCAATTTTCGAATGTTTTGTTGATCAACCACCTGAAGACGATGTAGCTCCGTGCGATGGGTCAAATCTTTTTCTCAGATAGCGAGGGTAGCGAGAACAATGGGGTTCTAACTTCAAGCATAGGAAGAGGTGTGCGTGCTGGTGCCACTGCAGGGCACTGCTGCCAGATGTTTGTGGCAGTGTGAGCTTTTGAGCCTGCATGTTGGTGCTGCTGGAGGGTGCCGCTGCTGCTGCCAGATGTTCGTGGCAGTGTGCGCTTTTGGGGGCTGGGCAGGTCTAAGATTCAAGCTAGGGTGCTGGCGCCCCTGCAGGGTGCCAGATGCGTGTGGCGTCTGTGGCTTGAGCCTGTGTGCTGTTGCCGCTGTACAGGTGCTGCTCCAGGTTGCTGCTGCGGGATGTCGGTGGCCGTGTGCTCTGTGGAGCGTGGGTGCTGGTGCCGCTCGCTGCACACTGCCGCTGCAGGGTGCATAGATATGGCGCTTTGAAGATTGTCAACTTCAAACAGGTCAGCCTGGGTCGTAGAAGCCGAAACAGACAAAACATCTGGAAGGCCCTTATCTTTATTCCTAAAAGCAGCTATTGGGGTTCTTACTGCAAGTCCTGACTTGTAGTCCCTCACAAGGTTTTGATGGTCACGCGTGGAACGAACAATTTTAACATTCTCCTGTGAGATTGTTGGCACGGCCAGGCGATGCTAACATCCCGTGCTCACACGTGCAAGTGAACGAGCACCATGGTATGCATTGCTCCTTGGCCTGAACGAGCTGAGTTTTGTTTTTTTAAAGGACATTTACCTGTGCTTGTCCAGCAGATTTTTCTCCAGATTTCCTCTCCAGTTGTCGCTGCTTTTTCTTGATCCAAAATCAGCCCAGGCTCGCAACCTGACCTTTTCAATGACACCTGGTGCTCTGCTTGGCATTTTCCTCCGAGTTTTGATCCACAGCTGGTGAGCTACTACGCCGCCACTTGGACAAATTGTCCTGGCAAGAGACCCCAAACAGTGTTATGTAGACATGCAAGGGTGAATGAGCGAACTTACGCACGGAACATCTACCCGAAGCTTCGATCATTGGATCAATCTTCGATTCTGCCGCAACTGCGGTTCTGATCCCCAGCTCGGGGTTCCAGATCAAATCTTGTAGGATTGATGTTTGGAGCAGATCAGTGGACGGTCAGTTCAGGCAGTCTCCGACCAGCGGACCATCGGAGGATTGAGCATAGGAAGAACTGGCCGCCTTTTATGACTTTGTTTGGTTTTCCTCCTGCAGCTTCCTGCTTTTTTAGGTTTAATGTTTCTGCAGTTCTGAAGTATGTGAGTCAACTTCAAAAGAGAACACATGGGATAACAGATGTGGGAACACGCGAGCGAACGAGAGCACAGTTTGAGAGCGTGCGCCTGCCAGCACACACGCAGACACGAGAGCGCACGAATGAGTGCGCGCGTGTGTAAGAAAATGAGTGCATGAGGACGCCTGTGAGAACGCGCAGATGAGAACACACATGAGAGCACTCATACATGAGTGTGTGTGCGTATGAGACAGGCAAAGCACCATATGGCCCCACACTTGGCCCCACAGGTCAGCACATGTTTGAGTGAGCGTGCTTATGGGAGCACGCGTAAACGAGCGTGCCTGTGAGAGGACACACTCTGACATTGGTTTGCTGTTAACTCAATTCCCACGTTGAGAAGGAAGGTGAGGGAACCGCAGGGTGAAAAGGTCCGCGCACTTGAAATGTTGAACAATGGTTGTACTCAGCTGGCAAACTCTCGCGCGACAGGCGGCAACTCACGAGCGGCAGAGAACTGCGGTGGGAAACCTGTTGTGGGGAGTAGCATGAAGGACCATGGAAGCAAACCGACAGTGAAAAAGCGTGGTCAACAGTTCCTTGGCAGGTACAAGAGCAGGTGTCCCAGCTCTCTTCCAACTTATTTCCGTAGCTTCGTTGGCACGGACGGGAAATCAGTCTCCGTGCCCCCTGCATACGTGGTGGAAAAGAAAGTGAGGCGTTGGACACACACACGGTGCCGCTTTGCGGCGCTCTCGCGGTGAACCTGAATAGATACCTAAAAAGCCTTAGAAACAAAAGAAAGAAACACAGAAAGAGCAGCGCTAAGAGGGCAAGAGAGAAAGATAGGAGTAGAAAAAAGTGAATACTTAGCCCTTGACTGGGGCAGGGAAACGAGCCTCAAGAACAACCTAAAAAGCCTGAGAGAAAGCCCAAGAAACGACCGAAAGCGTAAGAAAGAAAGGAGGGGCAGGGAGGGGGTGTATGTAGCATGTGTGTGTCCGTGTGTGTGTGTGTATGACTACTTAGCACCCTAGAGTTACTGACTACTTAGCCGATGCGAATTAAATGCAATAGTTAGGGAGCGGGACTTTAGTCTTATACCGCCCGGGTAGAGAAGACTAGAACAGGAACAACAAAGGGAAAGGCACCGACACAAGTGTGTCGAGTACCATTTCCCTGTGTTGCCCTGATTAGGTGGGGAGTAGAACCCGGCGGGGGGGGGAGGGTAACATGCCTGACCTCAAGTGGAATTCCGTTTTTTAGCCCGGCGGCTATGGTTGTTCACAGTGAAAGCCCGGCGGCTCTTTGTTCAGACAATTCAGTAGTGAAACAAAGTCAGTTAAGAAAATCCAACGAGTGGTGGAAACAAAGAATCAGTGACACGAATTCCGGAATGATTGCAGCGCCTCCTTGCGGAGGATCACACCCAGCACCCAAGTGGGACGGCTGAGCGGTTCACACTCTGACATTGGTTTGCTGTTAACTCAGTTCCCACGTTGAGAAGGAAGGTGAGGGAACCGCAGGGTGAAAAGGTCCGCGCATTTGAAATGTTGAACAATGGTTGTACTCAGCTGGCAAACTCTCGCGCGACAGGCGGCAACTCACGAGCGGCAGAGAACTGCGGTGGGAAACCTGTTGTGGGGAGTAGCATGAAGGACCATGGAAGCAAACCGAAAGTGGAAAAGCGTGGTCAACAGTTCCTTGGCAGGTGCAAGAGCCGGCGTCCCAGCTCTCTTCCAACTGATTTCCGTAGCTTCGTTGGCACGGATGGGAAATCAGTCTCCGTGCCCCCTGCATACGTGGTGGAAAAGAAAGTGAGGCAGAACCCTGAGGAACAGGGGTTGACACACACACACATACATTAAAATATATATAGAGCCCATGCATTTGAGCGCATGCATGGGAGAACCCATGCAAAAGCACACAGACACACACACACACACTTAGCATGAGTGCTCTGCCGAGCGTGACTTCAGACAATTCGCGGTGAGCATTAGCACTTTAGCGTTACTGCATGTTACTGCAATTCAGACCTTGACTGAAAGGAATTGCTGGGTCGGTCGAACAGAATGTTTGAACAGTGCATTGAAATTACTGTAGCACTTTAGTGTTACTGCAGATTAACCTTGACTAAAAGAAATTGCTGAGTCGGTCGAACAGTATTGTTTAACCAACGATGCATGGGTGAAATCTGCAGGTACGCAGTTGGACGTCTCCAACTGTATCACAGGTGACTGATGAGCGTCTTTGTTAGCGCCGGTCTCATCAGCACCCCCGGTGCCCCCTGCTGCTGCACAAGGTGGAAACTCAGCGAAGTAGAGTAGAGTAAAGTAGATTAGTGCCCCGTTGGAACGGGGGTTGACGCACACAAGAAGCCGAAACGGCGCATCTAGCAAGATCCAGCGCAAGCGCTTTTTGCTGGAAGGCCGCAACGCTGCAGCGCAAAGTGTGCTTTTTCTGTTTCTTCTTGCCAGGGGTGTGGAGGGGTGTTCGGGCGTGCGTTGACTAAACGAGCCTGGATGTCACCTAACAAGCCTGAAGAAAAGAACAAGAAAACACGAAAAAGCGAAAAAGCAAGGAAAGAAGAGAAAGGTGCGGGGGGGGGCAGGGCGTGCGTTGACTAAACGAGCCTGAAGGTCACCTAACAAGCCTGAAGGAAGAAACAAGACAAACGAAAAGGCAAAGGAAAGACAAGAAAAGGTGCAGGGGTGTGGGGTGGGGGGGACGGGCCCATAGGCACTGGCCGAGAAGCCGAAATCGGCGCATATAAGGTGAATACTTAGCAGAACCTAGGAGTACTTAGCAGTCTAATTAAAACTTGGAAAGCTTCCGTGGTGAAACAAATTCAGTGAGTTCTGCAGCTTGGTTCAGGGTGGATTTCAGTAAGCTCTGCAGCGGTCCTTCACGAGTGCCGTGTGAAACACTTCCATCAATCACACTTCGAGCATCAAAATTCAGCAGGGAAATTCAGTCAGAGGTTTAAAGAGGACTACACATCGATTCTCCTGTAGAAAGGAGGTGAAGATCAACGCAGTAACGGCGCCCCGTAGGGTTCACACAGCTTACCACAGTGGGAAGAAGCTGCGAAACACACTTAGGATGAGTGCTCTGCCGAGCGTGGCTTCAGACAATTCGCGGTGAGCATTAGCACTTTAGCGTTTCTGCAATTTAGACCTTGCCTAAAAGGAATTGCTGGGTCGGTCGAACAGAATGATTGAACAGTGCATTGAAATTAGCACTTTAGTGTTGCTGCATTGTAGAGCTTGACGAAAAGAAATTGCTGAGTCGGTCGGAAAGTATTGTTTAACCAACGATGCATGGGTGAAATCTGCAGGTACGCAGTTGGACGTCTCCAACTGTATCACAGGTGACTGATGAGCGTCTTTGTTAGCACCGGTCTCATCAGCACCCCCGGTGCCCCCTGCTGCTGTACAAGGTGGAAACTCAGCGAAGTAGAGTAGAGTAAAGTAGATTAGTGCCCCCTTGGAACGGGGATTGACACACTTATGATTTTGCGTACTCAAAGCGGTGCCACACGCCAGCCTAAGTAAAAACCGCCTAAGGTGCCAGGTACAAAACATCACCAAATGACTTCCTTCAAAGTGACGAGAATCCTACAAACCTCCAAGCTCAAACTCCAAGCTCAAAACAATTGCGTGACTGCCGATGCAAACAGGTGCGATGGCTGGAATTCTTGTTCCAGTTGCAAGCAGGGCCCACAAGGAAATTACTCTGGTAAAAGTGCAGGTACGTCATCAGGCGTCCCTGATGATATCCTGGGATCGTATGAGGAGCTTCGTTGGATGGAGCCTCATACGTCCTCTCCATCCCCCTGCTAAAAACAATTCAAAAAGAATCCCTGTGACTACAAGGGGCGCCCCCCCGAGGGGGGGCCAAAAAGGCTGAGGTCAGGACGTATGTGCATGTGTGCGCGCGCGAAAGTCAAAACGATGAAGACATGACAAGAGGACGGGACGGGACAAAGGTGCATGTGGTCGTGATGAAAGGGGAACCAGGTGCACAGGGACAAGCAATGAAACACACCTCATTAAATTTCCGATAAAGACCTGGGCCACCTAAAACCAACGTTTTCAGTACGTGTGTAGTTGTGCACGTACACGCTAAGGCCGGGACCGATGTGCGCGCAAACGAAAGGAAGGATGAGATGAAAGACATGAAGACAGGAGGACATGAAAGAAGAGAGGAGAAAAGAGGTGTGTAAAGGGGAACAAGGAACCGCCTAAAAAGACCTCGCCTCGTTTGCATGTATACGCTGTGTGTGCACGTAAGAATGGGACAGGTTCCAACGAACCTCAAAAAGCTTTGACCGCTGTGGTCACCATGTGCCCTGCCAACGTGGCTGGCTGCTTAGACCGCTGCGGTCACGTAAAGGCATGAGCCAGCTTGTAATGCAATAACCCAAACCTTGGCAAATAACTTTGGGCGCAGGGGCAAAGACAAACACCCGTTCGACGGGACCACAGGGGGCACTCCGCGGGCTCACCCTGGACTCCCAGTGGGAGAGACACACTTATGTCTTTGCGTACTGAACTGAAAGCGGTGCCACACGCCAGCCTAAGTAAAAACCACCTAAGGTGCCAGGTACAAAACACCACCAAATGACTTCCCTCAAAGTGATGAGAATCCTACATACCTCCAAGCTCAAACTCCAAGCTCAAAACATTTGCGTGACTGCCGATGCAAGCAGGTGCGATGGCTGGAATTCTTGTTCCAGTTGCAAGCAGGGGCCACGAGGAAATTACTCTGGTAAAACTTCGGTAAAACTGCAGGTATCAGGCGTCCCTGATGATATCCTAGGATTGTATGAGGAGCTTCGTTGGAGGGAGCCTCATACGTCCTCTCCATCCCCCTGCTAAAAGCAATTCAAAAAGAATCCCTGTGACTACAAGGGGCACACACGCACACAAGAGCGAGCGCGCGCACGCACGCACGCGCACACTTATGGAAATGCGTACGGACTTGATTGCGTTTGCCTTGCGCCAACCTACGTAAAAGGGTCCTGAGTTAAGCAAGGTGAGTAGGTTGGGGACCATCACCTCTAGGTTGGAGGCCGTTGCATCTAGGTGGGTGGCGGTTGGAGGCCAAAGCTAGTAGGTTGGTGGCGTGCACAAAAACGCACAACGTGACGCGTTGGAGGTCATCCCTAGTGCGTTGGAGGCCAGGGCCCCAAGTTGGGAGGCCAATGCTAGTAGGTGTGTGGTATGCGCAAGAATTCAAAACTCAAAGCGCGCAAAGCAACGCGGTTGGAGGTCATTGCTAGCACGTTAGAGGCCATCGCCCCAAGGTTGGAGTGGCAAGTGCAGACAAGAACGCAAAACTGCGCAAGACTGAAAGCTGCGCAAAGCTTAAAAACTGCACAAAGCAACACGGTTAGACGGTCAGAGGTCATCGCTAGTACGTTGGAGGCCATTGCGCCAGGTTGGAGGCCAGCGTTACCAGTTTAGTGGGTAGAAGTAGGGTAAAAGCCCACAGACAAGTCTCCCGACGAACCCTTCCTCCTGTTACCCAAGAGAGTAGAGCAGGTACGTGGGACTGGCCAAGTCCCAGATCCCACGATATCGCCCAGCTTCTTTGGTCAAGGTTGGTGATATCGCGCCTCGGCCCCCTGCTCGCAACCAACGGGTTCCTTGTGATTCCAAGGGTTACACGCGCTTTGACAATGGGTTTGCAGTCAACTCAATTCCCACGAAAATGGACGCAAACGGCAAGGCGGCTGGGTCAGTGGAAGTGAAGGTGTTTAACGAAAAGGTTTGCGTGACTGCGGACTCTAGTTACTGAATACGTAGCGAGTGAAACCTGTTTTGGAATCTATCGTGAGAACGACCATGGAAACAAACCAAGAAAGTACACAGCGTGAACAACAGTTGTTTTGCAGGCGCACAGAGCTGATCACGCTCTGCGTCCCCCTCTTGTCCACAGCTTCATTGCGTGTGGTAGGACAGGAGGGCCACGCGCCCCTGCAAACAAATCGGGTTCAAACTCCTCGAAACGGAGGGTGACACGCGCGCGCGCACACGCACACACACACACACACCCGGCCGCTTCGCGGTGCTCTCGCACAGCGCCTGAAATAGACACCTAAAAAACGTTAGAAACGAGAGAAAGAAAAACAGAAAGAGCAGCGCTAAAAGGGCAGGAGAGAAAGATAGGGGTAGCGAAAGGTGACTACTTAGCCCTTGACTGAGGCAGGGAAACGAGCCTCAAGAACCACCTAAAAAGCCTGCAAGAAAGCGCAAGAAACGACCAAAGACGTAAGAAAGAAAGCGGGGGGCAGGGAGGGGGTGTATGTCCATGTGTGCGTCGGAATACTTAGCGCTCTAGAGTTACCGATTACTTAGCGGAAGCTAATTAGGTGCAATAGTTAGGGAGCAGGACTTTAGTCTCAAACTCCCCGGGTAGAGTAGACTAGAACAGGGACAACAGAGGGAAAGGCACCGACGCACAAGTGTGTCGAGCACCATTTCTCTCTGTTACCCTAATTAGAGGGTTGGTAGAGGGAAAGCTCCGAAACGAAAAGGCTCCGTAAACCCGGCGGTATCAAACCTCCGTAAACTCGGCAGTGTTGTAGCAGGAGGTTCGTGGGGTGAAACATTCAATCCAAAAGTGATAATCCAATGCATGCAGAAAAAGCTGAGTCAATATGTGATTCACGATGGCTTCCGCGCCTTTGTTGCGAGAGGATCACACTCTGCACCCAGTGGGACGACAGAGCGGCGCACACTTTTGACAATGGGTTTGCAGTTAACTCAATTCCCACGAAAAATAGACGCAAACAGCAAGGCGGCTGGGTCAGTGGAAGTGAAGGCGTTCAACAAAAAGGTTTGCGTGACTGCGGACTCTAGTTATTGAATACGTAGCGAGGGAAACCTGTTTTGGGATCTATCATGAGAAGCGCCATGGAAACAACCAAGAAAGTAGACAGCGTGAACAACAGTTGTTTTGCAGGTACACAGAGCTGATCAGGCTCTGCGCCCCCCTCTTGTCCACAGCTTCATTGCGTGTGGTAGGGCAAGAGGGCCACACGCCCCTGCGAACAAATCGGGTTTAAACTCCTGGAAACGGAGGGTGGCGTACGCACACACACACACACTTATAGAAATGCGTACTGACACGGTTGCGGTTTGCCACATGCCAGCCTAAGTGAAAAACGTAAGGGGCCAGGATGCGTATACTAGGCTGAAATGACAAAGGACTTGTGAAAACTACCTCCAAATTGCGGCGGCTAAGTCATGAAGGTTTAGCCTAACCCCCACAAGTGTTTATGTCATGAAGCAAAAGCTTGGAAAAACCTCAAAATCAGAGATGCCAGAGGTTGTCACCAAAGATCCTAAAAACAGTTGATTTTATATTGACAAGCATCATGACATACGACTTTGGTATCTAAACAATGAATAAACCATCGAGAGATAGGAATTTGAGAGCAAAAACGCACAAAGGCAGACTTAAAGCAAAAGATGATCCTATGACATGTGGACTTTCATTAGCTCTAGTCTTCCAGGAGCATGCCCCCCACCACCCCCCCAAAAAAAAATGAATGCAGTTGACGAAGTTGACAAAGAACTTATTTAATCGAAAC
>CAXAMN010011780.1:53951-66367 GCA_963970005.1 Durusdinium trenchii
CCCATCGGAGCACACACATCACGCAGCCCTGCCAAGCAGTTTCGCGAGTCCAGCCCCTTTAAACAATACCCCCTCACACGCCAATCCCAATGTGACAGCGACATTCACCTCTACCACAACTCACGACCTCACGATTCCCTGCGCCTGCCACGAATCTTTCCGCATCCACACGTCTAACGCGCACAAAGTACTGCGCCTGCCACGAAATGTCACCTCCGTCACACCTCGCAACCTCACGATTTCCTGCGCCTGCCACGAGAATCGCACTTCCACACCTCAAAATCAGCACAAAGTACTGTGCCTGCCACGAAAAGTGAGAAGATCATCTCACGTGAGCTTCAACAAAATTTGCACCACACCACACGTTTAGAATGATTTCGACCCGTTCTGAGCACACTCCCATCCACCAAAATCGCCATTTCAGCTGAGACTTGTCACGAAAACAGAGCTTCGATGCCACACCCTGAAACGCAAATCCCAATGGCACGGCCACATCCAACACCCAAAAACACGACTCTCCAAACGCTAATCCCAATGGAACTGCGCAGTAAACTGCGGATCTCTCAAACCACTGCGCCTGTGCAGCGAAATGCATCACGCTTCTTGCGCGACATGTCATTCTCATGCAAATCACAATGGAATAGCGTCGCAAACTGACACGTGACACATCCATGAAAAGTCACTTACAAAAGCTTCCCCCAATGGCAGCGCCTTAGCGTCCTACTGCGAACGGTTGCGGACGGTTGCGAACGGTTGCGGACGGTTGCGAACATAGAAACAACGGATCGCGAACAAGACTCTACCCCCAGACCCCCAGAGTTAAACGAGAACCCTTCGCTACGCATTCGGGAAAAGTGTAAGGTAGTGAATCAACGGATTTTGTGTGATTTCAAAGGTTTCACACACAAACACACATGTGAGAAAGTAGCGTGTGACAGCCCACACGACTTGCCTCATGCCCCAGGTAGGTGTTTGGGTGTTCGCGTATTTTTTGTCAGTAGGAACATGGATGAAGGTGGAAGGCGTTTCCCCTGTGAAAGTTGCTTTTGTGTGATCACTATCGGCCACTTTTGATTTTTCCGTGGTGACAAGTCACGAAAGGTAGCTTGAGCTACCTGAGGTTTCCTTGCTTTAGCAATAAGTATTACGCTCAGGATTTGGTGATTTGCATTGAGTTTGGTCGTGTAAGACTGGATTCTGTTCGATGCCCCCCCTGGACCAAATCCGTCCTGCGCCGTCGCTGGTTGGGTCACATCCATCCACCTTTGACGCCGTCGTGGACTTTCTAGCAGGGTTACTTGTGATTGCTTGCTACCTTCCCTGCACCCCCTCCTCTCTCAAGTAGTAGTAGTAGTAGTAGTAGTAGTAGTAGTAGTAGTAGTAGTAGTGACAAGAATAGGCTGGCTGATCCGCCCGTGACTCCCGAGGATATCTGTGATTCTTTTTGCGTGGTGCGTCACCCGCTGGACCGCTTCATAAGCCAATATCGATATTGGCGGAAAGTGGCGCCACGTGAAGGCCCAGGCTGTGGGACGATTTCGGTTTTTCAGTGGACGTCCCATTGGGGAGTTTTTTTATCAGCTAGTTTGAGGCTTTTGCAGTGCCGAGCAATTGGAACTCTTTGCCATGAAGGGCCTGGCGAAGCAACTCAATCTCCTGGCAGAAGATTGCCATTTGGTCCCCCAGGCGTACGGGTGCACTTCGCGCGCAGACATTGCTTGACATTGACTTGACCAATGTCGTAGAGAAGGGAGGAACAATTTTTCCGCGCAGAATTTACATAGTTTTTGTTGTAATTCTTGAGAGTGGAAATAGGGTAACATCAGGGCAGCAAGGATAACCCTTCTGCAGAGCGCTACACAACGTGCTGTTGGAAGATTACAACCACACCGAGTTATGCTTCAGCACCTTCGGTGCGAGTGGAGTTTGTTGCCTCTGACGCAACAGTTTAACAATTCGGAAGCACACGGAAGGACCCAAACAGCATGCCTTTCGGGTCCAGGTCTATTACGCCTTCCAAGATGGAAATCCTCAGAGCAAAAGAATATGCCGCCATGTGCTGAATATGACAGATGCAGCGGAACAGTTCCCCAAGTTGATGCAGCGCTACGGCTTGGAAAATGTGACGCTCGAAGGTGTCCATGAACATGATCCGGACGATGGGTGTGGTGAGATGCTTGGAAGGATTCAGCAAAGAGTTCTGGAACGACCAGCTTGCAGTGAAGGTAGGGCCAGTAGCCAGGAAAAAAAGTGTCATAGGTAGGTGTGGATGTTCTCTAAACTTTATGTAGGACAAAAAGTGTTCTCAGTGACGCCTGATTTATATTCAATCATTTAAGGTAGGCAGGGTCGTGATGAGGAATTATTTGGGAAGCTTCAAGTCAATGTCTCCCCGATTTTTGAATGCTCAAGCCAAACTGGGGAGACACCCCTGAGGAGCAGTGCCGCTGCTGGTACCTCAGGTTAAAATTTTCTTCAGTTTCCTTTGCTGCCATGGCCAGTGATGATGCACAGAAGCGCCGCGCTGTCGAGCAAGCCAAGCTCGACCGGTGGTGCGCAGCTCATCGCATTCAGGCGGCTTCTGACCTGGCCTTCTACTTCGTGACCTATGAGGAGGCCTTATTGGAGGGGCGAGCTGTGGCCGATAGGCACGATGCGAGGTCGAAATTGGTGCTGGCGCCCTTGTGCGGGACCTTTTCCGTCGTGAGCAGGTTTGGCTGTGCCCAGGCCAACTACATCGCCAACTTTGACGCCGTAGCCTACTCCATCTTTTGGCGGGCCCGTCAGGCCCAGCGCCCAGGGCCACCTGTCGGGTGGCCCTGCTGGTGGCGCCATGTCCTTCTTGCCCCAGCTCATGGCGATCCTCTTGGCGATCGAGCCCCCGCCTGCCGAGCGCTTCGCGGAGTTCACAGCCAATTTCGAGGCAAGGCTCAAGGGCGTGCTACAACGGGCGGAGGCCGCCACGGTGAAGCGGGCCCTTCACACATGGCAGGAGCTGCAGGGGGTACTCGCATCCGCTGGAGTTGCGCAGCAGGACAAGCACCTGCTGGCCACCTTTGTTCGGCAGCATGCTGCACCTACTCGGGCCTATACCGCGCTGGGATGGTTGGTCCGTAACTTGCGCCTGCCGTTCGACATGTCGGAGGTCACCAAGCCTCGGGCTGGACTGGGAGCACGCCTCGGCCAGGGGCAGGCCCAAGCCGCTACATTGGAGCCGTCTATGGTGTTTCACCTGTTGGGCACGCTGGAGCTGACGGTTGCTAATCCCCACTGGCCTTTGATTTTCTGCGCCTAAGCTATGTGCTTCGGGGTCGTCCGGTACACGCACCTCCAACGCAGTTATTTGGTGGGGGGCAATGGGGGCATCCTGGTCTTCTGGTGCACGAAAGGCAAGACTGGGAGCCGTGGCGGCTTAGCATGGAGCGTGCCACGCTATTGCGGCGCTTTGGATCTGTTGCAGGTGTTGGGCAACCACCTCAACAAGGTGCGGCCTCACTCTGGAGCTGCCTTCCGGCGATGGCACTGGTTGGGCTTCGATTCTTCTACTGCTCAACCTGTGGGGGCGGCCCAGTTCATCCGTATTTTGCGCCCACACTTGAGCGCCGCCATGGATGTCACAAGCTTGTCCTCGTACTCCTTTCGCAGAGTCCTTCCAACGCTGGCAGGCTATGTTGGGCTGTCCGAGACCGAACGCCTCGCTCTTGGTCAATGGACTGACCAGTCTTCCAATCTTAAGACCACGGCGACCACTCCGCTGCGGTATGACTCTCAGAAGCAGCGCCTGGGGCACCAGTTACGCCTCGCTGGATTGCACTTCTTTCAGGACCTCCATATGGCACTGTGGGACGAGTTGCCTGTAGGCTATGCACAGGCGCGCTGGGAGACCTGCGTGGGCGACGCCGACGAGTTGTTGGCGGCTGATCCTCGGATTCGTCTCATCACCACGGACTCCATCCCGGGCATGCCGGTGGTCAAGACTCTACTTCCTGCCCAAGTTCAGGTCATTCAAGCTACTGGTCGTCGCATCACTGCAGCGCTCCGGCGGAAGCGCCCGGCCCCTTCTGCGGCAGTCCGCCCGGATACCGGGCCCCCTCACGGGCCGAGGACAACAGTTTCTACCTTTTCGTTCAACAGTCCTTCACGGCCAGTGAAGCGGGCCCGGGTGGCGTCTCCACCCAAGGCAGCCGCCGAAGGCACCTCCGCCACGGGTGCCTCCCGTGTTGCCTGTGGTTTTGCCTCCATCGACTTCCGCGGCTACTCCATCTTCAAGGGCGCCACCAGCATTACCTTCGACTTCACCTCAGGCATCATCGTCAGCTGCTGTTCCTGGGCCATCTAGTGTTTCCTCTTCCGGCAAGGCTATCCCCCAAGCTCCGCCTCCGGCATCCGAGACTCCCCAACGTTGGTACAGTTGCAGGAGGCCAATGATGCAGCCTTCGATGCCGCGGCGCGTGAGCGCTGGCGTCGACCTGGGCACAGTGGTGCCCCGGAGCCACCTACACTCATCTTGGGGAGGCTGGCAACGGCTCGATCTACCTTGGTGGCTTGCCCACAGGAGGGGCTTTTGGGACCGCCTGTCCCGAGACCTGGTACTTTGCCTCCCTACGCTCCATTGGTCCATTCCACCTGTGACGAGTTGGCCCAGCACTATAACCGCCTCCCTGAAGATGATCGTTCGCGGTTTCGCCAACTACTTCACACTGCTCACCATGAGGCCTGTGCTGCGAGTGACGCCATCAGTTGGCCGGCGCTGCGATGCTTGGGCTTGGAGCTTGGCGAGCTTGTGAAACGGCTCAGCTAGTATCTTGCAGCGGACGCCCGGAGTTTTTGAAAAGGTCTTGGCGCCACTGTGTTTGCTGTGTTAGTTGATTCCCTGACGTCAGGAATTGGACATGTTCTATGGTTTGGCCCTGCAGCCATTCTCGATCTCTGCCGCCACTTGTGTTGCACTCCTCCCTTGGGCATCATGGCCGCTGTCCCAAAGCAGCTTGGCACCCCGGAGGACACCTTCACCGCCTTGGCTCTGCAGTTCAACTTCGACCAGCGCATCAAGGACAAGATCATTGAGCTGGGGATCCGCATGCTAGCGGAATTCCGCCACTATGCCCGCAACGAAGACGAAGTCAAGCGTCTCTTCATTGACGCCGTCAGGGACCCCAGCTACGAAGAAATGCAAGGGCGCCTCCAGTCTGCACGCCTGCGGTTTGCCTGGACGGCCTGTAAGGCCCTGTTGGATTCTGAGCATGCAGCTGCCAGCATGCCGGCTGCTTCCAGCGAGGAAGAAGCTTTGCTGCCAAAGCAGGAGCTGGAGCCTTCTTTCGGCGGTACCACCTACGTCCAGAGCCCCGGCAATTTCCTTCGGACCGCCTCTTGTCAAAGCTCAGTCGTCAGCTGACTCGCAACCAGTTCGAAGTCAGGACCTGTGGACTGTGCGCTCCCTCACATTCCAACGCACCCACAGTCAGAAGCGCCGTCGACTGACGAACAACCTTTTTTACCTGCAGGAGGACGACGACGA
This sequence comes from Durusdinium trenchii, assembly GCA_963970005.1. Classification (NCBI taxonomy): domain Eukaryota; class Dinophyceae; order Suessiales; family Symbiodiniaceae; genus Durusdinium; species Durusdinium trenchii. The sequence goes on from CAXAMN010011780.1 coordinate 59,470, forward strand.
TGAACCTACAACCAAGTCCTGGCTCTCCTACATGGCCAAGATGGACACGTACTTCCTGGCCCTTGCCATCGTGGGGTGTCGCCCTATCGAGCCGGCGCCGGCTGCGCCTGAGTCGCTCACTACTGACAGCTTGAACTATGTCCAGGTGCCCTACGACGTCTTGCTGTCCTACTCCAGCAGGTGCCATGACCTTGTCCTTCGCACACCCTCAGAGGCAGGCGCTTGCAGCTACTTCAGCACCTCGATGTCGAGGAACGCGGCCAGTGGGCTGCCCGGCGCACCGGAATCGCTACCTTGGGCACGATCGTCAGTGCGGTGATGCGGGAGCTCTGGCTGGCAGGGGCCCTGCCCGCGCCCAGCATTAGCAGCCTCAGGTGGTGCTGCATCGGCTCCGGCGTCACACGCGGCTGCCGGGCAGGTGGGCTCAGTGGTATTCAGCCTCCGTGATGGAACGCAGCTGTGCCAGGCCTTTCAGCGCAACCAGTGCCGCACCAAGAAGAATTGCCAGCGCGGAGCGCATTGCTGCGGTGTCGTGTTGCAGTCTGGACGAGTTTGTGGCTCATTTCAGCACTCACCCACTGGTTGCCCTAAAGCTGCTTGAAAAGAGGGCCCGCTCCTTTGCCAAAAGGGCGAGGCCAGCCTTTGGACAATCCTGTGTTCAATGACTTTCGTTCTTTTCTGGATGAATTGGAGTCCGTTGACATGCGCAAGTCCGAAGATGACATCTTCAGCGGTGTCCATGCCCCCCTGTCCAAGGCCTTTCTGTGGTGCCAGTGGGAGATCATCACACCGATCGACATCGAGATTGATCAGGACCTGGACGTGTCGCGTCCGGCGGTCCGTAGGGCTATCCGGGAGGTCCTTCCAAGAGTGGCCACTATCGCTGGTGCTATGGGTTGCGCTACCAAATCTCGGGCCTGGGAGAAGCGCCCTGGACCTCCTCCCCTACGATCCGAAGAGTTTCCGCGGGGCCTTGGGTTTGGATTCTGTAAATCAGGACCGGGTGGACGCCGACAACTTCTCTAGTGATTACCTGTTGGCGTTACAGCGCTGGGGCCACCGTCAAAACATCGCGTGCCTCCGCGAGAATCCTCTGAGGTCCCTACACTGGTGGGATCCCATTGAGCAGTTCGTGTACCAGGAGGGCGACTGGTTCGACTTAGACTACGATGCTTGTGTCTTCGGCTGGGCCCGACGTAAAGCTCAGAAGTTTCGTCGCAACATCCCTGAGCTTGCCTCCCTCCCTGCTGTCAGGTGCGGACATCTTCACGACCCCAATGAGTGGCGGTCGTCTCGGAGCGGTCAGTTCTCCACCTTCAACGAGGCAGAGTATACACCCAGCTTGGTCTTCACCTTGGCGGTTTGCTGCACAGCCCGACAGGGCTACGGCATTCTGGCCATTCCACGGTTGCCACCCATCGCTACCTCAGGGGACATCAGACCGCTCCTTCACTTTGAACCCTCCGAGCTACGTGAAGACTTGATGACCGTTATGGGCTTCCACTTGGCCTTTCGCCTCCCTTGGAAGACTCCTAGTATGTCCCAACACGCCTGGTTGCAGTTGATGTCTTTCAGAATCGTTCACATCTCACGGACGAGGACGTGTACATTGGCCCTGGCCACTTTTCACACCGTTGGGCACTGACACAATGGCAGAACCCCTTCAAGGCGGGGGAAGGCCGAACGGCTTTGGAAAGTGTCCTCCACTACGCTAGGTGGATTGCTGACCAGAATCACTTATTGGCAGACCTGCACTGCACTCACTTCACTTCAAGAGCCTCGTATGCTACTGCCCCCCACAATGTCCTTTGCCACGGTGACATTCTTCGAGCGCTAGCTTGGACAACCTCACGGACAACTTCATCACATGGACGCCGCCACCTTCGATCGCGGGATCACCTCCGGCGGGTCTCGCTGGTTGCGGCTGGCATTCGCCCTGCCAGGGCTGTACCTCTTCGCTTCTCCCAGGAGATTGTCGTCGCGAGCTTCATGGCCCTCTGCCCGGAGGTCAAATGGGACGGTTTCAAATGGCCCATGATTTGAGGACCTACATGCAGAACCGCCCTGACTGGGACGGACACTCGTTCGGACCGCGCCTTGTGGGTCCGTTGGAGCGTACTGCCATCGCCGTGAGCGGCCTTCAGCGGCTGCTGCAGCTAAGGCCTTGCCTCCTATGATCCCCTTCAGTGTAGGGGAGGACACACATTTTGAGTTGGCACTCGAACTTCAACAGCGGCCCACCCCATTTGAATCTACGGGTGTGGTGGACGATGACCTGATTTTTGCAGCGGCGGGGTATTCCGCCCAGGGTGTCAAGCTTCGCGAGGTGCGCCGACGGCTTCAGGAGTTGAGCCGCCGGACGTGGCCCATCACCCACCATCTACAGGCCTATCAGCCACCGGGTATCAGATCCGCTATGCAGGGACGCCACATTGTTTTGATTGGACTCATCATGCTGCTGATCGGCTGGCCCGACACCACCTTTGTGGCAGGTCTGCTCTATGGGTTCTCGGCTGTGGGCTTTTCCCTTCATGTGCCCACCTACAAGGCTCAGCCTGCTCACTATGTGACAGCCGACTCCATCTACCAGGATGCGCCGCAGGAAGCTGGCCGCATCATTCGCAGTCTCCGCCCCGGTGAACACGATGCTGCCATTGTACAGGCAGGTGAAGACGACCAAGCCAAGGGCTTTTGCGGCCCCCCCTTTGACATGGGCCCAACTTAGCCAAGAGCTCCCTCAATTCCGACTGATCAGACGGTTTTGCATCCAACAACCCTCTGGTAAGCTGCGTGTTATCGATGACGCCGCGGACGCCGGCCAAAGCGCCCTCAGTTCGGACGCGAACAAGCTGGATCTCTGCACGAGCATTCAACCGGGCCTACACGTTCAGCTCTTGTGGCAAGCCGCCTCTTCCTCGTCACACCAGTCGGAACTACTACAAGCCGGTATTTGGTCGGGTGGCGAAGACTTGCCCAACGCTTATCGACGTGTTCCCATGAAACCGGAGCAAAGCAACATGGCCATTGTGGCATACTATGACCACCATGTTGGAGCCCCTCACTTTCGACGATACTATGGCTCTCTGTTTGGCCTGCCTAATGCAGTATGCTCCTTCAACCGGTTCCCGCGCTTCTTTCAGGCCGCCTGCCGCCGCTTGGCCTACTGCACGACCAGTATGTACTTCGATGACCTGACCATTCAGGATTTGGGCATTATGGGCGGCACGGGTCAGGCCTTCGTCAACAAGCTCGCCAGATGCCTCGGCTCTCCATTTCAAGAGGAGAAGCATCAATCCCTAGCTGCTCAATCCAACCCACCGGGACTTGCAGCGAAGCTCTTTGGATGCCTCGGGTTCTTGACTACAGGGTGTTTTGGCAAACTCGGCAGGTCAGGCCTGCACAGCATTAAGGAGCGGCAATACTCCTCACAGGTCCTGATGACTTCGGAGCTCTACCAGTCCTTTGATCGCATTCGAGCACTACTTCTGTTGAAACCTGAGCGCGAACTTCCCCTCAGCCCCGTGAGGCAGCAACGGTGCTTGGCAGCATCTGATGCTGCGCAAGATCTGCCAGGAGGGCTCGGCAGGGGTCTTGTTCATTGACCCCCATGGCCAACGTCGTGCCTATGTTGTCCACATCCGTCCCGAGATTTTTGATGTATGGTCCCATCATGAAGCCAAGATTGCACAACTTGAGCTGTTGACAGTTTATATTGGGACTGGCCTACAATGCTTCATCTACCAGAGGAATGCATGGCATATGGTTTGTCGACAATATTGCGGCCCTTATGTCCCTCATCCGGGGGCGAAGCAACAATGACGAGCTGGATTCCATGGCTGGAGCTGTTCATGGCCTCACTCCGTAGTGCTTGTTACTTTGAATGGGTTCAGAGTAAGGACAACTGGTCTGATGGCATCAGCAGACAGGGAGAACAGGACCCATGGTTTCAACGGCATGGTTTCCGACTCTTTCACACCTACCCCCTGCTCATGCTCCTCCAGCTGCCCTACCACCTCATCGCCAAGGTCTTTCAGTTTGTATAAGTGCTTTGGGTATGTTAGTGCCTTGGATGGAGTGCTCCCACAGGGAGAGTGTCAGATGTCAGATGACGCATGCGACGTGGGTCGCTTTTCAAACCAAAGCACGCAGGTACAGACCATACAGACCTGAATCGATTCGCAGAAAAAGGTGGCAGCAGCTGATCTCAGTTGATTGAGCTTAATCGAATATATTCAATCATTTAAGGTAGGCAGGGTCGGTGATGAGGAATTATTTGGGAAGCTTCAAGTCAATGTCTCCCCGATTTTTGAATGCTCAAGCCAAACTGGGGAGACACCCCTGAGGAGCAGTGCTATTGCTGGTACCTCAGGTTAAAATTTTCTCCCACCCTGCCACACCCTTGTTTGCCACCTACATGGCGCTGGTCTAGCGGGTGGCTGACCCGGCATGGTGCCAGTGGAGTCCTTGATCAGATGGTGACAGTCGGTTCACCTCCGGCATCCGCTGTCAGCTTGAGGGCCATTCTATGGTTGTCTTTTTCGTCACCATGGCTACGCTTGCTACGCTTGCAGCCAGGGCTGGCCGCCACATGTGACTGTGACTTGTGCTGTCTGCCGCTGCTGTCCAGTCGTCCGTTTCCGGCTGACCGCCGCCCAGCCATCATACCTGTTCTGGCCGCACTAGGTATTGGTGATGACTGGATTCAGTCTAACTTTACTCAATTGATTTTCAAGGCTCTAGCTAGAGCTGACATCCGTCGTGGCCGTAGGACCGCCCCCTGCGGTATCCTCTCGGTCACACTATACGGATGGAGTGCTCCCACAGGCAGAGTGTCAGATGTCAGATGACACATGCGACGTGGGTCGCTTTTCAAACCAAAGCAGCCAGGTACAGACCGTACAGACCTGAATCGATTCGCAGAAAAAGGTGGCAGCAGCTGATCTCAGTTGATGAGCTTAATCGAATATGATATTGTTTCGTACCTGGAGGGGCTCATAGCATGAAATCCGCCCGTGCTGAAGGTGCCGAGGCGTTGTGGAGGTATCGCGTAAACGGTAAGAATCTTCTGGAGGATTATATAATCCTAAGCGTTAGCTAAGGGGGGGCCGTGAATGCACTGGAAATGGTGTGTTTTGCAAGGTTTTTGAAGATTGATAATGTTGAGATTGTATCGGACCAAACGTTCGCGATGCCAGTTATGCCAGCCGGGGGAAAATGCCCTATCGACATTGCGGACGCATGCGCACCCGGGGGAGGCTGCATTATTGACATCGTGGGTGTGTTCGTGCGTGTGTCCTCCCCGACCGAGACACAGACTGACAGACCGAGACAGACACTGAGACAGATAGATTGAGACAGACAGACCGAGACAGACAGACCGAAACAGACAGACCGAAACAGACAGACGCACACACTCAGTGCGGGCTCTGAATAATATGACATGGGGCAGAGGGGCTCGTGTTGGTTCGTAGGTTCTCATGCTTTGCCATGGTTCTTCCTAGAGACTCAGTTGTTGGATGTTGTTGGGCACTCAATGGTACCACTGATCAAGAAAAACGTTGTTAAAGGGAACTGGTTTCCCGCGCCGAGCATAAAGGTAAACTGTTATTTTTGTTTTGATGACTTTTTCTGGAAAGCTATTCCGGGACACGGTGTGGTATGTAAAGTGCTTCGGGTGGACAAAGGGCCTTTGAAGAAACAGTGGGGCAGATACACATTCTCACTTTCTCGATGTTTTTGTGGCGATATGTTGTTTTTGGAAATCTTCGAACATGGTACGACGCTTGGTATCCGTTTCCTCCTTGTTTCTGTGGTCAAGGATCGCGCCGACCACGAAGACAATTGAGCTGGTGAAACAGTTTTACCATCAGGACTACACAGCCTTTGGGTTTGTTTGACCATGAGCCTGCTGGGACATTTGGCGCATAGTTTGCGGAAAACTTTGTGAGTACATTTGTGCTTGTTCAAGTCTTACACTCAAGGCGACCATGTTTCACCAAATCTTGCGGGGAAAAACATGCCTTTGTTTTTGCTGCTGCATTTTTGTTTGCTGTGGCGTGGCCTGTACTTTGTTTTTCGCATGCGTCGGGTGCAGCTTGTTTACCCCAATTTTCCCAGATGCACTTGGCGGGCATGCGTAGAATGTCAAACCACACATGCCTGGGCCCGTGCTCAGTGACCAATGCATAGCCCGTCCGGTCACACCGGTCACATTGGTCCAACTGCATAGCCGCGAAGCCTATTTGGTCAGGTCAAACTCTTCCAAGTGGCCACTGTTACTAAACTGTTACTAGTAGTTTCTTGTTATTGGTAGCGATGGCCTCCACCTAATAGCTTCTAGTTGCTAGTACATCCTCGAGACTCCTGACTCCTTCCCCAAAGTCTCTGCTGGACTCCATCGGGCTGTTTGTGGCGCCATGTGGCGCCCAAGCCCGAGGTGCCCACGCCACGGAGGGAGCTACCAGCAAAACGGAAGCACATCAAATGCAATCGAGTTGTCGCGCAAGCATTTGGAAGAAGCTTTGGGCGGAGACTCTCAGTGACATTTGCATTGTTCTGCTATGGCAATGCGTTTGGCAGGGGCCAATTGCTGGGTAAAATGCGCGATTGGCAATTGGCGAGTATGGACGATGCTGCAGGGCCAACCGTTTGGAATCAAGTTCTGGCTAGGTGTGCCTCGCGTCATGAATGTGAAAGGCCTATTTGGCCCATTTGTTGATGCCCTGTGCACACCAATGGACAAGAGATCGCAAGCACGATCAGCAGCAACCACATTGCTTCAAACAATGCAGTTTCCGCTTGCCTGCAGGAAGAAATGCACAGCCGACTTCCATGTTGGCCGCAACACGCACACACACTTGAGAAGGGTGCTCCGTGGAGCGTGATTTCAGGTAGCTTC
>CAXAMN010011780.1:66377-78173 GCA_963970005.1 Durusdinium trenchii
ACACACTTGAGAAGGGTGCTCCGTGGAGCGTGATTTCAGGTAGCTTCGCGGTGTGCATTAGCCCTTTAAATTTAGATACTGCAGGAAACAACGTATGAGACAGCGTTGCACTGACTTAGAAATCTCAGCGACTAAACAGTGGAACAGCTTGAAAACAGTTCACGTTGCAGGTACAGGAATGTGCGTCCACATTCCCTTCCGGCTGAATCCCGTAGCTTTGTTGGCATGGCTAGGGAAACAGCTGCCATGCCCCCTGCATCTGTACAAAAACTTGTAGGATAGATTAGAAAAACTAGGGTAGTGTCCTTGGAAACAGGAGTGGACACACACACACAAGAAGCACCTTTCCTCACCATGGGTCCCAAAGCTTGATAGTGCACAAGACAATGCGCAAGAAACTGCTTGCTTGCTTGGACAAAGAATTTGCATTCGTCTTGGAACTTTTGCATGTGTGGACGCTTTGGCTTACAAAAGCGCTTGGGGTTGGGGCGTGGCCACTTGAGGCTGTGGGCTCTGAAATTTGCATACCGTGTTGTCGTGTGGCTTTCTTTGTTTCAATATTGTGAGCCACTGAGGTCAGGGCCATGCCATGAAATGCGTGCCGCCAAGGAGTGCCGGCTGAATTTAAGCTTTGGTGGTGATTGGCTTGGATTTGCTCAGCGTTAGCGCAGGCTGCCAAAGATGTTCAAAGTGTTTGGGGCTTGGTGCCGTTCCGCTGTTTTTGCCTAATTTGTGTGCACTGGTTTCGTTTTGATAAGTGTTTGTGCAGTTGTTGGCACTACCACTGAGGCAGCAAATGAATTGTCGGAACGGTTGTGCAACCTCGTGACAGATGAGGCACTGATTCAGCTTAATGCATCCAAGGACCTTTGAGGTGAGTCTTGGCCCGAGGGCACCGACATATTGTGTGGTCCTTTGTGATTGAAGTTGGCCAGGTTGCTGGTTTTGCCGCTGGAATTGGCAGCCAACTGCTCGGGGCTTGGTTTTCCGTGTCCGTGTTCGTGGCACAATTCAAGCAGCATTCCCAGTTGCGATGCTTGCGCCCAGTTTGTGTTGAGAGGAATGCAGTCAGATCATGCAAAACCGGGCAGCATACGGTACATGACTCGATTTTCTGAGCGAAATTGCGTTGAACGCGCAGGCCGGCAGAGAGTCAGCAGTCATATTGCGAATATTTGACGAAGCAGGAGCTGGTGGAATGGCAACAGTGCCGACTTTTGTTGTGCCTTTTTACCAAAAAGGTCTGAACATCAACAAAACTATAAGTGCAAGTGTCAATGATTGATCCCAAAGCAGCCCCAGGGCCGGCAATGCAACATAGTGCGCACCTACCCTCTCACTCGTTCGTTGACCATTGCATTTAGCATTGCAGGCGTTGCCGTTGACCAACCAGTTGCTGCGTTGGGCGCTTGGACCGTTGTGGTGCAAGAAGCCATCCTTTTGAAAAGCTCCTAGTAGCGTCCTTGCTCCTAGTAGCGATGCCAGGAGCCCCTAGTAGCTTCTTTGCTCCTAGTAGTAAGGCACTTGTTACTAATAGCTTCTTGTTACTACTAGTAAGGCACTTGTTACTAGAAGCGATGCACTTGTTCCTAGTAGCGTCCTTGCTCCTAGTAGCGTCCTAGGGTGATCTTATGTTATCATTTTGTGGGAGGACTGGTAACGTATGGAACGATGTGGGAATTGCTGAGATGTTTTGTATTCTTGGATCATGCAGTTTGTTTGTCATCAGACATCAGATCAATTGGTGCCATTTCGGAGCAATGCAGGTATGGTGCTTGTGGTGATTATATATATATATATATCTGTTTGCACAGGCTTTATTTGCTGTGATGTGTGTGATCAAGAAGATCCATCCACAGCACTCCTCATGCACTTGGCTGGCCAAGCCTGCAGCCCGTCCACAGCTAAGTGGTCTCCTTTATGTTAGCTGTCCATCAGATCAAGTGGTTAGTGCCGCTTAAGTATATGCATGTTTGAGATTTGAGAGGAGTTGCATCGGCATTAAAGTTCTTGCATACATTTGTGCTTCCCAACTTGTCCTTTTCAATGGCATTTTGACGATTTGGCACCTGGCGATGCCAACGGCATGCCCATCTGGACCATTCGGAACTGTCATAGAAAGCAGGTTTTCGAGAGTGCGACATGAAGGGCTTCCCGCCTTGGTGACACAGGTTGTCCGTCGTTTTTGCGTCAGGTCCTTGGTGTCGGAGATCCGCGCCGCCTTTCCCAAGGACTGGCGGCACGAGATTGCTGCCAAAGTGCTTTTTTGGGGTTGATGACCGGTGCGGTTGGATGGGCAGGGTGCCATGGGGGCTTGGAGGCCTTTGGGCCTCCAAGTTTCGAAGCGTGCTGGCGAAAACACAGCTGTTCGTCAGGTTCCGACCCCACCTGGAAAGCCTAGCGACTCTCCTCGACGTGCAGCGGCCGGGGCTCAGGGATGGGTTTCACACGACCATGGATGGGCAAATGAAGTGCTCATGACAAGTCCGACTAGATATTTGGTGACAACAACTTGTACCCCCAATACGAAGGAAGCACCTGCTGATCACAGGCGTCGCAAGATAACAAATCTGTTTCTTTTTGTCTGTTCCCCTGGCCTGACCAGGGAAGAGCCCGTTTGTCAATCAACGAGCGCTCGCCTTAGAAGTGGCGACACTTGGTATATAAGGTACTTACATGTACTTACCGTATGTCAAAGATGTCCGAGATCCGGTTGCCACTTGATCCGATGTGCCTCTGGAAATCCATTCATCTCTTGGTTTCCAGTGCGAGGTTTTGTGAAATGAGTTAGAGGAGTGGGCAATTTGCTCACGACTTTTAAATTTGTGAGTGGCTAGATTAGATAGTCAGATAGTCAAACACGCCCCAGGCAGGTGCAAGAGACGGAGATCGTCGATGAAGGCCATGAAGATTCTGGGTACTGGAAAAGAAGCTGAAGACATGGCCCAGACTGGCCTGGACAGGCGCCAGCAGCTTTCCAGTGGCGCCCTCGCCCGTCCCAGAGGGAGGCGAGGCAGCTGAAGGAGCTGAAGGAGGTGCTGAAGGAGCGGCAGCGAATGGTCCGTGCCGGGACGATGACCAGACGGGGTCTCACTGGGTGGAAGCATTGAAGCAGGAAGGAGGTTGGGCCCAAGGTGGAGCCACTATCCATGTTTGGATTATGTTTGAGAGGGGCAACCAGGTAACAATAAGAACCAGTTTCTTTTTGCAAGTGGCTGGAGTCCAAGCTGACATTGTTATGCACTTGCATGAAACTGCAATGACAGTTTGAGAGGCAGGAAGGTTGCCTTCTTCTTCCAAACTGGCATGCCAGTCCGGGAAGATGAAGATTTGCAGTTACCAGATGGTGTGACATGTGATCACAAGAGGGCGTAGCTTAACTGGCATGTGATGTAATGTTGGAGGGGAGGGAAGGAATATTGGGCTGCTGGTCACGACCAAATCAGTTGTTTGGGTCAGGCGAAGGGTCTGCGTCGCACTGACCTCAGGTGAAAAAGAAACTGTTTGGGAGGATGTTGATGAGGAGAGAGGAGAGAGGAGAGAAGAGAGAAGAGAGAAGAGAGAGCCACCCGAAAGTTGCCTCCCAAGTGTGGTAAGGGTAGCGTGGGGAGTGCGAGTCCCAACCTTCTAATGAGCCCCTTGCGGTGCCAAGGCTGCCGGCGACCCAGCGCAAAGCTCGCGGGGCCCCTGACTACTGGAGGGGTCATTGAAAGAATTGTCCAGGTTGAGATGGCATCTACCAAACCAAGAATGATTCCAAGTTAGTGAGACCCCTGAGTAGACATCTGTAGATCTCATTGAATGTGCCACTTTGGTCTTCGGCTGGATGTGCCTTTTTTCCTTCCTTTGCACCCGCAAGACGCTGACAAGGCAAGAAGGTCACGTCGGAGATGTCGGACAGACAGAAGGCGGGAACTGGTTAGACAGAAGTTTGTGCCTTGCCCAAGTTGCATATGCCAAGGGCCTGTCTGGGGGAGACAGTCAGGGCAAAAGCGCATACGTATTTTGGATAGGTTGCAGGAAGCATCCTTCTTTTTTTCTCTCTCCGGCATCTGTGAAAAAACAGTGCGCCGCTTGTGCCCCCACCGGGAGCCTTCTTCGCACAGAAGCATTTGCCTCTCCGTCTCATTTTTTAAAAACTGTTTGAGGTACAGCCTTTGACCACAGAGGAGGCATTGGTGCACCTGAGGCCTTGGTGCACCTTGTCCGAGAGGGCGAAAAGAGATGTGGACAATAGGGCTCCGTCCGGCGACGGGCGGTTTTCCGTCAGAAGGAGGTCATCGCCAGACTCAAAAGTGCATAGACCAAAAGATTATATAAGGCAAATTGTCTGTTGGCCCTAGGGGTGTGTAGCGGGATGGAACGGGTGCGCTACTTGAAAAACCTCGGGCTTTGACTCGCTTGCAGATGCTGTCCTTGCGCATTCAGGGTTGCAAAGGCTTCCTTGTCGCAGGGTGATCGTGCCATAGTAATTTTCTGTCCACAGTTGGCCATAGGTGCTCGTTCGGCACCCACCTTAGTGATGTCAAAGACATCCCATCGCCTCGTGACCATGTGTCGTGCAGGAAAGTCGATCGGCTCAACGAATATTCTGGTAAGGACCTTGAGCGCGTTTGGGGCCAAGTTCCGGCGCGCGCCAAGCCATATAATAGCCAGACCAGCTTTGCAACCGGGAGCTTGGACGTATGTGTCTGATATGTTGTCGTTCTTTGCACATTTCCTTTGAAACCCAGAACTCCACATATTAGCAGTGAGAGATTGCGAAGGGAATAGTTTGGTGGATGAGCTGGTTTTGAGTTGATCCGCATGCTTTTGCACCCTTCTGATATCCAAGATTCATGAATCCCGGGCTCTGAAAATTTCACCTCTCCAGCTGCAGATGCCTCCTGCAGAACATTGATCTGAGTCCACCTGACCAGGTAGCAGAAATAGCTGAAGTGCGTACTTTCGAGAAGGACAGCGGGTAGCTGAAGTGCATTAGAGAGGCGCAAATCCTCACGACTTGATTCATTTCTGGATTAGTCGTGCCTGAAACTTCGTGGGTGTTGTGCCCAAAGCAGTCCAAGTTTGCGGGTGAGAAGAGCGGTATTGGGTACAGAAAAAAGTCAATACTTGCGTTTTTGGGTGTGTCAACGAAGAGTTTTTGGAGCATATTGAGGGGTTGCATTTCTCGCCTGCAGGAAGAGGTCATTGTCAGTACTGGAACTTCTGCGGATGAATTGCACATTTTGCTCTCAGGCTGTCAGAGGGTTCTGAGGTGCATTCCAAATCTACTTGTTACATGTTACTGTGTCTCTAGTGTGCAGATGCAACTGGCACTGGTTGCGCGCGGCAGCCCTCTCCCACCAATCTGTGGCCGCAGCATTCGTACAGCATAGTCTAACTCCCTGGTGCTGCCGGTTCTTTTTTCGTGCCCCACCACGCAAGGGTTATGATAGAAGTCATCGAGTCCAGCGTGCCATGCCTCCGTCCAATCCAAGGAAACGTATGGCAGCCAGATTCAATTTGCGCACACCAATTCGCACGGCCGCGCGTTGCACATCATGGGGGCCGCCGACATGAAAAGGAAGGCGTTGAAGAAACGGTTGAAGCCAGGCTGCAGAGTGCCCTGTCTCCAAATGTCCCCGAAACGCTTGCCCACCAGGTTCAGGGATAGAAGGCCCCAAAACGAGCTTCAAGACGCATTGAAACAGCAGAGAATGGGGATGACGCCAGGCCACCACTTGCACGGCCCAGACAGCTGCGAAATCCGCTGAGAGGGGAAGAGCCGACCCACAAACAGTCCAAAGTCGCACGAGAAACTGTGCCCACAAGCATGCCCAAAGTCGCAACCTTCTGTGCTTAGGCACACTCCAGGCCCCTAGGCCCTAGGCCTTGGCCAGGGTTGGCGGATCTGCAACTAATTATAAGCTTCAAGTGAGTGGCACATGCAGGACAGGATCTCAGTGGAGGAAGTAGTTCCGACACCAACGTAGGAGCAGAAAAAGCCCAGATGAGGATGAGCGTGTGTGTACATACAATGGTAGAAAGCATAGTCAATATTTGCGCCGTCTCCCTTAGAGCCGCAAATTTTGCCCACGAGGCACTGCGGACCTCTGTGTGCACCAGATTGTCCGCACGATGAGGTGTGAAGCTTTTGGAGGGAAGAAGGTTTGCTTCCGCCGATTCCCTGCTTAGCCGGGTTCCAAAAAGTGAACTAACTAGCCGAAATACATGGAGGATGCTGCGCCTTTTGGACCATGGGGGCAACTGAACTGGCCAGGGTGGGCGAGTTCATGGGAGTTGAAGCCATCCAGCAGGCCGGCGCTGTTTGGGGTTTTGGGTTGAGCCCCTGATGGAGTGATGCAGCTTCGTGATGAACTTGAAGCACCTTGTGCCTCGAAGTCTGTGGAGCTAGAAGTTTCGAAACAACACAGTTGGCAGACCTGGAGCTCAGCCAGGCCAAGACCTTGGACCTGAAGAACCCCAATTCCCTGGTGGCAGGGCCAAATGCCTGGAGCTCAGCGTGGCTGGCTCGGTGGTTCTAGGTGCTAGCCCTCTGCAGGCGTCGCTAAAACCTTGCGAGATGTGGGATTGTGGGATCTAACTTTTGAAGGTCAAAACCTTGGCCTGGTTGTCCTGAAGTCTATTGAAGTCTATTGCCTGAGATGGACTTCGAAATCAAGAAACAGCTCGTGGCTCTCTTGTACCAAATGCGTATAGCAACCCGGGTTCCGCCCTTGGGCGGCCGAGGTCAAGACCCTGTGTGTGCCGCGAGACAAGTTCAAGGCCTTGGTTTGGTTGGTTGACGAAAGACAGACAATTTTCAGACTGGGAATCGCTTTTCTAATCCTCCAGGGCTCAACGATGTTCGACGGTTAAGCACCGACATCCTTTAGTAACAGCTGATGCCAATGCTGCTTATTGTAGGGTCAATCTGAGCGCTTTGCACAGTTCTACGGTGACGCTCAGTGGAGTTTCCTGTGAGGAGCTCGACTTGAGGGTGCGAAAGAGCCTGAAGCGTGACGGGAGGATCAAGGTCGGCACGCAAAAGCCGGGGTTGCGGGGACGGGTGACTGTAGGTAGACTCTTGCCTTCTTTTTTTGGCAAGCAGGTTTGTGGGTGCATGCCCATCCAAGTAGCACCCTCTAATTATTGCTGGTTTGGAAGGAAGCGGCCTTGCCAGTGATGAGTGAGTACTGTAATTATACAGGATGATGCAGACAATTTTTTGCAGACACTTCTCTGTACTTTATGCGGCCAGTGTGTGCGCACCTGCCCAGCTATATATATATATATGTATACACGCGTATGAGCCTCCCAAAAGGACGTGTCACGTGGTGCGACGGATGGCGCTCGGCGCATCACCAGGCTGGCAAAGCGCTGGCCACCGGCGCTGCTGCCTTCAGTCAGGGCCTTCGGCAGGGGCGCACAGCCGGTGCCCGGGAGACCGAGTTTGGGGTGCCGCTCACAAACTCCACAGACGTCCGGCGAAGAGATTTGGTTAGCTAAAGTTCAGCTTTCCCTCGCGTGAGCCGGGGTTCAGCGGCGTCGCGTTGGCCTTTTTCGACATCTCACGTGACTTGCAGGGGCAAGATGGAGGTGCGTTCTGGCCAGTGTGGACGCCAAGTTGGTCCAAGTTGGGTGAGGTGGTGGGTGTCTCACCCATGGGCGTGACTGGGTCAGCAAGTTGGGGGCCGAAACGTCGTCAATTTCTGCACTTCACCCCAGGCAATCAGCAACCCTGCAACCCCCAAATTGTGTCGGACACTGGAGTGTTGAACGCCACAAGAGGTCCTTTCATTTCAAATGGGATCAGATTCCACCGGGTCCGGCCGAACAGCGGGCTGCAGTTGCTCTGTCACCGGGCTGAAGCTTTGCCCCAGCTATGAGACCACGGACGATGACAGGTGCCAAAACCGGGCACAGGAAAGTTTGCTGCTCAGGGCTGACCTGAATGTAGCTCAAGGATCAGTTTGATGCATTTGTCCCAGTTGCAGTTGGCACATGGACCAGTGCCGGGTGATGCATCTGAGGAGCTTGCACAGAATCCGCACATGTTTAGTCAACTCATACCTCCCCATGGCATGTTTAGCCGGTCTCCAGGCAGATGATCGTGCAGGCCTTGAAGGGCAACAAGGTCCTCTCTGAAGCGGGGAGCCCTGGCTGAGTGGGATTCCGGAGTTGGGTGAATGCCCGTGATTGCCCGCTCCAGGCAGATCAGTACGGACGAAAAAAGTGTCGCAAAACATCACAAGGTGTCCCAGCACCACCGGTTCTGCGGCTTCCTGGTGCTTTCTTTCAGGTTCTGGGGCTCACCAATGAGCAGTGCGAGACAACCGTCGGCAGCATGCACATGGTGGAGGTGACGGCAAATAATCAGAAAGGAACAGCTACGTAGTAGCTTCTTGCTCCTAGTAGCAATGGCCTCCAACCTAATACCAATGGCCTCCACATAACATAGTAGCTTTTTGTGCCACTAGTAGTACTATCAAATATTTGACGCGGCATTCCATTTCAGTATGTTGCGAGCAGAGCTGCGTCACATAGTGAGATGAAGAGGACACATTTTGGGCAAGACACCTGGCAATTGGGATGCCCCAATCGAATGCGTCAGAATGCGTTTGTGTGCGGCCGCAGCTCAAATGGACTTTGGCCAAACAGTTGCCGTTTGCCAGTCCACAGGCGTAGTTCTTCTAGGTTCCGCGCCTGATAGTGACGCAATGCCGTTCTACCCCTCTACACACATGCCTTTGGGCCCTTTGAGTGCACGACGGGAGAACAGCGACACTGCTCGGGAGATGAAGCAGAGTGCCCACGAAGATGCGGAGAGTGCTCCTTGGCGCCGAAGGACCTGCCCGATCACCCTCAAGTGGTGCAATGGATGTTTTTTCAACCCACTTGAATTACATGGTTCATCATGTTTCAGAATGTTTCCTATTTTTGGTTGTCAATGTTGCAGCGTCAAAACGGTGAACGCCGTCCCCGTGAAAGAAGCGCCAGCGGTTGAAAATCTTCTGACGAGGCACCGCTCCTGGTGGAAGACCCCATGCCGAGCTGCGAGTCCAGACTCAGCCCACGCTATCGCCTCATAGGACTCAGCCTCACATTGACTTTTTTGTTGGCAGTGATCGCTTTTCACCATCCAAGCCCGCGGAAAAACACCACAGAGGATCTAGAGCCCACCATTTTGGCCACCGCCATGCCAGACATTTTTTGCTTCACCGTGATGGGAGTACCAGCCATGGAAAAGCCATTGCTCTTAGGGCAGCAGGGGAAGGGCAAAGGGCTTTTCAACTGCCCCGCTCATGCCATCTTCGGGCCGACGAACGAGCCGCCCGTGACCATCGCGATGCCCAAGCTTCAGTTCGGAGTAGCCAAAGGTGGCCGGTGGTCCACGGCCTTGAACACCCCGGTGTTCAAGGAGATATGGCTGAAGGCGGCCGTTTGGTGAGTGGTTCATGGTTCATCCTAAGCCTGCATGCCTACTAAGCAGTGACTCAATTGAGTTTCTTTTGTGGGGGCTTTGTTTGCGTGCTTGCCGCTTTCTCTGGCGCACATATGCGCGCTCGTGTTTGGCCGCATGCCAGGTGCAAAAGATGCCCGAGGCCTTGGCCCATGCGTGGGTAGTGAAGTTGGATCCTGACACCGTCTTCATCCCTGAGCGCTTGGGTCCCATTTTGCCCTCGGGCTCTCCACGAGCCTTCATCCAGAACTGCAATGAGGGCCTTCATGGTCCCATCGAGGTGATCTCTCGAGAGGCTCTGAAGCGGCTTGGCTTGGAGGAGGAAAGGGGAACGACCAGAGGAGGAAAAAGGGTTGAGGACATATTCGGAGAAAACAGGCGCACACACACAGAGCAGAGGGTGTGTAGCCAAGATGGTGTTCTTTTGTATTTCTTTCTTCACTTGGTATGGCTTCCCCTAAGGGAGGAAATGTCTTCACCTCCTCTGGGAGAGCGGGGTGGCGGTGGCCGAACACTCGGCATCTCACCGAAACCCCCCAAATGGAGACCGTTCGCTGGGCTGAGGTGAGTTGTGGGGTTGGGTGCTGAAGAAAACACCAAGGAACCTGAACTGGGAGACGTGTGGCGCAATTCTCCAAGAGGACATTTGGCACCTCGGTCTCAAGACGCACACGATTTTTGTTCCGGGTCCCTTTGGGCGGTCGAGCCTGAGCCTGAGGCTCCAAAGCTGCCTCCAACGATTGGGGGCTAGCTCTATCAATGGTTGGCCTCAAGTGCTTTGGGAACATGGCTGCACTCCTCGCTTAGAGGGCAGTTGTGCCGCCTACAACGTGGCCTACCATCCCAGGCCGGGTGAAAGCAGGCATTTTGAGGCTTTCGGTTGTTTCATGAGGACTCTGAGGCGGGCTTTCCTACACGGGTTCGGGTGGGCTCGGCCCAAACGCAGGAAGACCTTTCCAGAATGGTGGTCGTGCTGGCAGCAAGCATCGTCCTTTCCTCTTCCGCCTTGGGATTGGAAGGCCTCTCTCAGCAGGGCTGCGCATGGCAGATGCGGCTTTCGTTGTGAAGGTTTTTGAGAAGAATCCTGATAAAATGATTGGGTGGTCAGCCGGTTTCTAGGTCAGAAAGTGTTGACACCCAGATGGAACTTCAAGCGGTTTGATAGGGGGCTTGTGCCGCGAAGTGACGCCTCACCAGGCTCAACAATCTCTTATATTTCTTCTCACAACTTGTTCACGAAACAGCATGGACGTCATACCGTCATGACTGTTTCAAGGGTTCACGGCCTGCCTGTTTGGCAGGTGATGAACAACAAGAACTGTGCACCAGGAAGGGGTGGACAGCTCTTGGCGGGATTCTTGGCTAGCCTTGGCTGCCTTGTCATGCCTTGTCTGAGCGATTGAAAGGTGCAAAATGGTCCGAAGGTTCACGGTTGACTTTCCCTGTTGTACCACCGAGGAAACCCCGAGCCATTCGCTCCCTCAATCTCTCCGGCGGACTGCATGCGAAAATGCAAGGAAGCAAAGGGTTGTGATGCCATTGTGATCTTGGAGAACCACGACCCGAGCATTTGTTACTTGCGCAGTCAGATCAAGGTGGATGAGTGCTTTACGGCACCCGGGTACAGTGCTTGGGTGAACCCGGCTGTTTTCACCACCAAGACCACGACGACGACAACCACCACCACCACCACCACCACCACGACTACTACCACGAAGGCCTCAACGACCACCACGACCACGACAACGACGACCACGACCACGACCACGGTTTCTATGCCTGGCCCCTGGGGGATGACGGGCCCAGGGGGCAAGTACGATGATGTCATGATGCAAGTTCAACGAGGTCCTGGAAATGGGGCTCAGTACGCTGAAGAGCATTTGGACCAGAGACGGAAGGAAGGGCAATATGGGGACGGTGATAGCTATGCGCAGAGCGAGGGAGATGGGGATGGTGATAGCTATGCGCAGAGGGAGGGAGATGGTGATGGTGATGGCTATGCGCAGAGGGAGGGAGATCATGATGGAGATGGTGATGGCTATGAGGGAGGTGAAGATGGTGACGGGAGTGGAGCGAGCTATGGAGATGCCTCCGGTGGAGTACAACGTCACATGTACAAAGTAGGGGCCTTGGAGTGCTTTGGTGCATCAGATCCAGTGGATGAGGAAGCATTTGTGACGAATGTTGACCTGGCCCGGTGCAAGGACTGCCCAGACTTGTTTGAAATGGCCTGGTTCTCTACGTCGATTCTGTTTTGTTGCCATTCATTCGAGCGATGCCCATATCCTGCCAAAACTACATTGCGTTGGCAGAAGCGGGTTGTGACTTTTGCGCGAAGACACGAAGACACG
>CAXAMN010011780.1:78183-96765 GCA_963970005.1 Durusdinium trenchii
CAGAAGGCTTCAGGTCGTCAGAAGGCTTCAGGTCTTCAAGGCTTCAGTTCGTCAGCAGGGCTTCAAGGCTTCATGTCTTCAGAGGAAAGTCACCCGGGATTGCCAACACACTGCAAAACTACATATATAAAGTATCTAATTGAAGCACACATTTTTACGTGCTGCATTGATTACGAAAGCCAGCCGATAGGCTAGGCTTGAGCTCTTAGAGCGAACGAAGTGAGTTAAGGGGGTGTGGGGGGGGAGGGCGCGAAAAGGCACCTTTTGAAAGGGTGAACCCGGAGCTTGGTGGGGGAGAGCGCTCCAAAGCGAGGGTCAGAATCGCAGTGAAAATGGGGTCTGGTGATGTGAGTGATGCAATAGACGCCGAGTAGTGCACCATCAGCATCATGAAGGGGTCTGGAGACAATTTTTCTAGTCCTGAGCAGGGCATAGGGACTGTGAGCTTTGATCATACCAAGAAGGACCAAGCAACAAAGAGTGAACGCTCTGGGAGCGAACGGGTGAGTATGTCCAGTTGGGCGAGGTAGAGGCTTGGGGATAAGAGCGCCGCAAGAGGAGAAGCAAGAAAGCTGCAAGCGTTCAACACTTCATGCGGTGCTCCGATCTTGATCTCAATCGCAGTGATGCCAGCTCCACGAAACTACAAGCTTTCAACTATAGGTGCTTTGGGTTTTTTCCTCCAAGCCCTGCTCTCTCTAAAGGGCTTCGCATTGATGCACGATACCCAAAACACATTTCAACACAACCACAAAAGCCATTTCGGGATGTTTCTCCTGGTGTTGACTGACGTTTATTTTTTGCACGGATTCTCAAATAGACACCAACAGGGACGCTCCAGAAGGCGCCGCACCAAGCAAATCAAGAATACTAAAAACATTCAACACTTCATGCTGTGCTCCCATCTTCATCTACGTCGCAGTGATACCGGCTCCACGAAAACTACAACCATTCAAGAATAAGAATGAGTGCTCTCCCCTTTTTTCTCCCAGCCCTGCTCTTTATAGGGCTTCGCATTGATGCACGATGCCCGAAACACAATTGAAAACAACCAAAACCCACCTTTCGGGCATCCTTTTCCTGGCCTTCACCGACATTTATTTTGACACGGATTCTCAAATAGACCACCAAACACGGACGCTCCAGAGAGCACGGCGCCAGGAAAATCGAGAAAACCTAAAACAGTCAACGTGCTCCTATCTTCATCTACTCCACATTGATAGAAGCTTCACGAAAGCTACAGGCATTCTACAATAAGTGCTCCGCTATTTTTTCCTCCCAGTCTTGCACTACCATATTGGTCTCTCGCTGGCTGGCTTTCGCCCTCTCCTTTCTCAGGTGTATATGTGTGCACATTGTGCTTGCTTCCACTTTAAAGGACAGTGCTCGGTACGTTTCAGGTGGTGTAGTAGTTCCATTGCCCGCTGGCATGTCATTATCTGATTACGAGTGCGGTTCGCCAGGAGCTGTGTGGGAAGTCTCAGAGCTGCAAGGCTCTCATGGTGGGACACGGGAATTGCTGGCTTCGAAAGGATGTGGAGTTAACCAGCTGTATGCCCAGTCAGCACTTGGAACTTTGGAGCAGTGTCGAGAGAAAGAAACTCTTGAAGAGGATGAAGTTGAAGTTGTTGAAGAGGCTGAAGTTGTGAAGTGACCGTTGGGAAATGGGAATCTTGTCTTTGCCGCGTGAACCTTGAGGATTCTTTGGACACCGCCCTTGACAGATGGCACATTACCTTCACTCGTGGATTTCATGCCCCTTTGTTCATTCAAGAGTTCTCCGGCGGAGCGGCAACGCACACCCAGGGCAAAGGCCTTGGACCCGGACTTTATTTGTCTCCAAGCCTCGGTCGGATTTCGCAGAGCATAGATGGTGGAACATCAAAAGAACACGAAAACATGGGGCCATATTCGGGGACCTGCCTGGAACTAACCAGTTTCATCCAATTTCAGTGGTTTCCTCATTGGTTTGTCTGTTTTTGGCTTCTCTTTTTCCCTGCAACCATCCGTTCAGCCGTTTGATCGACTTGGAGACGCCTTGGCTCTTAGCTTGGCCAGTCTGAAGGGAGCTTCTTGTCACTGTCCAGGCGGACGAACATGGATCACCTTGGCATGACCAAAAGCATCCAAAAAGCATCCAAAAAGCATCCAAAAAGCATCCAAAAGTGTGTGACTTTGGCCTGGATGGGTCAAGGAACCGTATTACGACTCGACTGCCAAGACCGCAGGATTCTTTCCGCTCGATTCTTCTTTTCTAGAAATCGCCCTCCCAAGGAGAGCCACCGCAACCGCTCCGTGCACGGTTCGCCGCTGCACACTCGTCTGACCCATGACGAAAGAGACTTGACCGTCGCAAAAAACAAGGGGCAAGCAAGACAGGCTTATATATATATAGATTGACGCATAAGTTGAATTTGCAAGTGTACCTGGGGAGACTCTGCGAAGTAATTCAAGCCCAAAAAAACCTTTCAAATACACAAGGCAGTCTGGGAAGTGGAGATCAAGAATGAACATTTGCTTAGAACTGCACATGTATCAATCACAATGCCGGAGTTGATAGCGGCTAATACGGGGTTCGACAATGGGGGACCTGCTGCCGGAGCTTCAAGTGCTTCCCTGTCCTTGGGGAGAGACATGTCCAAGGGCCGGCTGCCGTCCGCAGGTTTTAAGTGGAGCAGAGGTCTTCCAGCATGGGCCCTGGCAACATCAACTCGCAGAAGACCAATGAGCCGATTTGGGGGGTTTCCCGGTGGCCCCAGATAGAACAATTTTTGCAGCATTGTTCGATTATGCGGCCCTCTTCAGTCAGACAGCTGCCGTGGGTTTGTACTTGCTAGTCCCTGATGCCTCCATTGCCTGTCCACAGCCCAAGGAATGCCATATTGACTGGACTAGGTACCAACTGCAACCTCCCATGCAACATCTCTTGTGTACCCTTTTTGTTGGGGGGCAGGTGATAAATATGTCTTAGTGCTGAGCTGGGTCACGAAGACAGAACTTTTAACTCGATCATCATCTTTGAACAATTGCCAGGAAGGGTGATATTGGCAATGCCCTCTTCATTGTCCACTCGGGCATGCTCAAGGCTGCCTTTCACTTTTTGCTGGGAGGTTGGTGCGGGCCTTCATTCACAATCCGAAATGTGATTTTCAACATGGCATCAATAATTGATTATGAATGAACGCTCCTCATGCATCCTCGTCCCTATCCCATACCCTTGCAGCAATCAAAAGCACAAGATAGCATTCAATCCGGTGGTGCTGGTCGTGTGAGCCCCTTCCGCCAAACAAACGTGCTATCCAAAGTTATTCTTGCTTGGGTAATGACAAGCATTTCCTCCGTTCTTGCACTAGCTTTCGCTCACTGTGATGCTCGTTGACCCCCAACAAGTTGACCTTGATATCGCCAGTGCTCTGAGACCTCGCTTTCTATTATCCTCGACCTGTCGCCTCGTCTCTCGAGCTGGACAGGTCGATCTGGGCAGCATCGAAGTGGTGCTCGGGGCACCCGGGACGAGTCGCAAGTGACTCACTCGACCCACTCGACGTCCACCCTGTCGACGAGAGTCGTGGGATGTGAGGTGAAGGAGAGGCATTCTTTTTGCGTACGGTGCGTGTCAGTCCAGCAGCTGTTCAACCTTTTTCCAACGGAGGGCCATTTAATTTTGGATTTTTTTTGTTTCCTTTTTTGGATTTTTTTTTGTTTTTCGTGGCTTCTGGCTTCTGTGGCTTCTGGCTTTTGTGGCTTTTGGCTTCTGTGGCTTCTGGCTTTTGTGGCTTTTGGCTTTCGTGGCTTTCGTGGCTTCTGTGGCTTTTGGCTTTTGTGGCTTTTGGCTTTTTGGCCTATCCATCTATCTGTCTATACCTATCTATCTATCTATCTATCTTTCTTTCTTTTTGGCAGCTGTTCTCCTTTCTCTTTTTGTATTTGCTTTTCCTGTTGTTTGCGTTGCAGAGACGAAACCAAACAAGGAAGCAAGCAAGCAAGCAAGCAAGCACGAGCTGCTCACCTTTGGATCTGGTGTGCTGCTGGGGGCGCAGCGCCCCCCCCCAACCCCCCCTGCGCCACGAAATCTGCACTTCATCCCCGACACCCGCGCCTGCCACGAAATCAATATTTTTAGGTGAACTCCCCGGTGCAAAACTTTCTAACCAAGCAAATATGCCTCCTCTATCTATCTATCTTATCTAATCTAATCTAATCTAATCAAAGCAAATCAAATCAAATCTAATCTATCTATCTATCTATCCACTTATCTTTCTATCTTTCTATCTTTCTGCAGTTCAACATCCACAAAGTACTGCACCTGCCACGAAATCTGCACTTCAAGGTCGACAAAGTCTTGCGCCTGCCACGAAATCTGCGCTCCAAGGCCCACAAAGTCCTGCACCTGCCACGAAATGTGCTTTGCAAGGTCCACAAAGTACTGCACCTGCCACGAAACACGAAAAACAAAAAAATCCAACAAAGAAAACAATCCAAAATTAAGTCGCGGCCCTTTTCCAACAAGTTTTGAACTTCTTGGGACGTTTGAAGTCATAACTAGGCTTCGCTTGGCTTTAGGCTTCGCTTGGGCGACGTCTTTGGGGAGCTGTCGCTGCTCTACGACGAGCCGCGGTCGGCTAGGGACCTCCCAGAGAGCAGGTGAAGCCAGGGTCGTGGGATGTTGTGGGCATCCCCCAAATTCATGGCTATAGGCTCTGGAAGGATTGGCATCTTTACGTGCTCGTAGCTGTCCACCCAGTATTAGAGGCTATGCCAGCGGCTATGCTACTTAAGGAGCCCAACTGAACATATGTCTTGATGGGTCTAGGACCACTTCCCCCGAAAGGGCGCCGGGCGGGAGACCCAGTCTCATTGCAGCACATTCCCAATTCACCTATTTCTCATTACTTTGAACATCTTAGTCCGGCAGCGTTGCCATTGGGGAACGACTGAAGGGAAGGGCTTAGGCATGACTTTTGAAGTTGCATTGCCATCGTGGCATGGGTTGCAGGCATCACTTAGGCATGACTTTGTTGAACCGCTGTTTGGAGAGTGTTGCAGCGGCTCCCCTGGGACACCATCCACGCCCAACCATCACCCTGAAGAGATTCTTGCGTGAGGGATTGTCAAAATGGCGGATGTAGTGGATGCCTCATGTGATTCCCACCCTTTCGTGAGCCTGAGGCCACCATCTTTGCGACGCGAGATTGTAGGCTGGACCAGGGTTTGATCTGCCGGTCAGCGACAAGTAAAGCTCCAAGGTTCAAGAGGAAACATAACGGGGGAAGGCACTCGCCTCAGGCAGTTGGGAATTTAATCCCAGTGGCCTGACCTGCTCTCTTCGACATGAACGATGATCCCAGACTGTCGCTTGGGTGCTTTCTTCCAGCGATTGAGGGGTGTGCGAGGTCCCACGCTGTTCTTCCGCAGGTTATGGGTCTTGCCACGCGCCGCCTTCAAGGCAGTGCGGCTGGGGGGCGGACAGCTACGTGGGCCAAGCAACTTGCACTCAATCCGCATGATTGGTTGTAGCTGCAGCGGCAAGGGCTGGAGCTGGAAGCATTGACAACCCAACACTCAGCCCTGGTTGCAAGTCGCACAACAAGCGGGCGAAATGCAAGTCATGCTAGCATTTTAGCGAAAGTGTCGGTTCTCCTCTTGGGGACCGTATGTGTTGGACCATCCTGATATTTCTACTGCATCAGTTCTGCCGTTGGACCAAATTCAACAGACACCGTGTGAGCTTCGTGGCCTCTGCTGAGCCTCACCATTTGCAGGAGATGCTACAGGAGACCACTCTGCATAAGATGAAGGAGCCACCCAGCAGCAGATGTTGTGTGCCGGCGGCGCCGAATGTTCAGATGACTGTTGTAGCTTATGCGTTGTCTCCCCATATCTTGAACACCGCGACAGGGATTTGACCCAAGGTACAGCATGATGCTGCGCAACGTTCCAAGCATCCAGCAGCAGGTCGGATTCTGCACTGTAGGCCAGACTTCAGACTTTAGACCAGAGATGATGCTTAGGGGAGGCACTGAGACTCTGAAGTCCAGCTGGTCACTGAAGAACACAGTGGGAAATGCATATAGAGTATATATATATATAGGTGACCCCGACCCTGTAACAGCCCACAAACTACTGTCGATGGTGGCTAAAAGCCTCAATCCCGACGGAAGACCCACTAGCAGGGGGCCTCTGATTTTGTGAGACTTCAACTTGGCCCACTGAGATCGACCTCTCCTTGATGTCTGTGCTGGCCGGTGCCGTCGAGGCCAGGGACGTGGCCATGGGAATTCGGAAGGCGCCGTTGACTTGTGCAAGACAACTCGGGGGCTTGTGACTCACCAGACGGCGACGGTGACCTGGTGCCCAACGTCTTGCGCCTTTCCATGTTCACAATGTGGTTCTACGGCATGGTGAACAGTTTTCTCTCTTGGTATCGTGTTAGCCACGTGAGCAACTGCATTGACTGGATTTGCATGGATGCAACGTGCACAACAAGCACAGGAGATCGTTCTCTACGAAGATGAGGTGGTCTGTGTGAAAGGCTGCTTGGCTGCTTGTTGCAATCGTGCAAGCCCACGCATGACCGTATAGACTAATGTTGACCCATTGACAGGCGAAGATGTTGGCAAGCTGTTCCTCCTTCAGTCAGGCGGTCGGAGGGTGATCTCAGTCGTCCGTGAGGGCAGCAGGGAGGTGGCGATCTTAGTCGGAGGTTCGTGGTGTCAGGGTGAATACGGGCTTGGCCGTGGAAGCGAAAGACCTCAAGGCCATCCCAGGCCTTCTTCAGCCCTGGGAGGATGCCCAAGAAAACTGTGACCTTGCCCGTTGGCCTGCTAGGCTTCTGCACGGTGGTTGATTGTGACGAGGAGAAAGAGCAGGAGGCCGAGGCCACGATCCGGACGATCAGAAAAACAAAGATCAGCTGTTGATTGTTGTGACTCACCATATTCCATCATATTCCGCACCCATGAGCTAGAGATCGGTGACATCTCCATCAGGCAAAGAAAGGCCTCATGAAGGGAGACTGGCTCGGGGCCCGAGCCACCCGCCTTCATTCTTTTGGGCCCTGGCTGAAACATGTCGCACCTCGTCGTCGACCGGCTGAGTGTGAGTGGCCATTGAGGGTGGGTGAGAAGCAGCTCATCGAGGATATCGCGGCCACAAGGAAGGGATCGCAAAAGGTCTTTATTTGCGGTGGTGAGGAGCTTTGAGCGTAGTTTCAGTAGACCAAGGCCCAGTGAGTCAAGGCTTTTGTACGAATCACGCATTTTCTCGCATGTAGAAGAATATCCACTGCAACATCTACAACTGGGCCGTTTCTGCCAGCCCTTGGCCAGTTTCCTTGGGGGGGCTCAAGCTGAGCCTCGATGCCGTCGACCGGTCCATTCCGATGGTCGCCATTTTCTACACAGGACCGTGAAGGTCTCCTCAGAGAAGGCGGTCATCGCCGTGGTGGATCACTACCACTTCGAGCTGGTGGGCGCCCAGAGGGGCAGTCGAACAACGGTGAACAGCCGGGGAAACATGTGGAGTTTTGCTTGGTATGGAGTTTATGCTTTTTGGGATTCCTTTGTATCCTTGGCCTCTCCAGTCTAGCACGAAAACTGGAACCTTTCCTAGTGGGATTGGATTTCAAAATGCCTCAGAAGTTACTGTGGCTTCCAGCAACTGTGTGTGGAGTTGGGGTGTGCTCTCAAGTTCCTTTGCCTCTTGTACCAGCTGAGATTTGCAGCAAATGATGCCATCCATATTTTTGCGGTGTTGTGTTTGCATGCACGATTCGCACGACAACCCACTATTTTGTGGCGGTGGAGGGTTGCAAGCGTAAGGCTCTACAAGCACTGCTGCCAAACGAAGGAAGTATGGTAGACTCCGTGCACACCGCCTCAACTGTCATCGAGCCTTAGCCTTAGACTTCACAAATCCCACATCCAGTGCCATGGCGTGGGATGAGAAGAACCGGGACGAGTGGGCCAAGCGCTACTTGGAGCCGCGTGCCTGAAGCATGGGAGCTATGACATTTGATGCCGGGTCGGCTTGAAGAATTGCCACCACTTGTCACGGCACCTAATGGCCCGTGGATTGGCTCCAAATCTCATGTCATGCTCACCAAATTGCTTGTGGAATGGGCATTTGGCTTCGATGAGACTTGAAGTAATGATAGTAATGGAGCTTGGGCTGGGCCAGCTCCCCTCCTCAGGACCACCTTCAAAGAAACGGTGATCCCGCTGGAGGGCACGGAGGGTGCCAAGATGAGCCACTTCGGAGGGTGTTGCTGTTGAGGGTAGCTCCGGTTCGGATGGAAAGCAGACTTCACAATGTTTCTAGTAGCTTCTACCTACTTGTGAACATGAGACCTGCGGAACGTGTAGGGTTTGACCTTCTTCATGTGCTGGCCGTATGGCCCAATCCATAGGGGCCCTGACTGTTACCCGTACTTTGAGCGTTTCGTTCATGGAAGCAGGAAAGATCCGCTAGCTGCCGTGGTTTGAGCTTCGCTGTCCACAGTGGCAGCGGAGCTTGGCTTCGATCTAGGGACTTGACATGTCGGACGACGACTTCAGAGAGGCGACCAGTCAGAGCAGAGCCGGGCGAAGAACGGGTTTACATGAGCTTGGGGGTGCTGCCAGCCGTTCGTATGCCGGGGATAATGGAGGTGGAATAGCACGAGATCGAGAGGGGTATCGTGACCGTGATCCACCCCCCACCTGGGATGGTTTGGACCCTGACAGCACATTCAAGACATTCGAGAAGAATGTCCGTTTGTGGGAGCATGAATCCGATATCCCCCGGAATCGGAGAGGAGCAAAGCTGTTGCGAGCCTTGACCGGAACCGCTCAGCCCGCGACAGAAGACATGGACTTTGAAGAGACTTTTGAAGAGATAACCACAGAAGATGGAGTTCGAAACATCATGAACAAGTTGAAGGAGTTTTTCCTCCCGCCTGGAGGTAAGCCTTCCCCGGGCCTTTGAGACTGCCGTGTATGGAAAACCAAGGCAGTCATCCGAAAGCTTCGTAGAATACCTGGTCAGGATGGAAAAGAACTTCAGCCGCTTGTCCAAGGAGGGAGTCTCTTTGCCGGACGGGGCAACTGGGTACATCATGTACCGACAGGCCTCGCTGACGGAAGGCCAAGATCAAAGACTGCTAACTTGGTGCGATGGCAAGTATGATAAGAACACCATCACCAAGGCCATCCGGAAGCTCGACAAGGTGATCAAAGAGAAGGGTGGCAAATCTCACTTCATCCCAGAGTTCGAAGAGGTTCCAGAGTATGATACCGGTGACCTTCTCGACGATGAGGACGAGAACTTCGTCTACATCGAAGAGGGTGATTTGAATGAAGTGATGGAAGAAGAGGATGTGAACGCCGCCCTGGCGAGCTACAAGGAGGTCCGGGAAGCTCTTCGAAACCAACGGAATGGAAGAGGATACTTTCCCAAAGGAAAAGGAGGCCACCATTTTGGAAAGGGCTTCAAAGGAAAAGGAAAGCATCGAGTACATGTTGAACAACTCAAATTGAGGACAAGATGCTGGCGATGCGGTGCTATAGGGCACGTCAGCCGTGAATGCGCTAACCTTCCCGCAGATCGTGGAAAAGGAGCAAGCAGTCAGGCACCCACCAATTCTTCATCTACATCTACGAAATCAGGTTTCTTTGTGGTTTCCGGTCCAAGTGAAGACTGACGGCCCGATTCAGAGATTTTCCTTAGCAGCCTCTCAGAAGAGCCCAATGCAGATGCATCAGAGGAGCATGATTTTTGGCTGCGTCAATTTGTCCAGGATCGGAAGAAGAATCATTCCGACGACCTGCAGTCATCGGCCTCATCGCGATACAAGGGTGCGCAGCTTGAAGAGACACCGATTTTGGCATTGTAACAAAAGCACAGCATGGAGTTGTTGATACTGCCGCTGAAGGAGGCTTGATAGGTTCACAGGCTTTGAAGAGGTTAGAAGATTCGTTGGCAGATTTTGATTTGTGTTGTCAGCCAAGGGGGTCGGGGGCAATGCAAAAGTGCAGGGGTTGTTTTTATTCCACTCGGAATAGGAGGTTTGAATGGAATTTTGGAGACAACAGTGGTGGATGGAGAAGTTCCTCTTCTTTTACCTGTTCGCATGCTCAAAGGTTTGAAAGCTATCATCAACCTCCACACCAACATGTTGATCCTCCCAGAGGAGAAGATTCACATCCCCATGCATGAAATGAGCTCGGGACACCTCACAATCGAAATCAACAACTTTGACAAAGAAGGGTTCTATGTTGCTGATTCAAACGCACCCTGCAAGACTGAACATTTTCAAAGATCTTTTCAAACACGAGCAATGCTGGCTCAATCTTTTGAGGAGATCGCCTTCAGTCAGCCCCGTCTTGGAGAGACACTCGTTTGACGATTCTCGCTATGTCGGGCATCTTGGACCGCATGGGCAAGCTGACGGCGGGCATGAAAAAGGAGCCAGAGCAGAAAGATCATCCGACGCCGGAATTCAGTGCGCGTTGGCCAAAGAAAGCAATTCGGAACTGGCGGGTTTTCCTGGACAAGATCTACACGCTGCTGTGGTTCGTGAGCCAACAGCAAATCGTTCAAGAGTGGTTCCCAAATGCCTCCTCACTTTCGGGGCCATCTATGCCTACATCCAAGGAGGAAACCATCGAGGACGTGTATGCCAAAGTTATCCAAGAAGCCAGAGTTTTGCCCCCTTTGAAGTCCAAGGAAAAGCCACAGACCTCGGCCAGTACGTGTATCCACCCAAAGAACCATCTCAAGGGTGGAGGGAACAGCAGCGCTTCGTATGTGGTGTGCAGGATGTGTCACAGCTGACGGGCGATTCGGGAGAGCGACAGAAAAAGGGCCCCTCGAGCCACATGTACAAAGGAAAGTACCAGGCGATCGAGGACGGCGCCATCAACCCCATCGACAAGATCAAGAAAACGGACGCGGACAAGGAGAAGGATCCAAGACTGGAGGCCTCGAAGACGGCCGAAGCTATGACCGTGCAGGAGGTCAGAAAGATGATACAGGAAGAATAGAAGAAATCGGAAGTGAGGATCCTAGAACTGGAAGAGCAACAACAGATGTCCCTGAAGCAGTTGATGATCAGCCGTCAAGCACAGGAAACAGCACAGATCCAGGCAGCAGAACTTCAGAAGGAACTGGACCGCATCAAACAGAATGCGCAAAGCCGAAACATGAAGATGTGTCATTGCCACAAGCCAGCGGAACTGCTAAAGGTGAAGAAGGAAGGCCCAAGGCAAGGCAGGAAGTTCTGGAAGTGCATGCAGAGAGAATGCCAGTTCTTCGAATGGCTGCCGAGGACTCCAAGCCCACAGCCAAGCACTGATCGCGGCATCCCCAGCCACACCGAGTACCACCGGCAATCGAAGGAGGAGCAAGAGTCCGAGGACGGGGCGAAGCGTGTTCGCTGCAGAGGTCCGGTGCCTCAGATGATCGACAGCGACTAGTTAAAGAACCTGAAGAAGAAGGATGGGCTATGGCTGGACACGAAAAGGGCAGAAGAAGACTAGATGCAAATGAACAAAGATGCAAGATACGATGCCGAACGGAACTATGAAGTATATGCAGAACAAGAATGGAGATCCAAAGAAGGACTTGTTCCTTTGAGAGAAGAGCGACCTGTCAGAGTGAAGATTGAGTTCACCAAGGAGAAGCAACTGAGCAGAAAAGAAAGGAAGGCAGTTTATGCAAGTTTCAATGAAGCACCAAAGATTGGCGAGCTGTACAGCCCACCCAGGGTCTCTGAAGTTGGAAAGAAGTTTGGACTCAGAGGCGGAAATCACTACGACCTGAAGACGGGATGGGGTCTGACGAAAGAAGAAGACAGAAGAAAAATGTGGAAGGAACTCAAAGAAGACGATCCATATTTGATTGTCATTTGTCCTCCGTGCACTGCCTTCACGATGATCCAGGAGCTCAATCTGCCCAAGATGAATGAATCGAAGGCTTTAAGGCTCATACAGGTGGGATTGCATTATCTTGAGCTGGCCATAGAGGTAGCCAAATGGCAACCTCGAAGAAACAAGTTCTTCGTCTTCGAGCAGCCAAAGGAAGCAAGATCATGGCAAGAAGAATGCGTCCAGGAGCTGAAAGAGACGGAGGGAGTCCTGTATGAGACACTGGATCAATGTGCCTATGGGCTGAACGTAGATGGAAGACGTTTGAACAAGAAGCCCGCGGCGATCCTGGTGAACTCAGAACACCTGGCATATCGACTTCAGAGAAAGTGCAGCAAGGACCACTTTCATGTGCCGGTCATGAACGGGCTCGGAAAGAAAGCGCAAGAATACCCTCCAGAATTATGCCGGGCGATCGTCCAAGGGATCAAAGATCAAATTAAAGAAGATGAAGATGAAAGAAATCCGGACGAAGAGGCATATGCATTGGAGGAGGGAGAAAGAAGAGGAAGAAGAAATGGAAGCCACAGAAGAAAAGATCCAAGAAGAGCCGGAAACCAGAGGAGAAACGGAAGGAAAAGGGGCAGTCAATGAAGACGACAAAAGAATGGTCCTCAAACTGCATAAAGGACTGGGACATCCGGCGCAAGGAGAATTTATAAGGTTCATGAAAGCTGCCAGAATACGCCCGGAAGTGATACGTTGGGCACATCAGGAGTTTCGATGCGCCGCCTGTGAGGCCAAGTCAAAACCAAAGGCAGTCAGAAGAGCAGCGATGCCCAGGACGTACCAGCCCAACAAAGTCATCGGCGCCGATCTGATCTACCTCCCTGATGTTGGGGGACATCGGCAGTTTCCCGCTCTATCCATCGTTGACTGGGGCAGCAACTACCAGGCTGTCGAGAGAGCTAGAAGACAAGAGACCAGAAACGATCTGGCAAGCCTTTTGGTCTACATGGGCAAGGACCCTCGGTATGCCCGACGTGATCATCACGGACCCAGGACAAGAGTTTTCCAAAAGGTTCATGGAATATGCAGCAAGTCATGGTCCGGTGACTCAGCCGACAGCAAGCAAAGCGCCATGGCAGCAAGGAAAGACGGAAAGACATGGAGCACACTTCAATTATCTCTTGGAGACAAGCCGAGACGAAACGGTGATCGACTCGGCTGAAGAACTCAAGCTGCTGATGCAGGAGGTTGAAATGACAAAGAACCGGTTTAGCAACCGGTCGGGATTTGCACCAATACAAAGACAGATTGGACAATGTCCAAAAGTTCCCAGCACCTTGCTGTCCGATGAAATGGTAGATGCTGGACTACTGGATGGCGCGGTGGTGGATGACATTGAAAGGATACATGAGATGAGGAGAATTGCACAAAAGGCATTCATAGAGTACAACGCTTGAAAGGCATTGAAAAGAATTGAACATGCTCGAGGCAAGACCAACTACGACTTCACCGCTGGTGACTACGTCTATGTCTACAGGCTGCCTCGCGAGACGAAAAGAAAGCATGACATGCCGGCGTTGGAAAGACAACCCAAGAAACACACCTGGATTGGACCAGGTACTGTGATCACTCCAGATGGAGCAAGCCTGTGGATGTCTATGTTTGGAGAACTCTGGCGAGTGGCAAAGGATCGATGTCGACCAGCCACCAACTCAGAGAAGATGGGAATAGATGAAGTGATGAGAGGATGCCGCGAACTCATTGAAGAGTACAAGAGATCGGGCAATCGAAAGGGCTACAAAGATATACGCGAAGAGGCGTGGCCAGACAATGATGAAGAGAAGGAAGGAGAAGATCATGGAAGAAAAAAGCCTCGGGAGACGGGTTCTGAGGATGAAGATGAACATCAAACCGGACGAGGAAGAAGAAACGCAGTGCCAAGGATAGAAGAAGAAGAACACACAATCGAGGGAGTTGAAGAATACACTCCTTCTATTCCGAAGTTGAAGAGGAACCAGAAGCTGAGATGTCCAGAAAAACAACTGTGCAAAGCCGGGGGCCTCATGCAACTCCCGGTGAAGGATCAGAAGGCACAGCAACAAGAGCAACGCCTCTCAGGACCGACGCAGAAGACTTCAGGAGAACAATGGATGAATCCATAGCCAGATCCTGGAGGATTGACGCCATTCCTGTCCCAAGTGCCTGTGGAAATCCCGGAGAACCATACATCTCCGAGTGCATGTTTGAAAAAGAAGATGAGGACCTCACCAAAGAAGATGAAGAGGAGATAGAGCAAGCAAGAAGGAGTACAAAGATGAAAAAGAAAAGCCAAAAAGAGACTACTGGGAGATAGACCCGGTAAAAGGAAGATTGATCCGACATCATGTACAGAAGAGGAAGACGCTGTTCAACCCAACATTGGTCAAGCACATACCAATGGCTGTTGGGATGCTCCATGAACGCAGACACACGTACATGATGAAGAAAGACGGCAAAGAGGAAGAGGAGCAGAAAGATGAAGAATGGAAAGTGGAAGGCCCAAGACAAAGAGCAAAGGGTTTTGGTGGAAAGGAAGAACGGAGTTCCAACTCAAGACTTGGCGCCAGGAAAAAGGAAGAAGCTTAGAGGTTTGGGCAACCACGAGAGAAGAAGTGGTTTTGAATGAAGAAGATGAAGAATCCAAAGAACTATGGAAGATAGCAGATGCAGGAGAATGGGGCAAGATTTGTTCCAGCGGTGCAGTTCAAGTTCTGAGCTTGGAAGAATCAAGAGAAGTCAAAAGGAAGCTCTCAGAAGAAGGCGAAATGGTCAGCGTTTACTGCCAATTGCAGCATGACGTTGAGGTTCATCGTGTTCACGGTGGGTGAGAACCTTTCAAGCTCTAGGATGTCGGGGTCCTTGTCTCCTCTAATGCAGAGACGGCTCTTTCTAATGGTGGGCTCCTTTGGCTGGTCCGAGAGCTTGTACTTCCTCAGTATTCTGAGGGAAGGATTCTGTGATGGAAATCGAGGTGGCAGACCTGAAGAATGCTTTTTGTCAGTCAAAACCTCTGACAAGGAAGAATGGAGCTTTGTACTTCAAGCGGCCGAAAGAAGGAATAGCCGGTATGCGCCCAGAACAGATTGTTGTGATCGTGAATGGGTGCTATGGTTTGGTGGGCAGCCCATTACATTGGAGACAGCCCATTACATTGGAGAAGGTCATTGATTGAAACACTATCAAAGCTGAGCTACAAGGAGAGTCGAATGGACCCATGCCTGTACAAGCTCTATGATGGAGGAAAACCCACCACCATGATAGTGATTGAGGTAGATGACCTCCTAGCCTGTGGAAAGGGATTCCATCTAAAGAAAATGGATGAGCTTCGGTCCATTTACCAATTTGGTAAGTGGGTGAACCTGAAAGAAGAAGCACAAGGAACTGCCTTCAACGGAGGAAGGATTCAAAGAGAAGAAAGCGGTGGACTCCTCATCGACATGACGAAGTTCATTGAAGAAAGGCTAGATGAAATTCAGTTCCAGGACGGAGGAGTCAAAGGAAGGAGGGAGCGACAGAAGAAGAAAGAAAACAAGCCAGAGCGGCACGCGGCTCGCTCAACTGGCTGTCAAAGGAAGGAAGGCCAGACGCTGCTGGACCTTCAAGCCTGATGTCCTCTCGGCTGCGTCGCATGAAGGTTAAAGATCTCGTCAAATTGAACGATGTGATCCGAAGACTCAAAGCCTCGTCAGAAATGACTCCGAAGATACAACCTCTAAAGGACATGCAGCTCGCAGTGATGGCAGGTGCATCTTTCGGCAACGCCTCGCTGCACTCGCAAGGAGGACAGATGATCTTGGCGCACGAGCCAGGTTTGAAAGAAGGAAAAAGATGAAAAAGGGTTCGAACGAACCTACTATGGTGGAGGAGTGCCAAGCTGCAGGGAGTTGTAAACTCAACTTTAGCAGCAGAGACGCAATCGCTCTCAAAGGGCATCGGAGATTTGCTTTGGATGAAGATCCTTTTTCGAGAGATGAATGAAGAAAAGTTCAACATAAAGGAATGGCCATCAGAGATGGCAAAGGAAGAAATCATTGCAAAGGCAGTGGACACTTCAGACCAGACACTGAAGGAATGTCTGGTGATCGTGGATGCAAAAAGCCTCTACGACTACTTGGCCAAGGAGACCATTGGTGGAAGTGACAAGCGAACGGCCATAGAAATTCAGATCATAAGAGAAGAAATGGAACTTCTCAATGGAAACCTCCGCTGGGTTGATCATCCAGCTATGGCTACGAAGGTCAAGGGATCAACGAAAGACTTGTTTGATTTGCTGTCCTCCGGGACTTTTGGCATTGTCTTTTCCTGAAAGTTTGGCCCAGAGGAAAGAGTTTCGAGAACTCGGTGGCACGAATGCCGAGATCCGGTCGGGATCGAAGAAGGTCAACAGAATTTTGGGGAGCTGTGAACATGAGACCTGCGGAACGTGTAGGGTTTGACCTTCTTCATGTGCTGGCCGTATGGCCCAAACCATAGGGGCCCTGACTGTTACCCGTACTTTGAGCGTTTCGTTCATGGAAGCAGGAAAAGATCCGCTAGCTGCCGTGGTTTGAGCTTCGCTGTCCACACTACTATATAGTAGTAAAGCACCTTGCTGCTAGTAGCGGTGCCCTTGTTAGTAGCTTCTTGTCTTCAATGGTCTTGTAGTCTTGGAGTTGCATTGGTTCATATTGTGTCATAGGCCGGAGTTAGTGAGTCGAACGGTCGAACGTGTTGCTTTTGAGTCCCGCAGATGGGCCGAGTTTGGAACTGAGTGCCCTAATTCAAGACTCCAAGATCGACCGACCTTCGCAGTTGGCAGGTGTGACCCATAACTCGAAGCCTTAGTTTGTTCCGGAGCTGTTGGGTTTTGGGGGGGTTCATTTACCAAATTGCGAGTCCCATTCAATTGCACAGAACTTCCCAATCACCCATCCATTCTGACATAAAATAGTTATTCAACACGCTTTCAATACTTTTGTCTATATTAATGTAGAATTGCAGGGGCTAGAATCACAATCTCTGGTTTGAGCCTCGGCTACTGTTCATTTTTAAAACGGTAATGATCTATAGGTGCTTCCGCTGCCTAGGCTTCTTTCGAGTTGAGCCGCGTGGGGACTGCGCGCTGGCGGTGAAGAAGGGGCAGCCGCAGCCGATTTTCGAGTTGAAGATCGACTTGGACGCCCAGCGCAAATGTAACTTGCAACATCGGGACTGGACATAGTGCTGCATCTATCACGTGCAACTCACTGCCACCAGCACCTGCTAAGCTAGAATTTTGTCTAGATTAATGTTTGACACCACCCGACTGCTCGACCTGGTGGCTTGTGGCTTGTATTCATT
Source organism: Durusdinium trenchii (assembly GCA_963970005.1). Classification (NCBI taxonomy): domain Eukaryota; class Dinophyceae; order Suessiales; family Symbiodiniaceae; genus Durusdinium; species Durusdinium trenchii. The sequence continues at coordinate 95,394 of CAXAMN010011780.1, forward strand.
CTGGGCATGCGCACACACACTCAGAGAAGGCTGGAGGGGTTTGTTGTCCATTTCCGCTCCTCTAGCCAGGTTAATTTGGCGACTCATCGAGATCGTTGATCCAAACGCTTCACAATCCGTTAAGTGACTCCAGGCCTCGGGTCGGGCCTCAAAGGCTTCTGTGGGCACGTCGGGTTGTGACTCCAAGGATTGGAAGGTCGAGCAGCCCATCGAGCTACTTGGCGCAGAGGTTTGTTCTTGTTGCATGGTCTGTGACTCTCAACTGGATCCACGATAAGACAATGTAATTGATGCGTATAGTGGACCCTGTGAGCCAGTGGCTGGTACAGTCAAGCTGTGGTTCTTTCTGCCAGCGTCTTTGCTATTTGAGGAATGGCAAGTCCATGCTTGAAGCTAAAGGACAAATCCAGGCAGGCCCACAGCATGCTTTGCAGTTCAAGCTGTCAATCACAAAAGGTAGTCCCAACCTACCTGATCTCTCCATGCTCTACCATGCTTCAGAGCCGAAGGTTTTCCTATGCCCCACATTCAGCTCGTCCCTAGCTCTGGCCTAGCTAGGAGTACCAACAACCCAAGAAACAACTGTTCGGTCTCATTGAAGCTGCTTGCCATTCTTTGAGTGTCGTGCCTTCGATAATAATAGCTTTTCAATGCTTTTCATGTCATTGAGTCTACTGAGTCAGTTGAGCCTCAGATGCAGGACAGTAAATTTATTTGGTCGCAAGCTAGGCTGGTGTGAAAAAGAATGCACAACAGTTTGCCGATTCTATATAGAGTCGTTTGTCCTTAATGCAACGAAGACTTGGGGACCACCCTTCCAGCACTTAGAAAAAAAGCAACTGCACTGCAAAAACTAAAGTATATACCGGCACAGCGCCTTTCGTGAACTTGAGATGCCTCAAGTAGCAGATGTTTTTAAGATGATTTTGGTTTGGTATGCAGACCTCAGCATTTCGTAACCTCAAAGTTAACGACCCTGCCTGTCAACAGCAGGTCCCGACAACAGACCCCAACAGTCTTCAAATAGTTTGGTCATCAGACAAGCCAATGCTACACTTATGCAAAGCCCTCTCCATGCCTTCAGATTCCGAACTTTGCAACCAAAATGCATCCTGGGTAACAAAGCAGGGTGGCTCCTGACCGGAAAGTTCCCCACAACCACCACATTGGTCAGAGATGGAAGGTTTGTTTCAGGACATTTCTTCGAACGTCAAATGCAATTCTCAAATCCGCTTGACAGTTCTAAAAGCAGCAGCAGTAGCAGTAGTCGCCGCAGCAGCAGCAGCCGCAGCAGTCGGAGTCAGAGTCGGAGGCGTCGTCGTCGCAGCAGTAGCAGTAGCAGTAGCAGTAGCAGTAGCAGTAGCAGTAGCAG
>CAXAMN010011780.1:96775-117441 GCA_963970005.1 Durusdinium trenchii
AGCAGTAGCAGTAGCAGTAGCAGTAGCAGTAGCAGTAGCAGTAGCAGTAGCAGTAGCAGTGGTGTCGCGTGGCAATCAGCAACATATTTTCTTCAAGCCAACGTGAGCTGCTCCACAGGTCACCGACTTCAGCTCGGAGGCTGTGATGAAGTGTTGGGGTGAGTCGAAGCATGGGGGAGAGCTTCTGCGTTAGACAACTTTTTTGTCGTTATTTCGAGGTTCGTTCCTTTTGGTCGATTGCGCCTTTGAGCCTTTGATAGCCTCAGCTTGCCCCTATTGGGGCCATGGTTGAAACAGATGGAATGGGACGGCACAAAGATCTCAGCATTTTCTTTGATTCGACCAAATGTTGAATGCTTGTTGTGGCAGAATTCGGGATGATTGCCTCTGTGGTTTATATATATATATATGTGTGTGTGTGAGATGTATTCTAAATTCTACACAGTTGTAATCTAATCAGTTATATATATAGTATATAGATACTAAAATTCAAATTCATGTCATTCTGTGATATGTCAAGTGGACAGAGTCATAGGAAGGCTCTGGGCTGCTGGAGCTCTTTTTTTTTTGTCTTTTTTGTCGCATGACCAAATTGCAGGACAGCTCCGAGCCACAAATGAAACTTATCTGCGACAATCAGCTGCCGCCAGGCGGGAAAGGATTTGGATTGTGCACAGTGCACGCGTGCTTGGCGATTTGTCACGTAGCAGCTCTACCTGACCTCATTCCACACTGCCCACGTGGAAGAATCAGGAGGCCCTCCAACCACTGGTTTTGGTATGTTTGGTTGTCCTTTTTCACGAGGGTCTGCCTACTTCAGCCAGGGGCCACGCCCGCCTTCAAGGCCGCTGATTTCTTGCGCACTTCTTAGGGTTTCGTCGTCAAAAGCGCCCGGGGAGGTGACACTATCAAAAGATGTTTTCTTCTGGAAACCTCAATAAGATTAGAGTGTCGGAGAACGTATATTCTTCTAGGAGCAAGAAGCTACTAGGGGCTCCTGGCATCGCTACTAGGAACAAGGGCGCTACTATGGGCTCCTGGCCTTACTACTAGTAACAAGAAGCTATTAAAAACAAGAATTGTATAAAATGAATTATCCAGTTTTGGCTTTTGGACGGCGGCTCAGACTCTCATGGACAAGCTCAATGGTGCAGTGAAATCGCATGGCAAGACGGAGGTTGCGCGCATTCTGGCGGAGGAGACCTGCCAAGCTCAATTTGATGAACGTGAGAACCCCACTGTAGCTCAAGTCTTTCGAGGTGGACTGTGAGACTGCCCTAAACCTGTTTGCTGAATCCTGATGATATTTGATGCATTTGTATCCTTGTTTCTCGTCGAGACTTTGTATCTAGAATCTAGAAGATGTTTTTCTTCCCCAAAAGGATTTTGTCACCGAGCTGAAGAAGCAGATGTGACGGATGTGGAGCAGTCACTGCACAGAGCTGCGTGTAGCTGCACGCGTAGCTGCGCGTAGCTGCGCGTAGCTGCGCGTGGCTGCACGCTGGAGCATCAAAACCAGCTTGTGGCATGCCACAAGAGTGAGGCTAGCGACATTTGGCTGAGGAGTTGGCCGAGGAGTGCAGCCCGCGTCGCAAGAGCCCGCAACTGCTAGCCAAAAGATATATCATATGTGCGCTCACGATGCCCCGCTTGGCAACTTGGGATGACCGTCCATCAATAAGAGGTCCAAGACCCTGCTAAAAGCCCAAAATTGGATGCGTGTCCTTCGAATTTTATGTTTTGGTCGAAGAATGATGGAAAAGGGAATTGTTATTGGGGAAGAGCAACTTTGGATATTTTTAATGCATATCTACCAGGTGTGGCCACTGTAATTCGGTTGTCTCCTTAGGGTCAGACATTGATTGCTTCTTTATTTTTGGGGGGTAGTGTGTAAAGCCTCTCACCTGGCCCTCCCACTGAGGCCGTGAACGCTTCCCAGGTGGGGGTCCTTGGGGCAATGGGTTGGAAGAGAAATCGCAGGTGAGCTGGCAAGAACAAAGAACATAAACAGATACGTTTATGTTTTTGAGGAGGGGCATGAAACGTGAAACGAAACTTTTCAAGAGATCGAAGCAGATCGCAGGGTTTGCATATGTTCGACCGTTTCTCCACAAGTTGAAGATCCTTCACGCAATCCGACCGCAGCTGAAAGAGAGCTCTCACGGGTTGGCTCGCGGTCGGCTCGCGGTCGCTCGCCGGCGGTCGGCTCGCTGCGAGAGCTCCCAGAGGTCCAATCGTTGCTGAGGATCCGAACTTCATGAAGGAGGTCAAGAACGCGACCAACAACCCCCAGGTGGACAGGGAAAACGCCCCAATTCATTTGGGCAGGCTGAAGAAAGAGAACCCCGGTGTTGACGAGCTTTTGGTACACCGAGACTCCCTGATCAGGATGGCGCACCCTTTTATGGCCTTCTCTCCCTTGGGTCAGGTGCACATCTCCAGGTGTCAACGGTGAATTTGGGGGGATGAAAGGAGGGCCGGCTAACCACAGCCATCTGGCGGATGGATACGGCCAATGAAAGGGATTGCCCGAGGAAGGCAGAGTTTTTGCCCAAGTCTCGGTGATCGGGCCTACTTGCTACTAGTAGCTTCTAGCTATATACTAGTCGTAAGGCCAGGAGCTACTATAGTGGCTTCTTGCTCCTAGTAGCCATGCCCTTTGTTCTCTAGTAGCTTCTTGTTCCTGGTGGTAATGCGAGGAGCTCTTGGTAGCTTCTAGCTAGTAGCTTTTAGTGATGCCCTTTGCTACTATTGCGAGTTGTTCCGAGATGCCAGGAACTGAGTTCCTGGCTCAGAAGGAGGAGCACTGCAGCCAGCAGGCGAGTGCCGGCTCTCGTCGGACCTGGAGTGAATCGGCCCATGAGACCAGGTTTAAGCACGCTACGAACGGAGCGATCGGACGCTACGAACCTAGCTCCTGGCCTTACCTACTAGGAACAAGAACGGCCTTTTAAGCGAAGGAGGGTGGTTTTGGTGGTGGTCGATCCGGGTGAGGCGTGCCTACTCGAGCTCGCGGCTTCAGTCCTTGAAGGCTCGACACCAGTGGGGATCGATGGGCCATCACCCGGGCACTGACGCATCTCTCTTTATGCCACTCGCGCTATGCACCCGAGACAACAGGTTGCACACCACCTTGGAAGCCTCCTGTACTGAGAGGAAGGGCTCCCAATGAGAGTTACAGGTTGGAGCTGGCGGAGGTTACATAGGGTCCCATGATATTTTGAGACGTTCCCATCATCTAAGAACGAGCCTCCCAACGGTGAGAACCATCTGGTTGCCGCGTCTCTGCATGGCCCATGGTCCAGGATTTTGAGATTGCGCGGGGCCCAGACATTTTGGGTCGGTGGGGAGGTCTCCCACTCCCATAGCTGTGGAAGATCTGTAACACCATTTCTCGGACCTGCAACCTTGCTGGCTCTGGGCCAGGATGTTTGGCCAGACGCGTTTTGCAAACCATGTGATCCTCACCAGCTCGAGAACTCCAAAGTGGAGGGCAACATTCAGTGTTACAGTAACCAACTTGGAAATCCCTTGGATGAACTGGTAGGTGACCACTAGTCTTGTGGTGGCGCAGATGCGGTGGGTAGGATCACCCACAGACTTTCCTCGCTCCACTTGCCCAGGCCGGCGCGCTGGGGGAGGGCAGCTTTGGGCAAGTGCTGCTGGTCAGAGACAAGGCTCTGAGCCAATTTCGAAGCTGTCAGGAGGAGAGGACAGTCACTGCACCGCAGATGTGTCGAATTCTTCTTATGCATCCTACACGTGCTCCCTTATTGCTGATGTTTGTTGTGTGACCATTGCAGTGCTTTTAAGGCCTCGTTTTTGCCTGGACCACATGCTGCTCAAGACAGGTTCATTTCAACGGCACCGCCCGGGGGGGAAGCCATGGATCACCCATGAGCAGTGAGATCGCACCGATCCGGGAGGATGAGGCCGAGGATTGTGGTCTTCCAAGCACGCCCGAGCACAAAGGCGCTCGCTTGGGCTCGGTCTGGCGCTCCCCAGGTGTGGCGCTGACGCCCATCGGGTCGCCGGCTCCCTTGCGGCCGGAGGAAAAGCTTTGGCATGAGGAGCGGCCACACGCCAGCAGCTTTAGCTTTGGAGACCCCTTCCGCACCCAGGAGCGGCCGAACTCCGCGCCGGACCGGGTGCTGGTGCCGGCCTCCCCTGGAGGGGTCTTCAGTGATCTCAGCTCCGAGGCGGAGGCGCTGAGGCTATGCTTGTCAGCGAAGCCGCATCCTCCTTCACCTGAGCAGGCGACGTTTCACCCGCAGCCGCGGAGGCACCAGCCATGGGTGATGCCATTGCTGGAATCCGAGGCCTCGCCAGAGGCTCTAGCACGTGAGGGCACGGCGATGACCAGCCTCCTTGGGGAGGGCTTGAAGCATCGGCCGAAGCCGTTGGCAGGTTCTGATGAGCATTCGAACGGCCAGACTCCCGCAGGCGCCATTTTGTGGTTGGCCTTGAGCTTGGGTGTTCCATTTTTTCTCGACGACCCCGTATCGAAATGTTCAATCAAGGACGGTTCTACACTAATCAGAGTGGTGCCTAATAGGTATTTTTGAAAATGAGCTGGACCCAGATGCAGGCACTTCCTGTGGAACACCAGCCTTGGATGCCTCCACCCCATCCCCTGAGCAGAACGGTCAGAGCAAAGATAATTTGGAGTCGCCCAAGCCGCACCATAGCGTCCAGAACACGCCCGAGCCGACCCATCAATATGGTTGTGGAGCTGCCATCAGCACGCCCTCACCTTGTGCCACTAGGGATAGTGCCATTTGGAAGTCCTTTTCCTTTAGTGGTCCACTTCTTGAGAAACAGTGATGGGTTCCAGACGGGTGGAGACTCGTCAGACTAAGGCCATGTCCTCCCTGAATCAGCACATGCTGGGATTGCCACCACGCTTCAATGAGGGGATGCCGCTCCTGGAGGCCTTGGAGGGAGGGCCACTTCTGCCTCCTCCATTGCCTGCACCAGGTGGGCATCAAGTTTGAAACACTTTTGGTAATTTTTCTATGCCCTTTGTTGCTTGTAGCGGTGCCCTTTGCTACTAGTAGCTTCTTGTTGTGAAAGTTGACGTTCGGTGGTTGTCGACGGCTAGTTCGGTTGTTTCTGCAGCTTGATCAAGCGCACTTGCTGCAAAAAGCCGCGCTTTTCGCTTTTCGCATTTTGAGCCCAATTCATCTCCGCATTGGTAGCGGAGCCTACCGAATACCGGTGGGCAGGTGCTGTGCCGCACCTAGGGTCAGGGATGGCAACTACGGCCGACACCTAATGGTCAGCTGTGGCCGGATGGTCGAGTCAGGTACCTGGCTGGTACCAATCACCTCAAACGGGCATTTGGATGTTCTGGACCGGAGCTCAATGGCTGTCCTATGAGCCATCATCCATGGACGGATCATGGCACCTTCCTCGACGAGAAGCTGAACAGGCAAAAGGTCGGGAGAAAGGCCCTCCTCACTCGACTGCATCTACTTTGGAGCACCCGTCACAACACCGTTCAGTAGGAGTTCCACTCCCAGAAGGACATGGACTTCGTGCCAAGGCAGCCCCAAAGGAAGCAGCGAGGAAGGAGAAGAAAGAGAAGAAGGAAACCAAAGACAAGAAGGATGGCAGGGACAAGTCAGACCGCAGCGCCAAGGACAAGAAGAAGGATCGCTCAGACAAGGAGCGAGTGAAGGAGCAGTCGAAGGAGCAGAGGACGAAGACACCACCTCCACCTGCAGCTGCTGAGAAGGGGGAGAAGGGTGACAAGAAGGAAAAGAAGGATAAGAAGGAGAAGAAGGAACGCCAAGATGAAGACCCTCGTCCATCTGGCCGTGATGACTCACAGACTCCTTCGAAGAAGTCCAAGGCAGCGCCTCCGAACCCTGATCCGCCTGGAGAAGATGATGATGAGGAGGAGTACTCCGAGTACACCTACGAGGAGCAGGAGGAGAGTGAAGACTCAGAAGGATTTGAAGAAGATCCGCCAGTGACGCCGTCCAATCTCACTGATGACAGCCGTGGCCCGAGGCAGTATCAGAGGAACCCTCGTGATCCACGTCTACGACCACCACCAGGTCCGCCGTCATCGGATCCGACTTCGTCCAATGTGACATCAACTCCGGCTGCTTCGAATCGCACATCATCCAGAGCATCAGGTTCGAGCGCATCTACAGCTTCCACAGGTGAGATCCGTGCACTTCTGGGCCAACAGGCGAAGAAGCAGCAGGACCGATCAAAGGTCCGCCTGGAAATGTTCAGGGGTTCGAGATCCCACTTCAAAGAGTGGAAGCGCACCATTGAGGCCCAGCAGGCGCTGTACAGGTTGGATGAGGCCGAATTGGCCATGTTAATCTACCTTTCATGCCAGGGAGAGCCGCGTCAAATCCTGAACCAACTTCAAGTCTCCGAGATGAGGGAGCCAGGACTGGGCCAGGAGGACTCAATAGAGTCATGCGGCTGCTTGAGGAGTCATATGGTGCCAGATCTGATGAACACTTCGAAGAGCGCCAGGAAGCTTGCTTGACGTATCGCCGTGCCCCAGGTCAGAGCGTCACTTCCTACATCAGCACCTTGAAGAGACTTCGAACAGAGTACCTGGCAGAAGACACAGGCACCACGCCACGCTGTCGGACAAGAGTTTTGCCCAGAGAATGCTATCCCGTGCTTCCCTCACCAAGAAGGAGCGGATGGACATCTTCTACAGTGCTGGCGGCAAGTATGCATCCAATGCCATCGAGAAAGTTCTCAGGTTCCGATGTTCGAATGTCCATCTCGATGAGGCCAAGTACCGCCCTCAGGACAAGCACCATCATCCTCGCAGGTGGAAGACTTCGTCTACCTCCAAGTCGAGTCGCCCGAAGCCACATCGATCCTCCCGCGCACATCTGGCCAACGTCAAAGAAGAGCCAGATTGGGACGACGATGAAGAGGGCATCCCGGAAGAAGAAGGTGATGACGAGGCCTATTACCAGAACGAAGATCTGGAGCAAGAGGCCTATCAGCAAGACCACTACTGGGATGACGAAGATGAAGAAGGTGACTGGGATTGGGATGATGAGGGCATGGACTTGAGAGAGGCCTATGCAGCTGGATGGCGTGCCAAGCAGAAATCCGCAGAAGCAAGGAAAGCACGTGGCTATAGCGATGCCAAGTCCAAAGGCAAAGGCAAGAAGGGCAAGAAAGGTGGTGGCAAGTTCGTGGAGTACCGCACGAAGGATCAGCGGAAGGCCAAGTCCAAGTGTGCATCATGCAAATAGATTGGACACTGGCATGGTGACCCTGAGTGTCCAAACGTGAAGAATGGGACTGACCCTCCACGTGACGATCCCTCGAAGTCGCAGGTCAACTTCACCACCGACACTTCGCCCACAGCACGTGGCAGTGGCACAAGAGTGAAAGAAGAGGTCAAGCAAGAGGATGATGACGGTGGCAAGCACACTTGGAGCACCAAACACCTCAATGTGCGCAAAGTGAACTGGACGTTCATGGAAGGTTGGCAGCGCATCAAAGCCTATTCCTCAGATTCCAGTTCAGCCGTCTCTTCACCCAGCAGCAGTTCAGAGCCAGAAGAACCTCTTGGATTCAGTGCCGGCAAATCGTCCGAAGAAGCATCTGCTCAGAAGAAGGCTTCCAAGTATAAAGCAGCTCTTCGTACAGTGGTTTCCGCCTTGGCTGAAGAAGTTGATGAGTCTGATCTCAAGTTGAAGAAGAAGCTGCTGAAGAAGCAGGAGCAGTTGCAAGAGAAGGAGAAAGAGCTGGCAAAAGCAAAGAGCAAAGCAAAGGGCTCAAAACCTGTGGCGATGGAAACCGACCTCGCACCGGCCGATATGCTGGAGATCCTCCCGTACATGTCAAAAGAAGAGAAGAGGAGGCTGTACAAGGAGCTGAAGGCAGAGAGAGATCGAGAAGCTGCCCGATACTTGGACCAGCGTCAGACGGCCGAGAAGCTGAAGAGAACAGACAAGCGGCATGATGGAGGCTATAAGGCAGCAAGTTCGTCGACCACGCCGGCACCGGAGCCAGCTTCGACAAGTGATCTTCCTGAGCCAGTTCGACGGAAGCGTCTCAAGCAGTTCAGGAAGGACCTCTATGATGGTGCCTTGGATCGAAAAGGGCGAGTTCGACCTTCAGAGGCATCAGAGCATCACCCGTGGCAGAGCTTGAGGTGGGGCGCGAATGGAGCCGCTCATTGGGCGTCTTGCAAGGCTTGCAAGTTGAAGAAGGTGCTCTATTACAGCATGGACCATGGTGCACTCACTGCCAAGACGGTCTTGGAGGAGGATCCCATGGATGTCTGGATGCTGGAGCACGCAGCCCGTAAAGTGATCTTGGACAGTGGATGCCGCACCGCAGTTGCTGGTGCAAAGTGGCATGTGAAGATGCGCCAGGCCCTGGACCAGCGAGATCTCCCCTATGAAGTGCTGGAGCACGAGGAGACCTTCCGCTTCGGAGCTGGAGCCCCAGTTTTGTCGACAGAAGCCGGTCTTTATCCAGTGGTTCTGGGAGGCACTGGCATCCGATCGTGGCTGAGAGTCGCTGTGGTGGATGACACCAAGCAGGATCCCCGGATTTCAAATTGCCCGGCATTGGTTGGACCTTCAGAGCTGGCGCGCTGGAAGGTCACTATGGACTTCGCCAAGGGCATGACGGTGATTGATGGCTGCAGCACTCCAACAGAGCTCTCACCAACTCGACATCCAGTTCTCGAGATTCTTGGAGAGGGTAAGGCAGAGGATTGGAACACCTCCGAACTTCGAGAACTTCGAGCTGTCCTACGAGCAGATCCACACAAGTTGGCACTTTGGTGGCAGAGCCAAGATGAGCTTTCCCCCTCCAAGCAGGAGGTGACATCTTCAGATGACTCTGAGGTGTCTTTCTACTCTCTGGCTGAGCCAGAATCAGATCTGGAAGATCTAGCTCTGTGGCAGAGCCACGATCGTGCACAAGGTCCCCATCAAGGAGGCGGAGCCCCAGGATGACAGTACGGACTCAGACAGCCATGGCTCGTTCTCTTCAGGCCAATCTGAGTCTTCCCACGAAGATGGACCATCATGAGCTGATGAGAGCGCGTCAGACTCTGAGGGAGACGAACTCTTTACATGGTCATGTATGCTGTCAATCACTGCCACCGAGCGAGGATGTTGGGAAGCTTGGGAGCCAATCTCTTTGGAGTCAGGTTGGGATGTCAGCACCATGGACGGTCAGAACAAGGCGATGAAGTACCTCCAGGAGGTTGAGCCTGATGTTTTGATGATCGCTTGGCCGTGTGGTCCTTGGAGTCCGCTTCAGAATATCAGTATGAGGACTGAAGCTCAGCGGCTGACTTTGCAGCGCAACCGCCTTCAGGCCCGGCGGACAGTTTTGTCCTTCACCCGCCGTGCTGCTCTTTGGCAACGACGGAGGGGTGGCCTGGTCTTTGGCGAGAATCCGGCCACGTCCAAGGCTTGGAAGACTCCAGAGATTGAGGAGGCCTTCGATGGTTTGGCGCACGTTCAGTTTGATCAATGCCAGGTTGGGCTAGCTCACCCGACCAACCACATGCCTATGAGGAAGCGCACCATTATCGCTGGAGAAGATGGTGCCCTGACCGAACTCAAGAACAAGATGTGCCCTGGTCGCAAAGCTGTTGAATTCGCTCACAGGCAGCTGGGACACCCAACTCGTGCTTCATTGACTCGTATGTTGAAATTGGGTGGCGCCAGCCAGGATGCATTGAGGTATGCCAGCAAGTTTCATTGCTCAGTTTGCGCTGCGCGACAAGCGCCGAGACACCCGAAGCCTTCAACTGTATCCACAAGACCATTTGGCTTCAACGTGCACCTTCATTTGGACCTGAAGTACCTGTACGACTCCAGAAAGAAAAAGTATGTTTGCTTGAGTATTCTGGACTTAGGTACCATCAAGCACGATGCGATCATGCTCAAGAACCGTCGCTCCGACTATGTGGCAGAAAAATTCTGGATGCCCAGCTCAAGTCACTCATGACCAAGGAGGAGAATTCGAACAGTCGTTCCATGCTCTCCTCGAAGATCTAGCGATCCCCTCAAAGGTGACAGGAGCTCATGCAGCATGGCAGTTGAGTGCGGGAGAGCGTCACGGAGCCACATTGGGAGTCATGTTTCAGGCGATTGTTGATGAGCGTGGCATCACTGGCTATACCCAAATGAAACTGCTGATGACGTTGGTATGAGCTTTGTCCACGGTCTATCTGCAGACAGTGAGGTGGCTCGTGCACACAAGATGCGCACAACAGCTCGTGGCTCTGATTCGTCAAGATGTCCGTGACAAGCTCAGGAGGACATTGCTACGCAAGCCACCCACAGCTACAGGACCATTCGTGTCAGGTGCTCAGATCTATTTTTGGGTGCCGCAGCTCAAGCGCTACAACCGTGACAGTGGCCAATGGCGTGGTCCGGCTACTGTGTTGGTTCAAGAGCTACAGAAAAGATACTTTGTGAGCTGGCGAGGACGACTACTCCTACTAGCCGAGGAGAACATGAGGCTTGCAACTCGAGGAGCTGGCACTTTCGGAACCGGTGAATGAAGACGTCCTGGACATCCAAGAACTTCTGAGAGATCCAACAAGATCTAACATCTACCAGGACCTTCGAGGAAAGCCACCGCCTCCGAGACCTCGAAAGAAGAGAGAACCTCGTCCTCCAGAAGATCCACAGAGGCTGAGAGCAAAGAACATCCTGAGGGGAACAAAGGCAGTTCGAAGGCTGTTGACTCAGCGACCTCAGATGTCTCAGCTACCACGGCAGAAAAAGAGGAAGGAGTTGCCAGCGGCAATTGAACCTCCACTACATCGAGAACTTGTGCCTCGAGATCCTCTACCTGTTCAGCCCGTGGCAGCGCCATTGGAACCGGCACCGCGTGTCGTAAGGCGGCGCCTGGCTTTGGAGGACGTACCTCCGGTTGTGGCTGAGCCACTACCAGCACCTGTGGCTGAGCCACCATTGGAACCTGCCCCTACATCTGGTGCCGATGTGCCGATTGATGATTCAGGTGGTCTATCCGACTATTCACCGACTTCGCCGGCAGATTCACCACGTCCTGATCATCCACCAGATTGGGAGCAACTGCCTACAGAGGCCCGAAGACAGCGTCTCACAGATGATGTTCCTTTCAGCATTAAGCGGAAACTGCAAGGATCCACTACCTCAGAACTCCCCTTGAAGAGGGCCAGACCGAGCACAGCTTTGTTCATGCAGGTGCTCGCTTCCACAGTTTCAGAAGGACCTGCCAACGAATGGATCACCCGCCATGAAGTGGAACTGCTCAGGCAACTCACCGGATTGCCGATTACGGCTGCGAGGCTACATCGCTTTCCCCGAAAACGGTTCATGAAGCCACCTCGCAAGCGAGCTCGGGTGACGATTCTGATGGGCAAGGATCCGGACAATATCTTCATGGTGGAAGAAGATCAAGAGGAAGCGGCAAAGCATCCCCGACGGAGGGCATCTTTCCCATGGCGAGGAATGACTTTCTTTTTGAAGAGTGAGCCACCGTCTACAGAACAGAAAACCTACATCCAGCTTCCTGATGGGATCTATGAGGCCAACTTGAAAGAGGAGGAGCGACGACAGTTTGAGCATCTTTGGCTGGAAGATCTGCATGATCACCTGCTGGCAGAGGTGATGCCCCTCAAGCTCAAACAGAGCGGCAAGGAACTGGATCCGAAATTCTTTGATGAGAAGGAGCGTGCAGAGTTCCTCAAAGCAGATGCCAAAGAGTGGGCAGGCACCTCATTTTCAAGGCTCCTTTGCGAATGGTGCGAGTCAACAAGCAGACTCAACTCCTGGCACCGTTGGTGGCAAAATCCCGTCTGGTAGTTCCTGGAGACCGAGATCCTGGATTGGGCCACTTCAGGAGCGACAGCCCTACAGCGACGCTGCAGGCAGTTCGGACGTCAAAGGCTGTGGCGGTTCGGAATGGTTGGAAAGGGTGGTCATTTGATGTCACCACGGCGAGAACCTCACCCGAGACGTCTACGTCAGAGCTCCAGAAGAAGGTCTACCAGCAGTTGAGGGAGAGCCTCCAGTGAAAGCTGGAGAACTGATGAAGATCCTTCGATCTGCATATGGCTTGGTTGAAAGCCCAAGGCTTTGGTACTTGCGTGCCAGCAAGCTGCTCACGACCACACCTCTGGAAGAACTGCCCATTAGCAAAAGCAGTTTTGTGGCCGCGGAAGGCAACGAAGCCTGGAGGATTCTCAGCTTGCATGTTGATGATGGGCTCTTGTTTGGCGATGAAGGTGATCCACGCTTTCAGAAGTTGAAGAGTGACATGTTCACGATCAAAGAGTGGAAGTCGATCCCTTTGACCTTCCTTGGCGTGGACCTCAAGCAAAAGGGTGAAGAACTTTTTGACGATATGTCAAACTACATCGCCAAGATCGCCCTCCCAAGCATGAAGCTAGAGAAAAAGAATGATGACAAGCCACTTGATGCCCAGCAGCTCACGGCATATCGACAGTTGGTGATGAGATTGCGCTGGCCTGGTCAGCAGTCAATGCCGCAGCTTTTGTACAAGACGAGCAAGCTGGCGCAGTATGCAACAAAAGCCACGATGGGTGACTACAAGGCGGCGCTCCAGCTTTTTGAAGAATGCAAAGAAGAAGCCCGCCAAGGCAGATCTGTTCTGCCATACCCTCGGATTCGTGGCAAGTTGTTTTTGGCGACCTACTTCGACGCCAGCTTGGGCAAAGAGAAGGATGGCAAATCGCAACTAGGTGCGATTCATTTCCTGTCCAATGAAGATGTCATTCATGGACCACAACCAGCTGCAGCAATCGACTATACGACCAACAAGAGCAGCAGGGTTGTTCGAAGTTCCATGGCGGCAGAATCGTGTTCGCTCAGTGTGGCGGTTGACAGGCATCTCTACATCCGCCTGATTGCGGACATGATGTTGCATGGTGTCTTCAAGGTTGGCTCCGACTGGCGAGAGAAGCTTCGCGTTGGCGGTGGCATCGTGACCGACGCGAAATCTCTTTTCGATCATCTTGGAGCAACTGGTCAAATTCCAGCCGAAAGGCAAACCATGTTGGAATTGCTTGTCGCCAAAGACTTGTTGGAACAACAGATCTACAGGTTGTTTTGGGTACCGACCCATCGACAGCACGCTGACGGCCTTACAAAGGGCATGAGAAATGTGCTGTGGGAGGAATACCTACGGAAGAAGACCATCAGCCTCAAAGAGACGCCGGAGGAACGTGAGATCGAAGAGCACCGCAAGCAGCTAAGAAAGGGACAACGAGAACGTCGGAAAGTCCGATCGAAGCAGATGACGACTTCAGCGAAGTCCACTTCATGGCAGAGCCAAAAGAGTACATGGCAGAGCCATGAGAAAGGTGGTGGCAGAGCCACGTGAAACCCTAGCAGTTGGCAGCGCCAACGAATTCATGCAATGCCGAACAAGCCGACACCCTTCCTTTCCAATGTGAAAGTTGACGTGCGGTGGTTGTCGACGGCTAGTTCGGTTGTTTCTGCAGCTTGATCAAGCGCACTTGCTGCAAAAAGCCGCGCTTTTCGCTTTTCGCATTTAGAGCCCAATTCATCTCCGCACTTGTTACTAGTATTAAGGCCAGGAGCTACTAGTAGCGTCCTTGTTCCTAGTAGCAATACCCTTTGTTCCTAGTAGCTTCTGATTTGTGTGGAATGGAACATCTTGACATCAATCCTTGTCCGCTGTAGATCCTCTGCAGGTGCTTCCACGAACGTCACGAACGGCATGGACTATGGGGGCTTTATTCGCCCAACGGAGGTGACAATGCCCGAAATGCATGCGATCTGGGGCATGCCGGGCATGCGGTCGCAGGACCCTTTGACAGTGCAGCAGATGGCCATGAGCTTTCAGGCAGGGTAGGCATATGCCGCATACGAGGCACGTGAAGTGACTGGAGTCAAGATTGCGTGCAGCACAATACTAAGGGGACCGCTCGAGACGGGACCAAAAGCGGGCAAAACCTTTCTTGCTGAAAGGTTTGCTTGGAAGTGTGACAATTTGGAAGCCTGTTCTGGGGCTCCCATGCAGCCCTTACCAGATTGCTTCCCAACGTCTCAGGCCTATCACTGGGGTGCTGCTTCGGCTTTGGGTTGGCCGCGGATGGGTCCTATGCCGCCTATGGGTGCTTCTGAGGTCCCTAAACCCAACGTCAATGGGAAGGCGCTTCGATGTGGATCGGGGCCACCGTGTTTGACTGGAGGTGGCGTGAGTTTACCTGTTCAGCCTCGTCGCTATAAGTAGGCCAAATCTCTATATAGAGCCATGCTATGCTGTTGAATCTTCAGTTTGTTGATCACACCGTCCCCATCACCCAAAGAGTTATCCAACCAAAGGACTCCAGTTGGGACATTAAGCCAGGTGACGACATGGATTTAGGCGACCCCCTAGGTCGCCTAGGTCCTAATTGTCCTAAGAGAGTCCTTTTGGACTGTTCCAGCCGGACCAGAGTCTATAACAGGGAAGATTTTGAGAAATTGAAGTGCTCGAGAGGTGGCGGCAATGGTGTCTTTAGTTGAAGTCATTGGAGTCTTGTTCCCGTGGCTAGGAGGTGGCATCCAAGGAGAATGGCTTGGCACCTCAGACGCACGCCAGAACCTCCTCTGATGCAAGCAGTGGAAGCCAATCCGCAGATCACAAGAGGACTGGAACAAGATAGCAATCTGAATTCTCCAGGTGCTAGCGTCAGGTTTTGGAAAGGCATGGGTAAGATCAACCCCAAGTTCGGGTAGATGCTTGCACCATGTGGCCTGATTGACTGATTGCACATGATACACCGGCCACATACAGTTCTTTCCTCTTTTTTCAGGTCCCTTTTGCATTGAAAAACACATGTAAACATATATATATATATACGCGTCTGCGCGTTGCCTCAATCCATTTTCCCAGGAGGGATCTGTCGAGCGTGCCCAGCGAAGCGCGAGAGCTGGTGGGGCAAGTTGGCCAGATGTCTCGGACGCAAGCGGGCAGTAAATACCTCCAGCGTCAGCTCCTCAAAGGTTCAGGTGGGCAGGGCCGGGTTTTTCAAAGAACGGAGCTTCGAAAGCCAATCCCAAGGAGGGGTCCCAGTTCTTTTTTTGCTTTGCCAGGTGCTGCTGTGGAGGTAATCCTGAAGGAAGTGGAGGAAGAGATTGCCTCCATGATGTGCGATCCTTACGGGAACTACCTTTGCAGCGCCGCCTTCCAAGCCTGCTCCCAGGTTCAACGAAGGCGCATGTTGGAGAAGTTGGCCCCGTGCGTGGCGCAGATCGC
Organism: Durusdinium trenchii; assembly: GCA_963970005.1. Lineage (NCBI taxonomy): Eukaryota > Dinophyceae > Suessiales > Symbiodiniaceae > Durusdinium > Durusdinium trenchii. Next base: position 112,022 of record CAXAMN010011780.1, read on the forward strand.
GTGCGACAAGCGGGGCACCCATGCCCTGCAAGCCTTCATTGAGCTTTTACAGCTGGAGGAGGAGCAGGATCAACTCATGGGTGCGGTCAAAGGCCAGATCGTGGAGCTCAGCATGGATCCCAATGGAACACATGTGATCCAACGACTTCTGACCTGCTTCCAAGGCTCTGTGACGGATTGGATTTTTTTGATCATCGGTGATCGGATCATCGAGGTGGCACACCACCCTTATGGACTTTGCGTGCTGAAGAAGTGCATCTCTTTGGCGCGTCATCATCGTGAGTTCCTCTTGGAGCAGCTGGCACGGCACGCCATGGACTTGGTTCAGAGTCCCTATGGGAACTATGCCATTCAACATGCCTTGGAGGAGTGGGGGGGTCGTGACTGTGAGCCGATCCTGGAGAAGTTGGAGGGTCGGATGATGCAACTCAGCATCCAGAAGTTTTCCTCCAACGTGGTGGAGAAGCTCCTCACCATAGCACCTCCTGAGTTCCGGAGGAAGTTCATTTGGGAGCTGGTGGAGAGCGACAAGATGTCAGTGCTGGTGAACAGCAATTATGGGCACCGTGGCCATAGTGTCCATGCTTCAGGTCTTGTGAAAACACGCAGCCTTAGCCACCTCAATTGAATCCTAAAGAGCCAGCTTAGTCAAGATCAGACAAAGGCTACCGAACCAGAGATATCAGATAATTATAGAAAACGAGTTCCAACACTGACTTGACACGTCACATATCGCCTCCTATCTACTTAAATTTGTCTGAGTGCATGTTCTGTAGAGTGAGAAAAGTGACAGACTGTTTTTTGTCCCTTGGTTGCTGAGGCACTATGTCGTCAAGAGAGCCATGCAAATGGCCAGTGGTGACCAGCGCGAGGCGTTGTCGGAGGCCATCCGTGCGCATTTGTCGGTGCTCGGGAACCGACGGCTTCGCTTGAAGTGGGAGAAGGTGATGAACGGCGGCTGCTTGGCCCTGGGACGGGTGTTCCGCCAACACAGAATGAGTGACTGAACAAAAACACCACTTGTCCATTGTTGTGCCATCTATCTACTGTACTGTAGATCATTCTATATAGATCTATTCACTAGCCTTTGGAGCCCTTTTGGGCGGGCCTCCTTGGCTGCTGTGGGATCAATCTCGACCGAGGCTTTGGAGAGAACGATCTCGGCAGTTTGAAGTTGGACGCCGATGTTACGTCATCCTCGAAGCGCCCCAAAGTGAAGCAGAGACTCAAGGGTAGCGAACTTGTCCGTGAGCAATGAGGGTGCTCTTGTAGAATTTACGCCGTGTTCACCGCCAAGAGAGCGTCATTGGGGAAAAGAGAAGGTTTGGTGCTTGTTGGTGGTGCTTTGCATGATGATTCTGTGGACTCAGTTTGTTGATGCACAGAGGGTCCTTGCCTCCAGAAGCTTCTCATGCATCCCGGATCCACGTTGACTACTTGATGTCTCGGTTGTGGATCAGGGTGGACAAGAGTATGTCTGCAACTCAGCAGTCTGCGGGTGTTGAAAGCACTTGGGAGTTGACAGGCAGTTGTGCCTCAGATCAGGACAGCCCCTGGTTTGCATCACTTAGGGCCCCCTCGACACATGCCAATGTTGATTTATGAACGCGGCTGCAGTCAAAGACATGCATCAAATTAAGGGTTTCATCGACCAGAGCACCAGAGGGTACAACATTCTTGGTTCCCGCTACACGCGGACGTGTGTTGCCACCTGTTGTTTCGCTCAGGCTTTGAAGAGGGTGTGTCGAGCACATTTGGAGCAGGCCCAGATGGGAGGAGGATTGTGGGGGGTCGGTAGCTCTTCTAGGGCATGAGTGCAACGAGGATCTCCGAGTTGTGCGACTGCCAATGAAGCCAATGCACTACAATCTGGAATTCATGGAAGTTTGGGTCCAGAATCTCGACTGTCCTGCTGTGGTTGTCGAGTAGGTCAGACCACATGGCATCGAGCTTTGTGAAGTCTGAAGGGTGGGCTCAACAAGCACAAGTTCCGCTGGTCAACTTGTGCGCGTTTTCGTTCTCAGCCTCCGGCTCCAGCGGCGGCGCGGCGGTTTTGACTGACACTCCAGGCAGATCTTGGGAGTTTCGTTTGTGAGTAGCGATGGCCTCCATCCCAATAGCAATGGCTTCGAACCTAATAGCGATGGCCTCCAACCTAATAGCCAGAAGCAAAGACAAGCAACTTTGGAACTCTCAGTACTTGGTCTTCTCTGGGGCCTGGATGAGCGACAGTCAAGCTTCCCGCACAGTCTCAGTGCGGTTGTTCTGAGCCAGAGTCGGATACATTCTGAACGTTGAGAAGGCCATGTGCTGAGCACGTCGACAATGTTCTGCTGCACTTCTGACGAGGTGCGAGGGGAGCAGATTATTTGGCACTTGGGTCAGGGAAGTGTGTGACTCTCAAGTACATATATATATATATGTCACATACATATGTAAGTCACACACACACATATATATATATATATATGATGTCTCCTCCGTTCCGCCTGTGTTCATTCACCGAGGCCAGTGGAGCCAATGGCCCCTGCACGCCATGCGTGGAGACCCTGACGGTGCAAAGCCCCGAGGAGTGGATCACAGGCTTGGTGGCTCGGCTGCAGTGCTCGGCGAGAACAACGAGAAGACCTGTGAGAAGAAACGGGTCCGGCTGTGGCGCAGTGATTAGTCCAGTCTGCCAGGTGTGAAGCGCGGCCCAGTGGCATCATAGCTAGCAGCTAGAACCAGCTTATATCTACCATCTACAGTTTCATTTACATCCAGTGGCTTGCACAGTGCCGACATTTTTGCCCCCAAATGCTTAGATGCACTACTGAACCGGAGGCTGGCTTCGTGTCAACCGTGACATGTAGGAAGGGATGAGTCTTTCTTCTCGAATGGACTTGGCTTTCGACTCTACTCAGTTTCAACTGTCTAAGGATCAGAACCAGCAAGCTCCCGAGGATTCCACTCAGAGAAGGCCAGAGCTTCAACGCTTCGTTGGTGTATTTGGGTTTATTTGGGGAGAGTAAACAATTGTGTGCTCAACTGAGGAACTCCAAAATTTGACAATGTCGAACGAAACTGTGGGATGTACAGTTCGGTGACCTCTTCATAGTAGCTGAGCACGCTAAAGCTACTGCAAACCAGCATCTCAGAGAAGATGTCTCCCGCAAGCTGCTACTGCAACACGATGATGAGCAGATGAACAACACCCGTGCAGAACCGTGAGCACGCATGAGGAGGGTGGTGGTGACCTTCGAACGGCCTGATGGCCACGAGAAGGTGGGGGCATGGAACAACGGGTGTCGCAGGGATCTCGGCCAGGGGGGGGTTCCCTGACAAAGATTACACTCAAAGCAACGAACATCACGAAAGCTAGCATCAGCTAGCTGGAGTTGTCCTTGCTTTAGCAAGTGAGGGGCTGGAACAACTCCCCCCTGGGACGCCTCTGGGACGGACACCTCTTGGACACATCTTATGGCATCCACTTTGGTTCAACTCCTCCGTGGAGGTTTTGGGATACGATGCAACAGATTCACAAGCTAAGGTTGGCTGTGTCATTGCTGTTCGTGTGTCTTGCATGTTCACAACGTTGTACCTCATGAGCGAGACCTTGTGAACCATCCCTCCAACAGCCCCATGCCTATGAAAAAAGATTTGCCTCACTCCGCTTGATGTCCCACCAGTCCTTTGTCACTGGACGGCGCTGTATGCTTCGCCTCCACTGACACGGATGCATCCCTGCTAGCTTTCGTCACCTACCCTCGGCCTCAAGTTTGTTGTACTAGGCCTAACTAGCCATATGTCACGTGTCTTGTAATCCACTCGGAGTAAGGGGCCAGCTGAACATATGCCAGCGAGTTTTGGTGCCACCCTGTTCTTGAGCCCAGTTCAGAAGTGATATGTGTAACATGGTGTAACTTATCGAAAACAAAGCCGTTGAACAGTTGAACTGTTGCCATCTCTATCCTTTTGGGAGTGTTGCAAAATTGGACTTCAAGCAGTTCGTGGCCTTGCCAGGAGATCCATTTCTACCATCGACCGCTGGGGATTGAGTTCAGCGGGGAGGAATCCTCCGCGGTGTTGGGGGACGGCACATTCGTGCTGTGTCCACGGTCTTGGCGGGTCTGCACCTGGCACAGGGGGGACTTAGGACCTGCCAGAACTCGTAATTAGAAGTATGACCGAGTATGGGGGCATAGCTCAGGACGGGACGCCTGGGACATCAAGGAGCAAGATTTGGGCAAGCTTCTGTGGTTGGCAAGGTGGTAAAACGATTAGAGGCCACAGTCCAGAACAACCAAGCTGGAGTTGAGTAGCTGGAGGATCTAATCGTGGGACAAGTCTCCTTCCCTCTTTCCTTGGGCACCGTCCGCGTCCACCGCGGCAAGCGACTCATCTCTCTCTCTTGCTCTCTCTCGCTTGCCCCCCCCGCCATTTGTGTGGCTAGGAGACGGTGGTGGTGCAGAGAGTACATCGCTTTTCGCAGGGGGAGAAGGCCAAGGTGGAGATGAACTGGGTGCCTTGGAGAGGATGAAAGGGGTTTCTTGGAGATGGCTTGATTGTTTGGTGGAGCAGCACGATGGATCCTGGCACCGGGATGGACGAAGAGCGACGAAATTGGTCTGGACATGTTTGAACCACTTGCCCAGATCAATCATGGCCTTGCCAAGATCGGATTGCTTGACATACTGTCTCAAGTCTTGAGGATTACCTTTTTAAGCGGGTATCCACCCAACATCTCAGATGAACTTAGCCGCTTTGGATGAATGTGTGCTTCCTGCATCCCATTTGGACATTTCCAGTCTTTTGAGACGACTCAGCCTTCCACCGGCTTAATTCGCCGCCTTCCCGCTCTCAGGTTGTGCGAGCCGTCGATGAGAGCAGAACAAATGTGTTTCTTGGACTGCCACAAGGGTACGCGGCAACCGTAGAACCCCTCCAACCATAGAGGCGTCAGTGAAGCCTTTACTTTCAACAATTTGGAATCCGGAGCCGGTGGCTTTCGTGTTGGCTAGACCAAAGTGAAGGAATTGCCCCAACCCTAAGCAAGGACCAGTTGTCAATGTTAAATTCGTGAAAAATCCTATGGAGACAAGCCGGCCTCTAGGTGGAAAAGCATAAACTTATGGCAATGAGTTCTTCTACCAGCTTCCATTTCATGCTTGATTCGTGGAGGTTCCCATGGGTTGCCCCGTATCATTTGGGCGGACACTCCAGTCCGCACAAAATCCGGCCGTAACCAATAATTAGGCAACTTTTGCAGGTTGGAGGTTTCAGTGCATAAGTTTGGCTTGTCATGAGGTTGGTGGTAGGGGCGGAAAACACACGCGCATCCCTGACCAAGGACCCCAAACCTGTAGCTGACACGTTGCCACACACTTATGGATATGCGTACGGAACTGACAGCGGTGCCACTCGCCGGCCTAGGTTAAAAA
>CAXAMN010011780.1:117451-138861 GCA_963970005.1 Durusdinium trenchii
AAAACCTTAGGAAACGAGGTAAGTAAGTAAAACCTTAGGAAACGAGGTAAGTTAAAGTTAAAGTAGAGGCCGACGCTAGAAGTTGGAGGTCAGCACCTAAGTTTGGAGGCCCAAGCAACAGCAAGCAGCAGCAAGCAGCAAGCCGCAGCTATGCCCACCCAACTCTGCTGACTGGATAGGAAAGCATCCAGCCAAGCAGAGTGGACGCGCCGGCCCTAAGGGCAACCGGCAAGCCAACTACTAGAAAGGTACCACAAATAGAAAGAGGCCATAGCGACAAGGTTGGAGGCCTGCGCAATAGGTTAGAGGGCCCATAAGACACAAGGCAGCGAACAAAAACACAAAACAAAACCGAAAACGGATTGTGACTCCAAAGGTTGCACTGCAACATTAAGAAAACATCAAGATTTGCGAGTGTCATTCCTTTCAACTGCAACAACGTGGTACACTGCAAGATTTGTGCGTGTCATTCCTTTCAACTGCAACAACATGGTACACTTCAAGATTTGTGCGTATCATTCCTTTCTTCTGCAACAACGTGGTACACTTCAAGATTTGTGAGTGTCATCCATCAAACTTCAAAAGAAACCCTGTGACTACAAGGGTTACACACACACACACACGTTTGGCAACACCATGTCGGCGCTGGCGAACTCGCGGACGCGCTTTCGGCCGACACTGTAAGCGTAAATCCCTTTGAAGCAATGGCTACTGAGTACCGTTTTGCGGATTCCTTGTGAAAGTTGTGCATGGAAGCAGGAAAGCACGTAGTTGCAACATACGATTGATGCGCCGAATGCTACATTCCCTGAGAAACATAATGGACGCCTGGACGAGACGTCTGTCAATGTTGTTGCGCTGATGAATTGCAAGCACCTCGCATACAGTGCCGAGGCTTGACGCGCTGCAAGCAGCGGTGGTCCTTCTCCCGGAGGTGGGGAGGGAGCACCAGGAGAGCCCGACCCTGTTTTGGGGGGGGGCTGGAACCCAAAAAGGTTGACCCCGGTTCAAAAGGCTGTAAGTTGCCCACCCCATCCGGGAGATAAGGCTGCACGTGCCAAAAACCGAGTGAGCGAAAACTTAGTGCAACTGTGGGTGCCTACCCCTCCAAGGCAGGGGGGCAATTTTTTGTATTCAATTTTGCGACAGGAAAAACATGCGGGGCTCACTGAGTTGTCAGGGGCTAAACCTTGGCCCTCCACAGCTTGGGTGCACGGGGCCCTATACAACAACCCTATACAGCCCTGTACCCACTTGGTCTATTCTGTGCAGCAACTCAAAAACAGGTTGAAAAACATCTTCCTGTTGCCGTGCCAGGTGCCTCCAATCACACATGTGACTTGGAAGCTGTCAGGAGAAGATACCAAGATTTGACAAACATTTGGAGGTGGTAACCATTCCTCATTTTTTTGGGGGGCCAAGTGTGCAGTCAGCCTTTTTCGCACTGTGCATGTTGCAGTCAGCCTTGGGAGACCACTCAGACGTGGGACACCGGACACGGACCTGCTCATTTGCAGTGCTTTGCCGCCGTCGCTCATGGCTTTCTCATTCCGAAGCTCTCCGCCGAGTGGCGGCAACTTTCCGTGTCTCAGGTCACCATGACCTTTCGGAAACCGGAGGCGATGGACAAGGCCAGCTGAGTGTTGATCGTTTCGTGCGCTTTGGATCCTTCGCGGTTTGGGTGCACTCCTGGCGGGTCCCGCGCGACAGAACTTGAGTAAACACACACACACACGCACGCAAAGGGGCCCACCTCGTGGTGCCGAATTAGAGCTCGCGTGAGGTCGAGGATGTGATGTTGCGAGGGCGCCCGCTGGGTATCACCTTCACCAAAACCGTGAGGGGGCCCGGCGCTGTGCTCTGTGTGACGGGTCCCGGATCGATGCATTTTGCAGAGTTGGTTGGATTGAAGAATGCAGCTCAGCTGCTTGGTGGCTCATCCCTTCACCCGAAACCTCCAATCAGATCAAGATCTTCTTTGGCCTCCGAACGTGACCAAGGCACCGTTGAGAGTCAAGACGGTGAAACCGCACTCTCACTCAGCTGGCTGCTGTGGATGCATTCTTGAGTGGGAGTTGGTTTTGGCTGCAAATCTTGAGTGGGAATGGGCGCTGCGGAGGGCTAGGCTATATATGTTTCAATGCATAAAGGACAGTTGTGTGATTGTTTGACCACAGATTTATGACGAATTCTTCAAGTATATAAGTATACAGATGGTGTGCACCTTGCCAACGCAGATTTTCCTCCATTCCTGCGCTTCCTGCCTAGGCTCTCAGGGCACTTGTTCATACAGGAACCACTAATCGACCGGCTCTTTGATCATTCGTGGCTCTCAGGAAGGCCTTTGGCTTGTAGCGTTGAAATTGATGGGATGACTGGGGACGAGCTGGAAGTTCAACCTTCGGGTAAGGACCCAGGCCCTGGCCCGCACGCACATGCGCACCCGCCTGTGGTCTAAGGACTTGGTATCAGCAGAGGTTGGATCTTGTTGGGCATCGATGGGGAGCCACTGCCGCAGAGGTGGGGCAATGGTGGAAAGTCCACGTGCGGAGGTGGCTGAGATGGTGTGGGATGGGCTGCTTCTGGTGAACTCATCCACCTTTAATCCACCTTATTGCTCGTGTTCTATGATTCTTTGCGCCACACAAGCCTGTCATAAGTGTAAGTAGCTAAGTAGTTGCATTGCAAAAGACCTCTCAGGGGGTCCCACCGACCCTCACCACACTCACTGGTGCATCGAGAATTTTGCCGTCCTGCATGTCTTTCCGAAGCGGTCGAGCTCAGGCTCGAGGAGGCCATGGAGGTGGTGCAGTTCAAAGTCTCCAACCTTCCAGATCTCAAGTCGCTTGAGCGGATCATCCATGGGAGACCGCCCACCGCCCACGCCGGTGGACCGCTGATCGCTGGGGAAGTGCGAAGGAATGGCTTTCCATCGGTCTTTCCAACGGTATACCTCTACCCCGCGACGACGGGGCCGCCGGGGAGTTCCGGGGGTTCCCGGGCCGGGGAGATCCTGCACCAAAAGAAGGTCGCGCTCCAATAGAAGATGTGTAGGGTACGCAAAGGCAGTCTTTTTCTTGCAAAGCATGACGCAGTCAATCACTCGAGCAGATCTGCATGCTACCGAGATGTGGCTGGGGCGGTGTATAGATCCTCAAGGAACCACGGCAATAGATGTTGGAGTGTGTTCGATGTTTCTTTTAATATAGGTGTGGGTTTGATTCTATCCAACTGGTTGGCAAGCTGATGCTTGTCAGGACTTCTCCATTGGGTAGCCGCGGGTAGCCTGTCCTTGGCGAGAGCGGATCAGCTGAGGTAGCGTTCCAAGATCCGTTTCACCCAAGGAGGCTGGGACAGTCTGGGGATGGTTTATGTCGTTGGCAGGATGAGCTTGGTTCAGGGGTATGAGCTTTTTGCTTCAGCTTGGTCCAGGGGCCCTGCCAAATAGGGTTTTACAGCCATGATGGCGGCCGAGAAGGAAGAGCCAGTGGGCCAATTGCAAGCGTCCTGCCGATGCCCCAAGAAGATGTTAGTTGTTGCAGGTATTCTCGTTCTTGAACCTTTGGTGTACCTGGGTAGGGTCTCTCGGTTTTTGAGGGCATGCCGACCTCCAAAAAGTCGTGGGATCGTGCGGCTGAGGCGTCAAAGAACTCCTGGTGGCAGGGCAGGTCGTCCTGAGACGCCAAGCCAAGTGCGAACATCCAATGTCTACCTATCACTGATGGGTGTTTCGGATTGTTTCACTCACATGAGTCACATGAGGCTTAAGTTTTCGGGTTTCTGCAGTTTACATCTGGCCACTTTTTGCCTCCACTTGGTTTTCGGGTGGGGGAATCGATCCATGGCAACTCGTTTTCTCCGTGAAAGCAAGGGTCTCGTCTTTTTTTTGAGTTTCTAGTAGGATGTAAGTAACGAACGCAGACCCATTTGCGTGCAGCTATGGTTTCAAATGCTTTTTTGGAAGGAACATCAGGCCATTTTATCATTAATTCCTAGCCTTCTACCATTCTACGCCTGTTCCTTTTAGGGCTTTTAGGGTCAGGGGGTTGGAGGAATGTGGTGATTTGGAGCATTTCACAACCACCTCAATGCACAGGAGGTTAAAGCCTCAGAAAGTGTGGTAGACACTTTGAAAAAGCGGGTCCTAATGATTTCAGGTTGGTGTACAGTGTGTGCAGGACAGTACACCGATTCTTTCACTTTGGCCTTTCAGGAACCTCCCGATGTCTTTCAGTGTCCCATCCCCATCTCACTTCGACAACTGCGGCCTGCCTGGCGCCCGCCACGCGGCGTGCCGAATCACGCCCCGTGATTCACGAAGTTCCGCGGCGCGGAGCACATGGTTGGGTGTGGCTCAAATTTGGAAGCCCCCGGCTGAGCATTCGGCCGCAGTCAAGCCGAAACAGAAGCACAGCTGTTGCAAAACGGTCAGACCCAGGTCCTTGAGCCACACCTGCGCTATGCAAGTGCCTGCCTGATTTGCCACGTGCACAGGTTTTTTGCTGCACCTTGCTTGAGGACTCTTGGTGAAACTGACAATGTTATCAGAGTAGATGGGGCAAACATGCACAACCCAATTGACCATTTGAGACGAAGATCCGCAAGCTCAAAGAGGAGCTCGGATGGTTTACCGACCATGGGACGTATTGGGCTACAGGAAAACCCTTGCAAAGTGTCTGACGCGATGTGTGGCAATGCCTCCGGGACTGCAAGGTTTCGGGGGCAGGTCTGGACGTGGCAGAGAAAAAGGCCTTCACGTGGCGCGGCCCTGCGTGGCAGTGCACCGACACCGAGGGTTGGGTGGGTCGGGTGTGGTTTGGACTCCGCGGTGGACTGTGCTGGCTGAGAATCCAGGCCCTCCTGTTGGGTTGATGAGTCGTCCTGCAAGCTTGTCTCCCGCTGGGCTGCTGCAAGCGAGCCCTGCCACAGGAGAAGCAGGAAAACATGGTAAAGAATGAGAGGGGGGTGATGATGCACTTGGACCCGCACTTAGACATGGTTTGTTCTAACTATATAGCTGTTCCTGCTTGTGATTGTTAATGAGTGCTCGGGCATCCTGCATTCTTCAACTGCTACAAATGTCACGAGTGGGTTCTTTGCATTCTCCACTTCGCGACACTGCAAAGTGGGATGGGACCATGCAAAGTGGAAGACTTGAAGTCTGTTTTTCTGTTTGCGGGACTTAGGACAGCCCCTTTATCATCAAGCTGTACGGCAGCTATCAAGATGACAACGCGGCTTCTTGGCAAAAGATTCATCACACCTGCGACGTGGTTTCAATCCATTCCTTGGAGACAGCTGCGAATTGACTGCCTCAGGTCTATTTCCTACTTGAAGCTTGTTTAGGCGGCTGCGACGGCAAACTCTAAAGATGCAGACACCCAAAGACCCAATCGGTCTCCAATGTGAGCCGCTCGAGCCCATCCCAAGCTTCCGATACGATAGTCATTATATAGACCATAATATAGACCTATGCTCTACGCCAGGCGGCGAGCTCTTCGATGTTTATACGGAGAACGACTTTTGGGGACAGGCTGTCCGTGGCTCAGACAGTGGCTGTCACGTGGCGTGGGGAATGTGTTGAGAGGTTGGACGGGACGACTGCCAGCCTTTTGGGACTGGTGCAGCTCATTCCTGTGAAGTGGAACCCTGATAGAAAAATAGCCGCAGTGTCAAGCTGGCTCTTGCGTTGGCCTGCATCAGGACAAAGCACGTTTTTACATTTCCAACGTGGCGCTGGGGCTGTCGCATCTACATGCAAAGTGAAGCCGACACAGTTTTTGTCACCGAACACCGATTTTTGGGATACTGTCGCTGGATGTTGAATCCTGATCGGGAAGTTGCAACAGGACCTATACACTCTGACCCACGTCCAGGAAGACCATTTTGTATGAACAGAGCTTTCTTTCACGTCCATGTTAGTGAGTGGGAGTGTAAGGATCCTGGACCGAGACTTGATGTTTTGTCAAGGCCTGGATGCGTTCTTTTTGGGGTCACTCCTCCTATTAAGAGGATGGGGGGAAGGCTGCTGGGACAAGATGCAAATTTTTGACAGTAGGGAAAGGGGGGCCTCAATGTGAGCAGAGTGTTGCCTCAAGATCTCTTTGTACTGCCAGGCATGTGATTTGGCGAGACCTCAAGCTGGAGAACTGCCTGATGGGTGAAAAGGTGAGGTCGATTGGGGGTGTGATGATTGGAATTGTCACGCCAAGGGCTCCTCATAAAAGATTGGCAATGAAACACGGAATCGCCACCTTTGGTTCAAGCTTTGCGACATGGCGGCTTCGTTTGCCCCCGCTGGTTCGTGCCATGGCGGACTCGGAGGCGCTGGTCCGTTCGATGCCGCCGTTGAAGCGGGCGCCCGGCGTACTGGGCACGGGCGCTGCCCCCCCACTACCCCACTTTGGCGCAGCGAGCGCGCTGCGCTCGGAGCTGCAAGCCTTGCGGACGGCCGAGGGCAGGTTGGATGCCTTGCTGGATGGAGAGCCTCGAGAGACTGTGGAGAGAGCGCCGGTCCTTCATCTTCAAAGGCCAGCGGCCTGTGCTGTGCCACAGGTGGCAGCTGCGAAGGTCGCCTCACCTCCAGAAGCGACGAGACTTGCCCGATCTGATGCCGGCGCACGCGCCGGGCCACCTATCTTTCCCCATCGAGGGCCAGTGCCACAAGTTGCTCATCAGGTCACAGCGGCTGCAGTTTCCACGTCAGGAGCCTTTGTTTTCGACTTGTCACTTGATCGATACTTTGCGGCCTGGTGCGCTGCGTGTGCTGAGATGCGGGCATACTGGCGCCAGCGTCGCAACGACAATTCCAGAAAGTGGTTGGGAACTCGCTCAAGTGCCCTCGCACTCTGGAGCTTTTTCTGTTCCCTAAGATGTCATGTGGATCAGCCATTGCAACGGCCAAGCCGTGGCATTCGCGTCCGCGAAAAGCAGACCCATTTCTCAGGCACCTTTTTCTCCTGCAGTGACCGCGGCATTTGTAAGATTCTCCTTGATGGAGATCGGGAGGTTTGCTTCCGAGCCGCCGAGGCCCTTTGGGAGATCGTCGCTTTACCTCATCCCTTCCTCGCCGGCCTGGCTTTTCTTGCTTGGACTCTGTCTCATGCGCAGGACGAAGATTTGAAGATCGATGGGCTGCGCACTGCCTTGATGTTCAACCAGGTCATGGGGAAGTCGTCAGGTAAACTCACGATGCTGGCGGTGATGCAAGAAGAGGCAGCCAAAGGCCTGAAGTTCTGTTTCGGTGCTTGGAAAAAGGCGATGAAGAGCAAATCTCTGAAGAAGTTCACGTTAAATCGACAAAGCTTTTCCGAGCGTGGCTGGAGATCCTTCTCATGGAGAAGCATGACAGGGCGATTGAGACCCTAGACTCCACGCGGTCCCGGTTAAGCAAAGCTGGGCAGCTGCGAGTGAAGAGGAATGAGCAATGCCTGCGAATCAAAGTGAAGCTGGAGAAGATGCACTTCCTCCGGTTGGGCTTCTTCAATCGTTTGATCCTGCAGTCCTGGCAGATGCTTTGCATCTATCGACGCGCGCAAGAAGAGGGCAAGAAATCCGCACGCCAGAAGTTGGCACTTTCATCCCTGCAACTCTCAGAGGTAATGTCGAAGAAGACCACGGCCTCCATCATGCCTCACTTCCAGGCCTGGGTGGCACGAGCACGACATGCTAAGAGGTTGACCAAGGCCGCGGAGGGAACCATCGCGACCATGTTAGGAGGCTCGCTCTCCGTGGTGTTTCGGGCTTGGAAGATGATGAAGATGAGCGACTATCAGAAGGTAGCTGCACAGCTACAGAGTCGCGAGCGGGAATTCAATGAGCTGTCAGAGATCTCCCGCTCCTTTTTTGCTTTCTCTCAGGACCAGGGCTTTTGCATGTTTTCGCAGTCAAAGGGCAGTGGGTTCATAGTTTGATATATCATATATATATAGTAACAATAATAGTAATAATAACAATAGTACAGTAACAAAAATAACAATAATGAAATGTTCAATGACCCTAGCAGGAGTGAGACAATTTCATAAATGGGAACACCACAAAGACGAGGACAAGACACGTTACGCGTGTCTTCGCAGTTCTTGTTGGTTTGCCTTTGTTTGGTGAGGAGACGGCGGAACGGCTCAAACACATGGAGGCCGCGTTGCAGGCGGCTGACCGAGCGCTGCAAATTGGAGCCGCGCGGGGGGACTCCCTGGAAGTGGAGATCTCGGCACTGCATGGCGCGCTCGGACGACAAGCGCAGGATGCCGATGCCCGGCCGTGTGGAAGAATATCTTCAAGAAGCGCATGGGAGGGGGTGGAAGCGAAATCTAAAAAATGTATCCGAACAAATATATGGTATACAGCGGGTAATATATACGGTACTGTACGTGTATGTATAAAACTATATGTATATATACCTTTAAGTATACATACAAAATTAACACACACACACAGATATATATATATATATACACATACACACACACATACTACCAAAAAAGGCCGCAATATGCCGTGCGAGACTAGCTTCTGGGGCCAATGTCCATTAGCACAGTTTGAGCCCACGGGGGATACCTGGGCGTTGCTGTGGTGCAGGAACATGGAAAAGAACGTGAGATGATTCTTTTGGGTGGGAACCTTTGGGTTTTAGATAGACATTTTCTCGTTTGGTGGATTCTGTCAGTCAGCTTCGATGCGCCAAGGAATCCAGGGGGTTGACGTTGAAAGAAGACCTGGAGCGGAAAGGTGCAGAAGACATGCAGGCGCTTTTAGACCAAACCGCCAAAGTGAAGGCAGAGCTACAGGCCAGTAAAGAGATGGAAGACCGGTTGCAAGGCCTTTGGCACAGCATGTCTGAGTGCCACGATCCTGCACAAGTCCTTGCAATGTGGAATCGTGATGGCATTCTGACCAGCGCACCATCCGAGCAGCAAAAGAGCTTTGGTTCTGGTTTGTGCGGTCTTTTTTCGTGGGTGAAGGTGCAGGGAAGGAGATAGAGAGAGAGAGAGAGAGAACAACAGGAAGATAAAGAGAGAGGGAGCGAGGGAGGGGAGGGAGGGAGGGAGGGAGGGAGAGAGAGATGTCGCTTCAAAGCTTCAAATACTGTGGGCATCGGCGGGAATCCCAAAGTGCAGGTTAATGTCTGCTTAGACCGGTGACCGAGGGTTTGGGACCGGGGCTCCTGGGATCTTGAGCATCCGAATTTGCATTGCCTGCAGGGCTATGTGAAGATTACGGACTTCGGCATCTCGAAGACGCTCGGCCCGTCACACCATTTTTTGCGATGATTCGTCACTCTTCCTCCCCTCGCGAGGAGGAAGAGTGACGTAGAGAACATGAAGTGATGAAGTCCGGCAAGTTTCGTGGTTTTTATCGGAGCTCCCAGGATGGTCACTGGCAAGACCTATACGGCCACGCGCTTGGCCGGTTTTGGAGTTTTTTGTTTCGGGGTTGGAGACGGTGTCACGCTCAAGAGCCAACATTTTCTGGAGGTATGTGTGTGCCTCATTGTGTCTCAACATGTTCTGCGCATGGTCAAGATGTGAGACAAACACAAGGTGCAGAACATGTTGAGAACTTTATAGAAGGAGTGTTTTCATTAGAAATCACCTTTTCAGTCTAAGACCCTCTTGCAAGTCTTCCGCAGCCAAGGTTTGTGGTACGGCGGATTATTTTGCTCCTGAGACGTTGAAGCAGGCGGATGGGCACATAAACGTGTTGGACATCCTTTTGTACTGTACATTTTTTTGGAACGCTGTGCAGATTGGCTTGAAGCAACTTATCACTATTCTCTGTTTGGATCTAGCTGCTAGCTCGGTGTTTCGATGCATCTTTGTAGAGACTGCAGATCAAATTTCTTGGAAGTTCTGTTGAATTCTCACGCAGATACTGTATCTGGAAAACCTGTTTCCATGCTGGAGGCACACACACACACAAAGCTCACCCCCTAATCCACAAACGCCAAAACCCTAATCCACAAACATGAAGCCCTAAGTCCACAAACACACGCGACATATGTACTTCAGATAGCTCCACTACTACACTACAGTGCTACAGCGTTCCTTAGACAGCCACAGCCACAGCGTCATCTAATCTACATGCTCCGACTACAGACTGCAGCAAACAGACTTTCACAGACACCTTAGACAGGGCCGTGGAGCAGATGAACACAACGGGGAAACGCTAGTAGTAGCAAGTGCATTACTACTATATATACAATAGCAAGATGCTACTAGTAGCGATGCCCTAGCTACTGGAATTGGAGACGCCAACGCAAATTAGCTTAGCAGATTAGTAGCAGAGGAATGTGGCGACCAAAGGTCGCATGCTGTGGCCAAACCAACGTCCAGATCTGCCAGGTTGGTCACAACCGTGCAGCAGACTGGTGGGTCGGGCTCTCAAGGTGTATTTGCTTTGATGGCTTGAAGCCTCATGTTAGTAACAAGGGCATCGCTACTAGGAGCAAGAAGCTACTAGGGGCTCCTGGCCGTACTACTAGGAGCAGGGACGCTACGAACGGAGCAAAGGGGATATTTTTGAGGCTCTTGGCATCATGCTCTTCATCATGATTGCCGGCTACAGCCCTTTTGATGCGCCGGAGGCAGGTCGTGGAGAGGGGCCAAAACAGATGAACATGGTGACGTGTCTGGTTCATGAAAGAATCCTGCACTACCCGGGAGAGTGAACATGGCTCATTGCAGTGTTCTATTTTGTGCATCCCAGTGTTGCACGGTTGTTGCAGTCAGCTACTAGGTAGGCTAAGGGGCATCATGAATGATAGAAGATCATCAAAGGATTTGGTGTTGCTTTATGATTTGGACTCCTCCAAGACGACGGTCGTCGATTCTGCCCACCAGCTGCTCGGAGCGGAACGAGCGCTGTCGGCGCCAGCTGATCCAGGAACATCTGGCGAGACTCCGCCGCTGCCACCACCTCCAGACAAGGGTTGTAGACGGTTGTAGGTTGTAGGATTCTGCACCTTACTGGCCGAATTCCAATCGGTTTGGTGTCCTTCTTTGGATTCCAGACATTATCCCAAGCTAGCCGAGTGATGGAAGGTGACGCAAATCTACAAGAATATTATCAAGGGCGCCGTCCCCAGGGACAGGACCGGTGAGCTCCCATGGAAGAGTGAGTGAGTCTGTCTCAAAATGACCTCAGCTGGCTTGTCAGATCTATGGGGGGTTCAGTGGTTTGCATTTACTTCTATTTCCAGGTGATTCCAGGGGGGTTGGAAGCGACGATGCTCAGGCACTACTTGCTTTAAGATGGTCAAATGGGAAGAGCCAAACACCATGCATTGCTCATCCTTTCAAGGACCTGTCAAAACCATGTGCCTGGTGTGCCAAACTGAGGCCTGTCCAAGATTCAATTCCCGGCGGTTTTCACCTCAGAGGCGGCGATTTTCCACCTCCGCGGGCCCTCCGCGGACCCTCCGCGGGCCCTCCGCGGGCCTCCACGCTCATCGAATTGGCAGAGTGCAGTACGCGGTTTTTTATCCTTTGGTATATACACTCCTCCCCCTACATAAGCCCGAAAAGAAAGACTATGAACAACGGAAAGCACCATGCAGGGTGAAACCGAAACCAAAGTTGGCGCAGGTGGGACTGCGATATCATCAAGGGCTTTTCGTTGTCAAATTTCACGCGAACATTTTTTGCGCTTCTTTTTTTGGCGTAGCTAAGCGATGGGTTGGCAGAAGTTCTTCAAGGCCTGGAGATGAGATGATCAGGTCAATGTTCCACAAATGAGCTGGGATGGCTAAAGGAGCCTGAGCGCAGTACCGCATGTGACAAGCTTGCGGTTCTTGATACGGATGTAAACGATGGTAAAAGTTCAGCACACTTCCACCACGGCACAGGCATTAGGCCATTAGGCAGAAGCGGTGGCGAAGGCCCCAGTGAATCCAAAGACCGTTCAGATCTTACGGCACCTATTTTGGCACATTTACTTCTCTCATGGCCCATCAATTCGGAAAGAGATTGCAACCAGGCGGAAGAGGTGGTCCGCTCCCTATGCCGCAAGAAGCCCGAGGACCCCCTTCCTCGCGACACACTTCGCGAGGGAACCGGAACAACTTCCGTTCCAGAAAGGTGAGTCAGTTAATGTCAGTTGCATCCCGCGCATAATCCTCCAAACTTCACTTTTGAATATACACGAATTACACAAGTTCGTCGAAAGGCCATACTGTTCTGAAGTAAAGGTTCCCTTAAAGAAAGACTCGTTCGTTTGGCAGTCTTCGACTTCCAGGGTGCATGCTCTTTATATTTACTGTACCACCTTTTCCAGCCGCGCAGTCTTCAAACGAACCAGTGGTCTCTTTTCCCGACTTTGCCCCGTCTCACGCCGCGTCTCGCGTTCTAGCAGGATCGGATTGTGATGCAGCGGGGCGGCTTGAGTGGCTTGGCACAGTTGCCTGAGGGGTCGTGGGTATCCATTTCTATCCATTCGATATGAGAATCATCAGACATTTCTTGTGTAGACATGACAGTGTCTTGTCCCAGGGATATGGTGTCTGACAACACACGATGATGGTGCCTGTGGCCGATCGAAACGTGACACACGGGTGTAAAATGGGCCCCGCCGGACGTCCCCGCTGTTGGATGCTATATATATATATACAGTAATTGGATGATTCCATGGGTCCAACACCATTAGCGTCTGCTGGCAGCGAGGTAATCTCTCGGAGCTTCCCTTCTTTGCGGACTTAGACTGGGAGGCGTTGCTGTGTGACTTCTGCGCACGGGATTGATCTGCCTCTTGCAGGGAGACAAACATATGCGTAAGGAGCTTTTGGTAAGGTGAAGATCGCGGTGTTCGGACCGTATCATGCGGCTATACATGACAGATGATAGATCCTTACCATTACACAACGATTCCTTTTGAAGCCTCTGCGTGGGATTTTTTGCTGGAGCTTCGGCTAGAGTTAGAGGACGGGCTTTCCAAGTGATTTGTCAGGCCACAAAGAGCCTACCCCAAAACGCTGGGTATTGAAAAGATGTGCCCGTCCTGCAGTACGCGTTCTCTTGACCCAAAGGGCCGTGGGATCTTTCGATAAACATGTTTGAAGTTAGGAAATGGGCCGCCACAGGAACGGGGCCTCCGCTTCAGGAAGTGGCTAACCACAAGTTCCCGGCACCCTTCCAGCCGCCTGGGTGCTTGGGAATCTTGGGGCTGGGTGGGAAGGCTGAAGATCGCTAGTCAGATCTCTTCTGTAAAGCAATAATAGTAGCGATTGGTGTGCACCTAACGTAACAGCCAAACCGTCAAGCTGTCCAACAGCTGCTCCATGACGGGCTAGTTTCTGAGCCAAGGCACTCCTAACCCAAGGTTCTTCAAAGGTGTCCTTACTTCTTTGAGCTTTGTTTGTTCAGGGGCTGGTGACAGAGTAGGTATTGACCTGATACTGAAGTTTTAATTCTTGAAGAAGAGCCCGCCTGCTGGTCCTGACTATGAGGCGGTCACATGCGGTCACAGTGGGGTGTCCCCTGCAGCAGGGAATTGCTTGTGAGAGCGGTGAAGCGAAGGTAATGTTACCATGGATGTCAGCAGAAGTCCTGCACAAGTCCTGCTTGATCATTGCCGGCCCTCAGGGAGGGCGCGGACTATACCAAGATCGGGAACAGGCGTGTCGCAGTTGGTGAAGGGGTCGACAATGCACCCCCAAGCAGTTGCTGGATGGCCAGAGGATGACATCTCCGGAAATCTCCAGATTGTTGAGCCAAGCCGGTCAGTCACCAGATTCGTTTGGGGCCAGGCAGCTGTCCTCGAGCTTCGAGATTGAATGGGAGGAGTTGGTACCGTTGGGGGCTCCAAGAGAGTCAAAAGCCGATGGAGTCCAAAAAGAGGTCTTCAAAAGGGGGGCGAACGTCGTTTCATCTTTTCAAAGATGCTAAGATGCACGTCGTTTTGTGAAGGCCGAACACCAGCGGATTCTTAGACTCTCTCTTTTTAATTGTTGCGGATGCACCAGGGGCGCTTGGTACTGTCATCATTTTTTATATGCATACATAGCCCGCTCTAGGGAGGGTATACCATAGCGCTCCCCAACATGGAAAGGAGCGGCGTCACGGGGTCCCATTCATCTTTAGAGCGATTTACTTTGGTACCGATTTTAGTATCACAATCAGGGTATCGTAACCCCTTCCCTCTTCAGAGCTGCTTGACATCCTTGCCCACATCTCCTCCAGGTGGCTGTTTGATGCTGAGGAGGACCTTGAAAAGCATCACCAGGAAAGCCTCCAGTGAATTTTTTGACTTTCTGCTGAGGTGGTGCCCACGTGTAGAAGTCTTTGATGAGCATTTTATAACTGAGTTTGGTCAATGTCTCATTGCGGCCACGCTCGACATCACGAGGCCTGGCTCAAAGACTCCTCTGTAGCGACCGGCCACGATGCTTGCCTGCACCCGCCGAGCCGCACGGAAGGCAGCGCCTGCGTGGGCGCATGGCTTTGGGCCCTGCCTTCAACAGAGGTGGGGGGTGGAGGAAAAAACCAGCCCGGTGAAGGGGGATATCTGAATGATATCAAAAAATATCAAAACATATCATACATTACGCGATGTTTGAGGGTGTGAGGGTGCCAGATATTTTCCATCAATATTATATATATAGCTTTAGCCAAGAGACATCGGGCCCTTGAGAGGTATCTGCACCAGAGCAGCCCACGCTGGAGCATGGCTGTGAACCCGGGCTTTCCGGTGATGTGGACCACTATCCACGACAAGCCGGGCTATGATGATGTGCCTTGGTCAGTGGATGACCGTTGCAGGGACACCCAAATGGACTCTGCGCCCCCCCAGACACAGCATACACACCTATTTGAACTGTTGGGTCAAATATTTGCCTTGTCGTCCGAGTGTCCCCATGCATCTGGACCTTTGCATAGATAGATAGATAGATAGATAGATGGATGTATAGATACGATAGATAGATGGATGGATAGATAAGATAGATAGATAGATAGATAGATAGATAGTTTCAGTTTCCGTTTCGTGCGCTCTCGAGTAGTCTCAAGAAAGCGGGGCTCAAGGTATGTTACCTCGGTTGATACTGTGATCAATCTTGCCACACCGCAGTGCTCTACAACCGGCCAACGGCCACAACTGTAAACAAAAACAAAAAGTCACACTGATGCCAAAAGCCGCTATGGCAGCATCATGGAAGGACAAAGCTTGCGTGTACATGATTGGTGATTCCAGCTATATACAGGTGACCACAGCAGGGAGTCGATCGGAGTTGGGAGCAACATCAAAGCGGAGGGTCTAGCTCAATCTCCTCAGGAGAGGGCTCAGACAGTAAAACCTCCACGTGACCAGCGCAGTCACTTCATACTTTCACATTTGATCATGACTCATATGATTGAGCTCAATCTCCTTAGGAGAGGGCTACAAATCAATTCAGAGTACTCAGTTGGTGGAGTTCAGACAAGCCTCAAGACCCATGTTGGCATTCCGCTCCTTTTCAGATCTACCAAACTCAGAGGCTGTGCTCAATGGGTCCTGCAACCGCCCGTGGTAGTGGAGTGAATCCACATGGAGAGTGAGCTCAACCATTCTTCCGTGGTGTAGCTGCAAAGGCACATGCTGGAGACAACGTCCTGCATCACATCCCTGATGATGATCTAAGGTTCCAGGCCCGGTAGGATATTCATCAATATGTGCATCTTCAATAATGGTGACTCTATGTCCACCAGGAAGTGTTGCAGTGTTGTCACTTCTTGAACATGGTGGCTTTCGTTGTTGCTTCCAGATGCCCTTTTGTAGCAATCCCACCTGCTCATTTTCCCCATGAAGGTTCTGGAGTGTCCTCCTAGGTTCCAAGGTGTGCTCATCCTCATTTTGCTCTCCATCCGGCAGTGGCATGTCCATGTCTTCAGCCAAGGGTAGAGCTTCCCATGTATCATCAGTGTCTCCAGTTTGTATACTGTTGGTCCAAGTCGTCGAATCGTGCGGAAACAACATCTCCATACTGCTATGCAGCCGAAGTTGCAAGACACTGCCGGGACGAAGAGGAACATCTTGATGACCGAAGACTCTCCTCCTATCCAAGAAGGCTTCATAAGGCCGATCAATGCGAGTTTGGTGTTCAGCCCAGTTGAGCATTCCGGCAACTCGCTCAAATCGAAAAGCCATGTAAACAAAATGCTCAATTCGTCCGGTTGTTCGAATCTGAATGACAATGGGTATTTGGCCCTGGATAAGCTCCTGAATGACCAGAATAGAGGGGGTGTTCTGATAGACTTCCTCCTGCAGAGGAAATGCGCGACTATACTCCCAATACAATTGAAATGTCATCTCTTGGAACCAATCAGCCAGAAGACAGACCGGTCTGGAGCTCGTCAACAGCCAATTTGGACACTCCACTGGTTCTCACGTCGGTAGCCCAGTATATGGACAAAGACAGTATCAGGCTGGATTCGTAGTGGAAAATTGTTGTCGTACTCCGTCAGACATCTTCGGACATTGCTCCAGGTCTGTAACCAATCATAGTCCAGATTGCGAAACGGTCCATGCATAGGGGGCCCATCACTTGTGCTGAAACAATCATTGTCCTCGAGCTCAACTTAGAAGGGGGTGCTTCATCATCCCTCTCATTTTCTCGCAATGATCCACCATAGGATTGATGAGGTCCTGCAAGTTGCATGAGGGCCATATCTTCAATCTCTCCACATTCTTGATTTTGTGGCTGTCGAAGATTCCATGATCCAGCATTTGGTATGACCACTCCAGGCCGTACCACTCCAGATACTGAAGTCTGTAACAGCATATGTTCGTCCTCAGTGGTGTCTTGTTGTATGACAAGTGGTACATGTCCTTGAAGGTTCAGGGAGGAGCGTATGAATCGGTTCCAGACTGATTGGCCTTGTGGCTGCAGTCGTCTCAGCTTGTCAT
Organism: Durusdinium trenchii; assembly: GCA_963970005.1. Lineage (NCBI taxonomy): Eukaryota > Dinophyceae > Suessiales > Symbiodiniaceae > Durusdinium > Durusdinium trenchii. The sequence continues at coordinate 134,324 of CAXAMN010011780.1, forward strand.
AATCACCTTGGAGTCCAAGCTCGATAACCTGAATGTCAATTCGCATACCCTCCAGAACTTGCCAAGCCACCAGAGTGGGTAATTCATGTTGTTGGTGAGATACTTCACAGCGAAGCACCGCAGAATTGCAGAATTCATAGAGGGCCAATCTGCAAAACAGCATGTCCGTCGTGATACGGGCACTGGTGCTATTCCCTGTCTCACCCCCATCGCCGCAACAAGCACCATTTTGGTGGAGAAGGCAACTTGCACTCCCACAAGCACACAAACTGCCCCTCTATCCATTTGTTGGTCAGAAGTCGGGGTTGGTGTGACTGCAATAAATCTTGCACGTGCTCGAAGAGGCACGTCCGGATCAAGGAATCTTCTCAACTTCCACATCAGATTACTGGATCGAGGACAAATTCGTGGTGGAGGAAGCGAACTGATCTCGGAAGACGGATGTCTGCGCCAAACAGCAAAATCGGTGGGAAATAGCCTTGCTCCAGTCTCATGAGGCCCCAAGACCTTGAAAGCTCGGAAAGATAGTGTGCCTCATTGCCCTTCTGGCCATGATGAACCATTCAGTTTCCTCCTGAAGGGTAATAAGTGCCCGATCTTCAATGTGGATCTCCTCCTCCTCAATCAGCATGCGACCTTTGCAGGAATTGATACATGCTCACCTGGTCAGTGTCAAAGGGGATATCGACCACCACCTCCGTCTGCAGGAGCAATAGTGCAGAAAGGGGATCAACATTTTGTTCCTGGGCAAGTTGTTCCTCCCCCACTGGAAAGCGCTCAGGTTCTCTGGTGTGGCTGATGAGGAAGCTTGACCCGTGTGGTTCAGCAACCTTGTCATAGTAAGTCCAGACTTCGTGGATCCCATGTTGAGAGCGTATCAGGTAACAAGGCCGCCTCAAACATCTGTTTCCATAACCAGTACGAGCAATCACATCACAAGCCAACTCTCGCCCCGTGAAAAGCCAAGCCTGCTTCTGCGGGATGGTGTGTATGCTCTGTATCCCAGACGAAGCTGATCTCGAGTGGCCCCAAGCAGGTTTGGTACAGCCCGATCTCTGGAAACAAGGTCATTGACAGTTTCTAAGGTCAGCCCAACAGAGTCATGAGCATCATCTCTGCACTTCCACCAGATTTCACTTACAAGTGGCCTGTCATCCACCAGTAGCATATATGGTACCCATACTGGTTCATGAAGGTACCTAGGTATCCAGATATGGACAGCACGGACTTTGACTTCAAATTCTTTGCGTGTCAGGTACTTCCATACAGGATCGGATCGTCAGAAAGTGACGGTGGATGAGGTGGGGCTTCAATGAAGATCAGATCAGGGTCAAAGCTCCCAAAGAGTTCCCTTCTCTGTACTGGTTGTGGATCCGGATGATTTTTGAATTTGTGCGCCGTGTGGAGTTGCAGCGTTCTCTCCAAAACCATGCGACGCACCTGAGGTTTGCATGAGGGAGATCATATCCCACCATTGTTTCTCTGTATCATATTTTTGAAGATCTCTCGAAATGGTATTGAAGTTGATGTCACACCCAGGCCACTGCTGATGAATCGGTCCCTTCCCTATTCAAAGAGGGCCAAAATTCATAGGTTTCTGCATGAGTGCCACAGAGTCATCTGGTTCCGCACGGGCATCTCTGTTGCTCCTGTGAGCAGGATGTTGAGGTCTCAAGCCATGGACATAGGGATTGCGTGGAACCGCCTCCATCAAGTGATCCGCAACATTTCGAGCACAACGCTCTTCAACCTGTCACACTGATCAATTTTGATATTGCTGGGCTTGAAATCCAGATCAACCAGAGATGCAACCGGCAATAATATCATTTCAGTGTTTGTAAAGCTTTTCCGGCAATCCCCATGCCTGAAATGAACTTGGCACAGTGTCCATAAACCACAGAATGCCATCTGTCCAAGCTGATGGAACAGCATCAATGGTGTGCATGGAATTTCGCATCGGACAGCTCGTAGACCCGCAGTTCGATCAAAGGACAGGGTTACAACCAACGCGAGACTGCTGCTTTGGAAGTAATCTCCAGGCAAGAAGACAAGTCTCACATCAATGTTCTGCTCGACCGAGGGGAAGGACAACCGTTGAGGCAACACTGAAAAACCTGCTGAATGCAGCAATCCAGCTCCCCTCAGCAGATGTTCGAGTTGTTGGGACCAATTCTCAGGAGGCTGAAGTCCCCACGAGAACTCTCTTCCAACCTCTTGTTCATTGCTCGTGAACAGCCATCCTTGGAGAGCAAGCCTGTCTCCCTGAAAGCCTTGTCGTTGGAAGTGTCCACGGACAATGTCTTCTCTGCGCCATACCCATGCTGTAGCCACCAGCTCATGGTTCAGGATTAGCGGAGGCCCCCAAAAAGATCGGAGCCAACAGGCACGCAGGAAGGCTTGGATGGATGTCCTTCCTCGACCTTGCTCCAACCCAGATCCATCATTCGGAGTTGCAGTGTTATCTCCGCTTAACTGCATCAACATGGTGGTGTCTTCATCACCTTCAAGGTTCCTGGCAGGGGATTGCGCCCTCGTGTCTGCAGCACAGGTCTCATCTGGTGAGATAGCTTCAAAAATCATCTCGAAGGTCGAGCCATGTGGCCTAGGAATTTGCTGCGTATACTCCCACCGGGATTGAGTTTCCCCTTGGGACTGTACCAACACGCACTTGACTCTCGTGTTGAAGCAAAACTCGCCCAAGCCTGCCTTCAGCACCAAGTCCCGCAGAAGATCTCCAGGATGATACACAATGGCCATCCTCTTGGGAAGTGTCGAAAATAAGACGTCAACCAGAAAAACCCTTTCCTCTCGTCGCTGCTGTTTTGTCAATATGATGAGGTCAACAGGGGGTACTCTGAGAGTGAAAGGAGCAGGCTGTGGAGTGGCCAAAGTCAGAAACAGAGGTTGCTTATCTTCAAGGTTTTGCCACAACCGAAGCAGCGAAATCATATAGGATCGACCAATCTGCATGACACCTACTCGAGCCATCGACGAAACCTGATGTTGAATACCCCAGGTGTAAACCGTGAAGAAGGATCGTGATCCTATATCAACATTCGCAGCAAGGTAGGTGCGCAAAAGATCAGGCCCATGACTATTGCGATTGTCAATCTGCAGCATAGGTGGATGGGCAACATTCTCCAAGCCCCTGGTAGCATGCAGCATTTCATGGAGTTCAGGATTGAGTAACTCTTCCATCTCAAACGCACTCTGCCAGGGAAGTTGCATCATGACAGTGATATCCTCGAGCAATGCTGTAGATCCCATGTCACTAGAATCGGCAGGAGCTGATCCAAGCTGAGAACGAGGGTCTGAGAAGTCACTAACCAAGAACGGATGAAAGTCCAGGAATATCACATCATCCACCTGCAGTGTGAGCCACTGCATGAATTGAGTGAATGATGTAGGTGGAAGGACCATGTTGTTCCAGGTTATCACCGTCATTCCAATCCTTTGACATAGCCAGTACGGAGATGGAGTTGGATCTCTCAAGCTCATAGGTTGCGCAGACCAGTTGGGTGTCTTCATCAAAGTTTGCCCCCCGTAGAGAGCAACGCCATGTTGTGCCAATCGTTTGTACACAAGCTTCCGGCTTCGTTTTTGTTTGGTGATCCCGTGGGGTCCTACAAGCCCTCCGCCCAGAAGTTCAGGGTGATGCCGGTGGAACATCGCATTTTGATTTCCCCTTTCAGGATAGTGCTGGGCCACTATCCAACCTTTCCCTTTTCCGTTCCAACAAAATGTGTTGAACTCGCCAAGATGCTCAGGAACGGACCCGGAATTAGGACCGGGCAGCAAGGAACAGCCCGCAACATAGGGCAGTCACCTGTCCAAAGGTCCAGCGTGTAACCAAACCAGGAGGAGCAAGGCGCGGATTCCAAAAAAGTGAAGCCAAGTCATGGCAGCGACCGTGGAGCGTGGCCGGGCATGGCCATTCGATGCTGAAAGGCTGATAGATAGATAGATAGATAGACAGACAGACAGATAGATAGATAGATAGATAAGATAGATAGATAGATAGATGGATGGATGGATGGATGGTTGGATGGATGGATGGATGGATGGATGGATAAGAAAGATAGATAGATAGACAGATAGATAGATAGATAGACGGATGACAGATGGATAGATAGATAGATAGATGATAGATAGATAGATAGATAAGATAGATAGATAGATTGGATGGATGGATGGATGGTTGGATGGATGGATGGATGGATAAGAAAGATAGATAGATAGACAGATAGATAGATAGACGGATGACAGATGGATAGATAGATAGATAGATGGGTGACAGATGGATAGACATACATGGATGGATGGATAGAGATAGAGATAGAGATGAAGATGGTGAGGGAGAGGGGGAGGGAGAGGGAGAGGGAGAGGGAGAGGGAGAGAGAGAGGGAGAGGGAGAGCGAGAGCGAGAGCGAGAGCGAGCGCGAGAGCGAGAGAGAGAGAGAGAGAGAGAGAGAGGGGGAGGGAGGGAGAGAGGGAGAGAAAGGAGAGAAAGGAGAGAAAGGAGAGAAAGGAGAGAAAGG
>CAXAMN010011780.1:138871-159245 GCA_963970005.1 Durusdinium trenchii
GGAGAGAAGGAGAGAAGGAGAGAAGGAGAGAAGGAGAGAAGGAGAGAGAGAGAGAGAGAGGCGGGGAGGGAGGGAGAGAGGGAGGGAGGGAGGAGGAAGAAGAACTGTCACCGGCCCCTTTCAGTGCCACCGCTCTGCGGGCTGAGTTTTTGGAGTTGGAGTACGATGAGATGCCGCGCGACGAGTTCGGCGTGCCGGCGCACATCCCGCCGGAGATCTCCACCACGATCCGTCACACCTACTACATCCCGCCCCAGTACTACCCCTTCCTGAAGAAGCTGGGCGATGACACCCCTGAGTTGAAGCCCTGGATGGACAAGTTGATGAACGGGGAGATGACCTTCGATGATTATGAGGAGAGTTCGGTAGGTGGTTCTCAGTGTGTTAACATGTCTCCACAGGCTTTTCACAGCTCAAGCGCCTTATGCCACGAATTGTGGTTAGCATTTTCCAGAACTCTGTTGCGAGGAGATGTTCTACCAGTTCGCCAAGCCCTTGAAGATCCATCGGCCCCTCATTCCAATGCCCTACCGTTCGGCCGAGGAGATGAAGAAGAGCGAGGACCGTCGGAGCAATCTGTTCAAACATCGGACGATGGACCGTCGGCAGTGACTTGGGGAGCGGTTGAGGGAGTCTCGTTTGAACCAGAGCTCCTTAGAATTGGATGAACTCGTTTGGCTGATCCCTTTAGTCGGTGGGTAGTGTGGGTACCTAGTACAATGGGTGTGGCACGCACATTTTCTGGATGGCCGTGGCTTCCTTGGTTCTCTCGTTATTTCGGGCTCGTCATCGGTGCTGAAGGTCGTACCATAAGATGGTCGTGTTGGGCACAGCTCTAACCCTTGCAGGAAGTGGCGTGGGAAGGCGCCTGGCTATCCTTCCGCCAGCGTGTCTTGGGAGACTACACTTCCAGGCTGGGAAACAATGATGAAACTAGTAACCAGAAGCTACTAGTAACAAAGGGCATCTCTACTAGGAGCAAGAAGCTACTAGTATATAGCTCCTGCAATTACTACTAGGCACAAGAAGCTACTAGTAGTGTCTCCACAGAAGTGGTGCACACTGGATGAATTCGACCCTACTCGCTGCTGGCGAGTCATTGGTAAATTTGGTACACGGCTTTCAGGAGTCACTTCCCAACTGAACACCTGCATGTAAATTTTCCAAACCCCAATCAGTAAAACACATTCATTGCGTTCCTACACTTCTGGTAGGTGATTTTTGTGCTTGGCCAGCGGCATGCTCCCAGGCACTACTTCCGCGACTTCGTTGGTGGCATGGGTGTTGGAATCTTTCTGGCCTGGATCTATGTGCAGGTGCAGGGAGCAGAATTCTATCGATCCGACCCTTGCACCCATGGTCCATGGTGGTAAAATGGGTCTATAATTAAGTGCGAGTTCTGGGCTGCTCTTGATTGCATCATTAGGTGGGGAAATGCACAATCATATAGAATTTACAAGGATTCAATCTGAATCCATGCAGGCGCATCGCCAGTACCGCATTGACATGAAGCTCTTCTATTTGGAGGCTCCTGAGCTATTCTTTGCAGTGGAAGCAGTTCCAAGACGAGTTAAATGTTGGGCCCGGGATTGGGACGGACTTTAGGTCCCTGGAAGGGGCCACTCACGGATATATCATCGGTCAGATGTTTCTGATGCATTTATTCTATGTATGCATGCAATGACCGGCACATGTTCCAGAGCCCACAACGAATTCTTTCAGCTGCGCAGCATACCCGCACAGTTGGGACCTAGTGACCCCCTCTTTTTGAATTGCACTTATACAGGGTTGAGTTTTCAAAGGCCTTGCATATATGTGAAAGACATGCATGAGAACCAAATGAGAGATCTTGCGAGTTTGAACAGCTCACCTACTTTCTGTTCTCATGCATGAGAACCCCTAGAATATCGACGGTGATGTTAGAGCAGACGGCACAACACCCTAGACCATTTGCAGAACAGAATGGGATCCATCTAAATTTCTTGGGTGAGAGTTGGCAGAGGGCCGCTACCGTAGCAGCCCACCAACCCTTCAACTGTTCATCATGAAGCTTTCGAAGCCTTCCCTAGCCCTACACAATTGATGTGAACAGTTGTCCAATCATTTCGGAGCCCCTGCGCCCAGGCGCCGGAACACAAGATCAATTGGGTCACCCCTCGTGGTGATCTCTGAGCGAAGAAAGACCTGACATCGCCCGACCCCGTCCCGACCCCGTCCGCTTCAGCATCATCAGCCTTTCCAAGACGGTCCACAAACAGTTTATTTTAGTATATTATATATATAATATATAATATATATAATATTACGTCTATATATTAGTGTATATATTAGGTTGGAGGCCATCGCTCTGAGGTTGGAGGCCATCGCTATTAGTTTATATTAGTATATAATACTAAGTTTGTGGGTGCTAACCTTCCATCACGAAAGGCTTTTCTCAGGAGAAGGGCGTGTTCCGATGATGAGGAACAGGTGATGTAGATCGATCCCAGGTTCACCCAGAATCAATATCTAGATTCTAGATGGATCGGACGGACAAGGGTGGCTGGTCGTTTTGTGGATGCCCGACTTCTGCTGGGGTGGCCGTTCTTAAGTTGACAAGTGGACTTGCATGGAGAGTGCCCTTACATCTGGTTTTGGAGAACAAGACTGGCCGTCGAAGCGGCAACGCAGACGGCACCCTTGCCGGGCAGACGAGGCCACGAGGTTGAGGTCTCATGTTGGAGTGGGACCATGGATCGGAGATGTGGCGGATGGAAGAAATCCGGTTGGAAGCATGATGCAACCTCCACCAGCAAAACCATGCAAAACACCGATGTGTTTGAGGTCCTCGATTTCCGGTCCTGTCGGGTTTCTTCCTTCGAGTAGCAATGATTTGGATCCTTTGCACATTTCCGGCAGAGCAAAGAAAAATCTGCGCCCACAGCTGTTCCTGGGCGCCTTGCTTTGTTTGCCCCGGCGGCCTCGGGGTGTTTGACCCACCCACCGCGACCTCGGGGGCCTCGGCGGCCTTGGCGCTTGGCCGCGCCAGGAACGCCCCAGGCCCTCCTATCGATCCTCGGGCTCTCGATCTTTGGCAGACTTGCCGACGGCGGCCGCGGCGGCCACTGGTGCATCGGTGGCCCCGGCATAGACTGAGAGACTGAGACTGAAGTGACTAATTGCAGCCTGCACCCCAAAAGGAACGGCAGGTGTGAACATCCTGAGTAGTAAAAACCATAGTAAACCATACTGCTCTTGATTGTGGTGTTCAGTGCTCATTGTACTTCCAGTTCTTGAAACACCCTCAGAATATCCCTCACGTGGGTGGAGCATGAAAAGTTGTGGCACAACGACCTGTGTTGTGAACCCGCTCCGTTGAGCCCATCCCCAACGTGAGTTTTGGCCAGGAGAAGTGGAAGGGTGAACAATTTGATGATTTTGGCCTTGCCGGCATGTGAGAACTCGGCAAGATTGCAGCTGGAACCCCCAGCTGAGCCTTTCCAGTGACCTGAAGGGCTACTGGATGGGCCAATTGTCCCGCCGGAATCCTGGGAATTCCTCGGTCAGCACGGCCGACTGCGGCTTGTGCTGACCTGCTGGCAAAGGCCCCAAAGGGGCATCCGACGTCAGCGTCCGAGGCCGATCACGCGTCCCAAAGTCCGACCGAGACGCGAGCGGGCTGTGATCGTGTGTGATGCGCAGTAGGTCAGGGTGATCGGGGTGTGAGCATGAATCGTGCCAGCAATATGAGAGCACCAATCACATGCGTCTTTTTGACAGTTCTCCATATTTTACATTGATATTCCTCGCAGTTTGGCATTCTCCAGGTCGTCTTCAGGCATCTACTCATAGTGGAAGTCGCATCCACCAGTGGCGAGTATGTAAAATAGCTTGGGGGAGCTTAGGGGGCTTTGCTGTTTGTTTGAACTTTGTGTGCAACATCCAATATAAACCCCCGGTGCCTGGTGCCATGATTATTATTCCTTCTTTTTTATTCGATTCTTGGCCAGTGCCCGAGGTCCTTGGATCTCATGAACGCCGCTGCGACATGCTCAAGATACAATCAAAAGAGATCAAATGAGGACAACAAGATTGCAAATGGAGCGCATGGGCCATATGGATGTTATATGGATTTATAATATATATATATATATTATTCTTTTCTTTTCGTGTGGCATCTCCTAGAGCAATACAGGCAATGGCAAACAGCCCGCCCGTGGTGATGTGGCCCAAATGGGAGGGCCGGCAGCAGGATGTTGAAGGATGTTGAAGGTCCCCTTCGACAAAGGCAACCCTGGGCCTTGGTCAAGCTGTTTTGGGCGTGAGCTTGACGGGTAGCAGTGCCATGACCCACATCAAAAGATCATTTTGGAAGACTCCGATCTCCATGCAAACACTACCATCTTGCAGACAACAAGACACGATAAGACGTGTTTGTCCAAAATGTCATCGTCAGGTCAGGGGGTCGCGGTTCGGGCTCAACATCCTGAGCATCTGGTGCCAAGTTGCATGGTGACCCCCCAAAGGAACCCCTGACGGTCGCCAGTTCTTCCATTCCTTTTTTGCAGTTGCACTTGGGTGACACCCCGCACGTGGGGCCTGGTAGATTCGAGGCAAAGGGAACCTTTGGGGCTGACTCTGCAAACGCCTTAGGTGAACCTTACGGGGAATCTGTGGCTTACCAGCGACTTGGCTTTTGATGATCCCGCAGGCGCATCATGAGCAACACCTTTTAGTTCTGGGGCACATACAGTAAGTGCTTTTGAATATTTTTGAATATTGATGCTACGTAAGTCAAGTGCCTTGGGACTCTTTCAGTGTACAGTAGGAAACTTGATCCAAAGGTCTCTTTCCATCTCTTTCCCGCGCTTTGGATCAGTGACACTTCGTTGCAGTTTGGGCCCATGCCTTTTTCTTTATTGAGACCCTGTGAACTGGCTTCTCCAATCCACCAAAGACGTGTTTTTTTCCTTTGCGCTTCCTTTGTCCAGTGCGTTTGACCGTGCAGCGGACAGAAAGCGGGTCTTCTCTTTGGCATGTGACTGGTTGATAACGTCGCTGAGGCCCCTCGCTTTTCCCGACGAAAGTTGGATGCGTCGGTTTCGGGTTTCTTCGGTGTCCTTCCCAGCCGAAGCAGCCCGACGATTTGCCGGTGATTTTGCCACCAAAGGTGAGGCCCAATCACTCCTTCATGCACCCATGTTGGATTTGCATCTTATGTAGAGTTTGGCTAGAATGCTAGAACGTTCCGACCCTTACATATTGTGGTTCCTGGGTTTGTGTCCTTTTCATTCAGTTTGCAAGCCGGTTGCCCTTAGGGCCGGTGCGTCCACTCTGCTGGGTCTGGCGCGTTCCTGCTAGCCTCGCAGAGCTTTGGTGATCTTTGGTGTAAGCTGGCCAGATACCTGAACCTGTACATATTCATATACCGCTCTGCACCGTGACCGAATCGAGCTGCGGCAACTCAGGGCAAGAGGAGAGCGACGTATGCAGGGCCTTGGCTCAGGCGAGGCTGCGAGCTTGGTTTGAGGCACCGAGCTTCGATTCTTTTTTGTGTCAGAGCCATCCGTCGAGGCCAACCAAGGGTTACCTTACCGATGGGAGCTGGCGCGAATCCACACCGCGACCCTTGGCCTTGGCAAAGGGTGCTTGAAGTGACAAAGGATCTAGTTTGTGAGTAGTGGAAGGTTTTTTCAATGATTCTTACTTGGAAGTAGCTGACAGCTGGATGATTTGAACGTTTGACGCATGGCGTGCCACGCATGGTGTCGGGTTTGCAGATGGCCGTGATCCAACTTTGAAAGCTTCCTGAGGCCCATCACATCAGCCTTCCACAGCAAGAAGATTGGGAAATTTGGGAAGAACATGCCCCCTGCGGACTGGGAGAATGAGCCCGAGCCATCCCATGAGCCATCTCCCTCGTTGGATTCGGCTTGCCCCTCCACCTTTGGCCGGAAGGACCAGGACGGAACCTGAGGGGGGCAGGAGTGAACAGGCTGCAGTAGGTCAGTAGGTAAGAATGCCAGCGAAGCCTCGTGGAATTGCCGGGGCTGTAGACTTGAGCAATTCGTTGGATCTTTGCAAGTTGGTGGCCTTTGGAACTCCCAAATCACGAAGGGTTGCCTCAGCAACCTTGAGTTCAATTGGCCTCATCTTAGGGCCTGAATCTTCTCCCTGGACCCCCCCTTTGCTCAAGTCTTCCCAACTTGTTCCGGGACGACCCGGACCGCGCCGTCTTCGCCACTTCGCTGCGAGGTGCGAAGACCCAAGGGGATGATTGGTCCGAGGGCGGCGTCGAAGCTTCCACTTGAGGCTGATCCAGAGATGGCCATGGGGGTGGGGCACTGTCCAAATTTTTGCTAGGGGGACACTGGACACTGAACATCTGTAACATCTGTAGATGACCATGAAGATGGTGCGGAATTGGAGTGCCACTTGGCAACGCTGTCAGATCTCTCAGCTGAGAGTTCGAGTTTTCAGCGGTCCCGCTCGAGCCGTTTTTTTGGACCCCACTGCCGCTCCACCCTCTCAAGGCCTTCAGCAAAGCTCCGCGAAACGGATCGGACATGCAGGAGACTGAGGGAGTCACGAAGACAGATGCAACGGTCGAGACGTACTGGTCGTGTTTGGAAAAGGGATTGAAAGAGAAGGCCATGAACATGGCAATGGGCTTCCTAGCTTGCTTGATGCCCAGAAGTTTTAGACATCCGCCTACAACTTATTCTTGTATGGCTGACAGGGCAGCTGCAACCAGTCTAAGTCTTGCACAACGTGGGTGTCATGTGGGGTTCTCCAATTTGCGGCAACTCATTGTGGAGATTTGTGGAGCCTTGCGCATGAGCCAAGCCTCCACATCTTCCATATCAAGCTATTTTGAGAGCTGGGCCGTCAACGGTTTCTACTGGTACTTGGAGACTTGGAGGGCTCATCTGGTGCCAGGATGGAAACGGCTCCAAAGTGCCAGACGAGGCGCTGCTGGACATGAGAAGACGCTCCAAACTGCATTGAGTGTAGCATTGCAGCTGAGTCTTTGGTTACTTTGGTTGGAGAGGGCACCACTCTGCGGCAAGCTGCTACTAGAGTACTATAGAGCAACAGGCATCACGCGACGGTCATCGTTTTTCAAACTGCCACCTGGGCCCAGCGGAAACAGTTGGATGAATGATGAATGAAAGCACTTTTGGCGCGAATAGGAGGCCGAGACTTCAGGACACTATTAAAAACGACTCTAGTTGCTGGGTGATCCAACTCTTCCAGGCGGGCTCTCTTGATCAAACGAGTAGGCACCTGTTCATCCAATGTATTATTTCTTGGATTGTCATGGACTACGAACAGAGTTTTCGGCAAGTGCAAGAGGAAAACAGAGGATTGTCATGGAGCCATGGCTGTTAGAAAACCAGGGGTACCACCCGTGCGGACACTTATACAAAGCGGCCGTGTCCTTGCCAGTACCAGGCCAACAGTCTGCTGAAGGAAGGGGCGTTTCCTGGCTCTTGGGCCCTACATTTCTCTTCACCTTGAGAAATCCTCATCTGGGTCACATCTCACTTTCCCGCCCCCGGTTCAGGAGCACGCTACTAGTAGCAAAGGGCTATTAGGGTCTCCTGGCATCGCTACTAGGGATCGGACGCTACTAGTGTTCCTGAACTTCCATCACCCAGCTCTGCAGGGCCCCATCTCGGAGGGACTCCACAAGCACAAGAGCCCCAAGGGCGGCACTGGCAGCAGCGCAGATCCTCCATCGCCTGAGCAGCCGGAGGGCCCTCCGCTCAAGGCTGCGAAGAAGGACCGGGAAGTGGAGCCTGCCACTTGAGGCCACTTCACGTTAAGCAACGTTCTTTGGGACGAGCGCAGCAAAGTTCAGAAACTGGCCCGGGTTCAGATAGTAAGCCAAGGTTCATAAATGGGTTTTGTTGAGTTCAGCAACTGCTTTGGTCGGGTTCAGGAGCTGGTTTTCTGGGCTCAGAAGCTATTTTGGTCGGTTTCAGAAACAAAATCACAGGGTTCAGAAACCAACCACATCAGGTTCAGAAACTATTTGTTGGCAGGGGGATTGGGGTGGTGGTGGGGGCTATTGATGTGACATTCATGTGAGCAACTGTTTATGCATGTCGAAACGCTGTATGCATAGCACACTGCTAGTTTCCGAACGCAACATTCAAGCCTCCGAAACCCGCGTGGAACCCGTCTAACCCGTCTCCAGTTTCCGAACCCTTCGTTTCCAGTTTCTGAACCTGAGCTTCATGACCGAACGTTTTTGTGGGACAGTCAGACCCCTTATTGGCCAGGCAGTGCAAAGGAAAAACACAGGGGTTGTTGACGGTGGCCACCGCAATCACAGCCCAATGAGGGAAACGGGATCTTCAGTTGAAGAAAGCTGAAGAAAGTCATGTTCAGAACTACCCTGTGCAAACTTTGGAACTGAGCTCAGAAGTGAGCTCAGTGGGTCGCAAAGTTCAGCTCGTGGAGTTTTCAAGGTTCAGCTCGTTTGGCTTTTGCTTTAGAATAGGGCTGGCTCTCACACCGATGGGTTATGTGATTGCCCGGAGTTTTTGGGAGGCTCTCCCATAACAAAACAACTTTTTGATCCGACGTATGACACATCACTCCTTTTGTTGTCAGGACGTAAGCTCGAAGCCTGGGAAAGGGAGCAAAGACGCAATGCCTGAGACCGAGGGCGATGGCGGAGTTGGAAGCGAGCTTTGGCTGAGGCAGAGTGGGTTGGCTGGAGTTAGTTTAGAGGACTTACTTGGTTGACTTACCAGGATCCAGGTGTGCTCTTATCACAATGGTGGGTTCTGGAGGCCTTTGGAGAAATAGAACGTGACTCTATGTATAAAGGATTATACATGAATGCTGAATACTGAATGCTAGTGATATGCACTGTTGTATTGTGGGCTAAGGGCTATGATGGATCATAGATGATTTGGTATTTCTTTCATTTCGTCATCATGGAATCCAGCACGGTCGCACACCGTTTTGAGAGGATGTGTGTTCGAAGGAGGCCGTAGTATATTTTTGCACGCAAAACTACAGCCGCAGACACATCGCTTGTCCAAATGTTTTTGCAGATCTGTTCTCCACCCTAAGGAGTGGCCCTAGTTCTAATTCGATTCTGTTAGAAGACCTTATGCCCTGATCCTCCATTCTTGTGTTTGTTTCACTCCTGCCTGCAGAGGTCACCAAGGTCGCGGTGTTGCAATGACGATGCTGTGACAACGGTGAGCATGGTGGAAACGGGTACCAACTTCATGCCTCGATGAAATGAAGTCAATGATGTTGATAACAACGGATTCATAGCCTGACCTTTTAATCATAGGCGTTGCTCCGGGGATGCACAATCTCCAGCATTTTCCGGTACTCGTGCTCAGCGAGCCCCATAGACTCCAAGACGGTCCAGGGCCGGTGGTGTGACACCAAGGCGGAGATGAACCACTTGGAGTCTCAGAGATGCAATCAAGATAATCAAGGGCTGTGGTGGACTGCAGTTCTTCCCGACCCCGGCTTTCGAAAGCCTTTCGGCGTCGTTTCTCCTTTCTTTGCCAGGGTCGAGTTAATTCGTCCATCGTTTAGAGTATCACGCCAACCGCTTCGTTTCTCCCTTTTGTAGGACTGTAGGAGTCGCATGGAGCTTCTGTGAGATGGGTCCACATCTGCGGAGAATGGGCAGCTACCTCGGTTGATGGGGTAAAAGTCCAAACACTGTCAGACGGTTACGTCCCTGGAGTGGACAAAATCGCGGCGTCGTGGAGCAATGGAACTGCTCTAGGGTCCTTTCAACAAAAAGGTTACATTCCGATCCAAAAGGATCCCTGTGACTCCAAGGGTTACACACACACACTCACACACGCAAGTTGAGGATGTTTGAGACATTCAACGACTTCAACCTCCTGAAATTTTCGACTCCAAAGCCATAACCAGTCCCAGAACCAGTCCAAGGCATTGCTGGCCGCATTTGGGACCGACGCGCCCAGGAGAGCCTCATCTCACAGCTGACGGAAGAGCAGCAGGAGCAGATCAACGAGGAGTTTGGCTCGGAGGACGGGCCATTTCGGGCGAGAGCGATGGCGCCAGATGTTCTTCGATTCTCAAAGAGTGGTCGGTTCGGTTCTGAATATGATTGAACAAGTGATTGAACATTGATGAAGTGAAAGAACCCCGGTCCCAGCTTTTAAACGTGGCATGCCTTTCAGTTCGGAATGACTACTCGCATTGTGGACTATGCGGATTTAGGATAAGCGGGTTAGAACCTAGAAGCCACCTACTTGCTACCTACTACCTACAACCTACTACTGCTACTACAACTGCTGCTGCTGCTGCTGCTGCACTACGGCAACCTACTTCTGCCACTCCTACTGCTACTACTCCGACTACTCCATCCTACTCCTACTCCTCCTGCTGCGGATTCTCGCTTTTCACTTTTTCATTCTTTGTTCTTGACATATCTCGATAATTATTCGGTTCTGGGCCCATTCCGTATTATTGTGTTGGGATTCTCGATTGCCGATTCTGGATTTTCGGTTCTTTAGGTCCCGGTTTTTATTTTTGATTATCGGTTTTCCGTTTTCAATTCTTCGATTCGCACCCGGTGACTGGAACACCCTATATAGTCAGGCCAGCCGGGAAGAGGAACATGTTCATTCGGATTTGGTCCGACCGCTTGCGGCCGGGTGCAGCTGGGGGGTATGGCGTATGGCCTGCAACCGCCCCGGGAGGACATGGTGATCGACATCGACGGGATGCTGCCCGAGCGACGTGAGGAGCTGCATCAGCGCATGGAGGAGATGTTGGGGATTCCTCAAAGAGACAGGCGTGTCCGGCGAGCAATTGCCATGATGCGAGATGCATGCTGTTCAGGTAGACCAGGGCTCCAAGGCAGCAAAGCCGTAGAAAGGGCCCAACATCCACGGAATGCGAAGTGGTGGTGATGATTTCCCGCGCTCAAAAATACCTACTCGCTGTCAAATCCCCACGGGTGCCCGCATGTACTGATGCCAGGAATCAGCGTGAACACACTTCGCCGCCTTCTCCTCCAGGGAGTTGATAGCACCTCGGCCAAACGGCATCCGAGACCACGGTCCAGCAAAGAGAGGCTGCCTGCGGTGTTGTAGACATCGTAGGCATTTCATCAAACCCGTGAAGAGGTGAACGCTTTTACAAAGTCTTTGGATGATGGAACTGAGTGCGTGGGATATTTGGCTGGCCCAAGGTAGTGACACGAGGCCTCTCCAGCAGGTGCCGTGCTGAAATTGGCAGGCGCCAACCTGGAACTTTGAAGTGCAGTGATTGTGAGCGGCCTGATTGGTGGCAGAATGTTCCAGGAACGCTTTGCCCCCAGGCTACGCCAAGATGACTACGGCCTACGCAGCTGACAACGCAGCAAGATTAAATTCTTTCACAAGTGGCTGACACGCTGTGCAAGAACCCAGCCACTGTGATAACATGTTTGGTAGAACCCAGCCCCCCCCCCGCACCGGAGAAAGGAAGTCTGGCCGTAGGTTGCAACCAAAGGAACGGAAAGGAGGAGAGCCTCTGCACAAATGTGTTGGAGAAACGATAGTATTGGTCGACACGTGCCAAGTGTGCGCGATGTCATGCGATGTTTGTTCGCCCATGGGCCTGTCTGTTTGCACCACGTCATGGCCCTCCCCCTTCCGGTCAATTCGGGTGAGATCGTAGGCGTTGCGGAAGAAGCGCAAACAGATGCAAAAAGATGCGGGGAGACTGGGAGGTCGAGAAAGGGGCTTCAAACGCAAATATCAGGTAAGGTAAGGCATGTACATTTATTTCAAGATGTTACTGTAATCGTGTTATTGAGTGAGGGAGCGGAGATGAGTGGAGGGCAGTGGATAGGCAGATAGGAGGCACTGGGCATACTGTGACTACATGGAGGCTCCAGGAGGTAGAATTACTGTAATCATGAGGTGGACCAAGTTGAAGCCACCTCCGGAGGTCAAGTGCTACAGAATTGTGCCCTGTGGAGTTTTTGGATATGGAGGTTGTCATGCCCATCCATAAGAGTACAGTCTGAGTCAATACTGAGCACACCACTAATGCGCACCTAGGATTAAGTAACCACCCCCTATTAATCAATCCCAGCTGCCCCAGAAACATATAGTTTACTATTGTATTTATAATTCTCTATTATTTACTTTCTTCATGTTCTTTTGCACATGCTTCTTTACCTTCTTGTCCAACTCATATTTATATTCTTTACCTTCTTCATGAACTCCTCATAGTTCTCATTTTCTTAGAGGCTGGTGTCTTCATCTCCTCATCCTCCTGATTCTCACCAATCCTTTTGATGGCTTCTCCTAAGGGCTTATGCTACCACCATCCCCAAAAAATCTCTGGCAAAATTCTTTCATTTCACCCTTTTGTAAATCTTTTTCAAGCTCACAAAGGGCACCCCTCACACAGGCCCTACCCCTAGTAAGACCCCCTTCCCTATTAATCAATCCCACCCTCTGCCCTCATTCTTGTCTTCCAATGCTTTCATCCTGCATCCTCTTCCAATTCTTCCCAATAAAGAGAGCATCACCAAACCATGGTTTAGCCGCAGTTTCCTTCTCATCCAAATCTTCCCAACCAAACCATCATCCATCATCACATCCAGGTCCTCATCTCATCATCCATCATCAGGTCATCACCTTTATTAGGGGGATGTGGCTCCCCAATACCCTAAATCTCAGACCTTGTTGACCTTGAAGGGGGGGTCCCCGTTGATTAATCCATATTAATCCTACGTGTGCATTATTCTGTTTTTGCCGCATCTCGTGGCTCTGCCCTGGCCGAGCTGACCCAGAAGCGCCCGGACCTCCCGTGGCGCCCCTGGCGTCAGACGGTTGTCCCGGGGAACCACCCGGGAGCCATGGACAGGCGCCCGTGGATGGCCAAAGCGGTGCGTTCGGCGGGGTGGAACAGCTACCCGTGATCCCTAGCTAACCTCCAAGGGGGCGTGCGATTGGAACGAAGAGCCACAAACGTGCGGAAGAACAGAAGAGCACGCAACAACCGCAAATAAATTTCAAGAAGGAGCAAGAAGGAAACCAAATTAGCAACATAGAAGCAAACAAAGAAGAAAAAGAGGGAGCCGCTGCCTGCAACTCTTGATGGATCCATAGGGTTCGTGGCCCAGGCAGAGGGCAGGGCGAAACATTGAGATTTGTTGCAATCGCATTTCCGAAGCTCCCCAACTTCATCCCCTTACTCTTGAGGGTGAGATTGAGTTGGTCTCCCTGGGCTATGGTGACCGCCAGGTGTGGCCGGTAGCTGCAGATGTTCCGCGAGTGGCCAGCAGCCAGCTGAGAAGGGACACGGGCCTGCTGACCTGAAGCGGTGCAATGAAGTGCTGGGAATTCGTTGAAGGAGAGACCTGGGGCACCCTCGCCATGAGACTTGGGTCGCCTGGGCTCATTTGGTGATGTGGCTGACGAGGCGACTGGCCGGGCGGTGGTGCCACTGCCCAGCTTGGAGCAGGATGCTGTGTACCAAGAGGTCCGATGCGGGATCAATGTGTGGGCGGAAGGGGGGTGTTCTTTGGGTACGTGTCTCCAAGCCGTGGTTTTCTGTTCTGGTTCATTGATGTGAAAGAGAAACACGCGCACATAGCTTTCAGGGCCCTGAACCGCTTGGGGGGTCAGTTGTGCACATGGTGGAAGTGGCGCCCGCGGATCTCCAAAGCTTAACATCAATCCTTGGAAACCTGGGTTTGTTTGTCCATGTATATGCATATTAGGCGCGGTCAACATTTACAGAAGACTACACCACTACAGAGAGGGACATGGGATCTCCAGCAGGTTCCAGCTGAAAACGATAACACACTCACCAAATCCCAACGTCCTTTGATTCTACTGTAGTAACTAGTAGTATATAAATTTTGACCGTGGCTCTTGATATATATATATATTATACAGATATATACATAATTATACATATAGGTACAGAAATATACATTATATATATAGTTAATTTAGCAAAGCTTACACAAGCGGGAACTCTGTGCGCGAGTAATTCTGTTGTTAGGGTGGCCGGTGCTTGGCTGTACCCATGCAAAAGTGTCGCTTTTGGGCATGCTTCCCCGAGGATGGAATGCTCAGGTATAGGTTCCAAACTAAGTATGTATATATATATATATAGGCAGTTTTTGCATGTTTTTGCTAAAAATATGTTCACATCGTTTTGTTGGTTGAGTGTGTGTGAATCCGCACTACCGATATTGTCCGGGGCGAACAGCCGTTTAACGGGCTTTTCGGGCGGAAGCATTTCGGGTTCAAGCTTCAATCCAGGCCTTGTGTGTCAAGGCCAGGCCAGACCACCATTCCGAATGCTGGACTGTCCAACATGCCTAGCTGCCTAGCTGAGACTCATGAATCGACCCAGGACTCCTGATGAATCCCATCGAGGAAATTCCGCCTCGTCCAACCCCTTCTGCTGGGTGGGCAGAGGAACTGGTGGACGAGATAGAGTGACCCATCGTTTTCGGGCACGCCTACTTTGGCAAAGCCTAGGTCAAAAAGGAAGCATTTGATGTCCTGTCACGTTCAGAAAGTGAAGTCCTTAGGCTTGATGTGCAGGCTATTCGCCTCAGAACGGGCGAGCTATCAAGTAACTATTCGAGCTATTGATTTGAATGTGATTTGATTGCCGGTGAGTTGCAAGACGCGGGGTTTCATGCGGCTATGGAAGCACACAAATGACCCTCAAACACATGTCACAGAATGCAACAACTTTGGACATTTTTCAGTCTACTTCCAACCAGCAGGTAGTAGAAACCTTTGGCCATGCCATGCCGCTTGCTGGCCGCATGCCTGGCATGGCAAAGCCTGGCGTTGGAGCTCACCAAAGACTCATGGGAGGCTGGTTGTGGGCAAGGAACTCCTGAAGATACCGGCTGCTGCGAGCTGCTCCTGAGTTCCTTTATTTGGAACATCCTCCTTGCAACATTTTTTGACAGATCAATTCAATAGACCTTCATTAGAAACTATATACAGGCTGATGCTAGACTTCCTCACAGGTAGCGGAGAGTGTATTCTACTGGCCCCCATGCCCGTTGGCTCGTGCCTTGCACACCCAAGAGCCCAGTTTTTTTTTGTCTTCCCACCTCTGTCATATTGGCCGGTAGGAGATGACCAACAGAAAGCGGGTCTTTGTGAAGTTCTTCGCCCCTTGGTGTGGCCACTGCAAGAGGCTAAAGCCAGCCTGGGAGAAGCTTATGCAGGAGGGGGTGCGCGTGCCGATGGTAGAAACAGCTCTTCAGCAAGTGGCCGCTCACCTTGACCAGAAACAGCGGCTGCACCGTCGAACGCTGAAGCTCCGCCCTCCGCAGGAGTATGCCGAGCATGACAGCATCCTCGTGGCGGAAGTGGATTGCACTGGCGCTGGCAAATCCAAGTGTGATGATGCGGGGGTTGAAGGTTTCCCTACCCTCAAGAGACTTGATGGCAGTGGGCAGGACATTTTTAGCCGATCTTTTCAGGCAGAATGCCATCCCTCCCCAAGCACCTGCCGGACTTGTAGAGCTGCCACTTGAGTAGCCGCCACTTCTGAGATGTTCGCAGTGCCGGTCTGCCTGCTGCGCTGAGGTATGGAAATCCTGACAGCCTCGAGGCTCTTAGGGATGGGATGACTTGTCCATCTCAGGATCTTCAAAGCACACCTGGCCATTCCGCCGAGTCAATGACCCCAGCCATTGACAGTGCGATTTTATGAAGGGATCCGACCAAGAAACCACAGACGTTGGGTCATTCAGGGTGAGGAGATCTTGGATGTTGTGGATGTTGTTGGGGTCTCAAAGGGACAATATCTGCATGCGATAGCTTGCGTCGATTCATAAAGGTTCACGGTTCAATCCTCCAGGTGGTTCTTTTTCCAATAATGCGGTCCCGAAATCAGGACTACAAGGGTGCCCGCGACTACGAAGCCCTGAACAACTTCACCAAGGCCGGCCGCACTCAGCATCGTTCACGCATTCAGCATCATTCAACTGATTCCTGAACACAACAGTTGTCCTACACCATGAGACTCCTTAGGGATTTGGCCTTGGATCCTCAAGGCCTAAAAGGATGGCTCGGTAGGCATCCCTGATCACCAATAAGCATACCGAGCAGGGTCTCACGGGAACCTGCTTCGACTCTTACATTTCAGGGGGCTTCGACTACTACCCCATCCAACAGACTCTGAACATTCGACTCTTCGATGGCCAAATCGAACGACCGCCCGCCCGCAGTGGTTTTTCAGGTGAACCTGGGCCCCTCCTGTGGCCCAGAGCGGCTGGAGCTCTGTGAGCTGATCGCAAGTCAGAAATTACCCTGTCACAGACGCGGAGTGTTGGGTGATGTGCTGAGGGGCTGCCCTCAAATCTGCAGGTTCTGGTTGTGAAGTTCCGCGGTTATGAGTGCTTGATCGAAAGTCAGTGCGGTATATTACAAAAATTATTACTATCTATTACTATAATAGTCCCTCTCTCTCTCTCTCTACACACCCATAATCATATTACACATATATTGCGTGCAACATGCGGAATTCTCGTGCGACTCTCGGCGCATGGTTTGACCACCCCCTGGGCTATGCAGTTCTCATGGACCGTCCAAGCCTCACAACCAATGACTATCTGGTTTGACTCAACTTGGGGGGTTGTCAACTGCGTTTCTTTAATTCAGGTGTCATTTCTGAGACATCTTCATGAACATTAGGGAACCCAAATTGGCAGTCTTCCTGTCGCACCGCAGGAAGAACATTTGGCATGAGTTGGTGTACAGGAACAATGTTTCTCCCGCATCCTCACCTGTGCTCCTCACCCTCATCCAACTGCAAGAGAGAATGGCAAAATCTGAGGGTCTTTCTGGACGTCCCAGGCGACGAGATGCGCCGGAAGCAGATCGAGGAGTTGTTGGCCTTGCCCATGAGCTGCTGGGCGATCAGATTGCTCCTAGTAGCGATGCCCTTTGTTACTAAGTAGTAGCGATGCCAGGAGCTACTAGTAGCATCCTTGCTACTAGTAGCTTTTTTGCAGGACCTTGTGGCGACAACCTTTGGCTCTGGTAGACTCCGTAGAACGAATGAACAGATTGCTGATCGCCAAGGGTTTGCAAACTCACCCACAGCTGGCGCCTTTTTTCTCACCGATTTTGGGCACCGTGGGAAGAATTTCCGAGAATTCCCCTTCAGTTGGACGCCTGTACGACCATGGGAGCTGATAGACCATGCAAAGGTGAGTTGAAGTACAAGATCAAGAGGAAGGAGGATCAGATCGCGGCGGCCGAGAAGGAGCTCAAAGCACCTGAGCTGCTATGGAAAGAAATAGCCTGCTACCCACACTGAAGGAAACCCCATTCAACATCGAACTCCAAGGGTAAGGCGAGTTATAACAGTCAATGACTCCGAGTTCCAGTATGCTCGAACAATTTGTCATCTACCATGTGGTGGTTCTATTTGGTCGGGACTGGTGGGTGAAGAGGTGCTGTTACAGGAGTCTTAGGGCGCCACGAATGAGCAGTGCTTTGAGACTCTTGGAGAGGGTGCGGTCTTGGCGGTGACTGTGAGGGTCAACGGACTACCACTTTGTAGGTCCATGTGTCGCGTTGCAATTGCTTTTGCTCTTGGTTGGGGCTTGCAGTCTAGGAGCTAGGGTGTTGCCGAAATCCGAGGGCTTTATTGCAAAGCTGGAGAAGAAGTACGATGAGGCTGTCCAGGTACAGGAGCTGGCCTATGCGGTTCACGTGAAGTGCCGAATCGTGTCCATCACTATGCTGTCCTGCACTGTCTCGGGATTGGACATGGGTTGGATCAGACTGTGTCCTTCGATTGCGGGAGCTTGGCCCATGGCCTCAGCTCCGAATGGCTGTTGTTTGGCATTGCGGGGGCACTGGGTACTGGCTGCATTTCACAAAGGGTTGGGAAGAGCTGAGCTCATGCGGCAGCCTCATAACGCCCATTCCCACGGGCCACAGGACATCTATTCCCCCTAAAGAAGTTGAAGAGGTGGATGTTGAATGATGTTCTCCCTGTCATGAGTTCTGGGCTCTTTTTCATCCCATGTCAGGAGAAGAAGCAAAAGGCCATCAAACAGGGTGGGCTCAACATCATGAAGGCCGTGCAGGCAAGCTGGCACCTCTCGCAACAGAGCTGGCGGGGTTTTGAGGACCTTCACCTCAAACCTGGCCAGTCATTCCACGTGCTCCCAGGCCTACAACCGCCGGGCAAAGCCGAAGAAGCCGGAGCGAAGCCGAGGGACTTCTTCGGCACACAGCCGCGATGAAGCCGAGTTGTAGCCCCAGTGGCTGAGCTTTTCGGCTCAAAAAATTCAAAGTGCCAGGTG
This sequence comes from Durusdinium trenchii, assembly GCA_963970005.1. NCBI lineage: Eukaryota > Dinophyceae > Suessiales > Symbiodiniaceae > Durusdinium > Durusdinium trenchii. The sequence continues at coordinate 157,170 of CAXAMN010011780.1, forward strand.
TGCACACAGCGGAGGCTGGAAGATGGATTTTAAAAAAGCAAACAAACAAACATTTTTCACTGTTTTCACTAGCAAATGTGTTTCTTGGCTTTGGTGAATTCTGGTGAGCCGTGGGCCGGCGCTGCGTTGCTGCTTGGGGCGCTCAAGACAATGAGGAACGAGAACCATCCGCTGTGTGGACGAGACACGGGCACCCAGCCTTTGGCCTCTGTGACATGTGACATGCCATTTGTCAAAGACTCCTACCACCAGAGGTTCTTGTTCCCAGTGTCTTGACTGTACAAAGAGGAGAGTTAGCGAGAGTGCACTTGTTCAACTGAGATACATGTCACCAGAAAAGCTGCTGATCGCAGTGAGAGGCGATCGCCGCCTTCACTAGCTCTTCACTTTGACTAGTGCGCTGTGCAGCCCATTTAAGATCAAAAAAATCAAAGGACCATGTCTAACATGTCATGTTTGGACCACATGGCGTAGTTGGCAGGCCAGCTTCAAGCCTGTACACTGGCACGGTGCACAGCCCATGCTCTTCTTTCCATCGGCAAATCCTTCCGCTGGGTCTCCATCAAGGTACCGCGTCCTGTCAACGCATTCCATAGTGAACGGATGAGAATAGCCTGGTGTTCCTGTCAATTCATAATTCAATTGGTAATTGCTCTTTAATTGGTGATTCTCACGAAGTGAACTTGACAACCTCCCTTATGTGTAGTGATAAGATAAGATGTTACATCCCCGTAAAGCCCTATGTCAACTAAGGACGGACAGGCCTTGCTGGTAGGCATTTGCTCTCCACCAGCCCTCCCCACCTTGCACGACTTATTCAGACTTGAGGATGCCTTGGTTCCACCAAGCCGCATGTTAATCAAGCGAGCATGGTGAGCTGGCGTACGGCGTAGCTTACCTCCAGATCTGACCCATACCTCGTTGAATCTGCCATGAAGCCTGTGCTGCGACTGGCGCTTCTGATGAGGGTCTCCTGGGCAGTTGAGCTCACACAGGAGAATTGGGACGATGCTTGGCAGGGGGTGCAGCGTCCGTGCAGAGCGGGACGGGAGGCAACCATGGCCTGGCCAGGGAGTTGGGGCGGGTTGAGGGCTGGGCCTTAGTTACTTTGCACTCTTGAAGGTTCACAGTGGCTGGGATGACTGACAAGGGAAAAGTATTGCAGTTTTGAAGGTTGAAGTCAATCTGGCAATCCGGGGCTAATTGGGCCAATCCAAGCCTTGACCGATCAGGAACAGACGGCCGGGAAGACGGTCTTTGTGAAGTTCTTTGCTCCATGGTGTGGCCACTGCAAGACGCGTGATGAAGTCAAACAAGTTCTTGATGCGTTTGTTTCTTTTTCCCTCATGGAGGTTGAAGCATCGCACAACAGTTTGGCATGCCGTGAAAAATCGTGGCCAGAACAGCTTTGGCATATTGCATTATTTATATATAGGTATCTATCCTTTATCTACATATTTACATGTACAGTAAATAGCTTCTCCAAGGATGGCGGTCAAGAATCATTTCCTCACAACCATGTCCACCATCGTCCTTTCTTTCTCCTCAGTCCTCTCCATGTTTTGCCAGAGAGCTCTTCTGCCTCACTAAGATCAATGAAGCCAGCCTGGGACCAGCTCATGAGTGAGTACCAGGACAGCCCTTCGATTCTGGTGGCTGATGTCGACTGTATCGGCGCGGGGAAGTCCAAGTGTGATGATGTGGGCGTCAAGGGCTTTCCCACCATCAAGTAGCCTGGTAGCCGGCAGTTGCAGGGGTGAGTGAAGGAGAACATCAACAGAGTTGAAGGATATTGATTCTACAAACCAGACATACGACCCGTTTCTCCGGGCTTTTTGTGCACAGCCTTTGGTGTTTCACTACATGCAAGCCAAGCTCCTGCACTCCGCCGGTCTTGTTCTTGTGGGACCCAGGCATGGCGACCCTCATGATCTGTCGGATTACAAGGGCGGCCGCGACTATGAGGCCCTGAGAGCCTTCGTGGAGGAGATGTCGGATCGGGGGGGTGATCAACATCTCAAGGATCTTACTCCAACTTACTAGCAATGGCTCCAACTTACTAGCAATGGCTCCAAC
>CAXAMN010011780.1:173866-191739 GCA_963970005.1 Durusdinium trenchii
TGAACTGGCAGCACAGCTGCACCGTACACGTCCCCAATGTGAGAAAAATAAGAGCTTCTGAGCGGATGAGACTTTCGTATGGTCGAAAATTTTATATATGTATATGTGCAGGTGTATATATATACATATGTAACATGTATATACAAACATAGATTCAAAATCACCAGGTGTTTGCATTAGCTTGTTGGGCCATGCTGGCAGCAGCTGCTGTGCTGGCGACTGGTCTGCTGCATGTGTGTGCGATTGAGCTCTCGCAAGCTGATTGGGATGAGCCTTGGCATAGAACTCGAACATCCCCTTGTAACCAGCAACGATGATATTGAAACAAGGGGTATCGTCCTTCCTCAGCGTGTCCCTTTGGGCCGGCTGCGTTGTAGCCAGACGCTGCGGAGAGCGACAGAGAGAGAGAGAGAGAGAGAGAGAAAGAGAGAGAAAGAGAGAAGGGGTAGTGGAGATGTATGTGGAACTGACCTTCACCTGGCTGCATTTGTAATCATTTGATTATTAATAAGTGCGTTCCCACAAAAATGGATGAGTGCCAAATCTATAATCTATACGCATGTTTTCCAGGAGAATATGTTATAAACCCAAGCACCTGACTTATAGAAATCCAGCTCTCCCTTTTTGACCAGCCGAGTCGGTGGAAGAACGGAGTTTATATAATGTCTTTGCAGAAATCTGGCTATCCAGCGATCCTTCAGCCCTGGTCCTCCCCGCCTAGGAAATGATCCGTGGAAAGGCCGTGTTCCTCAAGTTCTTTACGCCTTGGTGTGGGCAATGCAAGACCATGAAGCCAGCCTGGGATGCCCTGATGGAGGACGCGCCAGAGTCTAGAGAAACATGGCATGTACACCGGGGAATGGAGCATCTCAAATGTTCCACTAGGTTCAGATGAATCTTGGGGTGATGCTGGACGCGTTGGGTTTCAAGACCTGGAAGATAGCCCGATGTTGGCTAATTATCTGCGGCCGTCTGGCATGTTCTATGTCAGCATCTCCTGGTGGACATTGCCATGCGCAATAGCTAGGTTGCGTTCTATGTTAGTCTCCAAAATCCATGTATACGGTAAATGTACGCCACAGTAAGATTGAGAGCGGTGTTCATGTTCCATGCTAACATTTGCGGGAGTAGGTGTATGATTGTATTTCAATATATCGATATATTTATCGACATAAACTTAAGATAGAGTTTCCTTTAAATATTTGGTCCCTTGCTCATATGAATCTCTATACTTATGTGTATAATTAATACCATTGTGTAGATATTTGCATATTTGGATGAGTTCGCATTATCAAGAACATACCTGAGTTGCTGAGCTTGAGCTGTGTATAGGAAGGCCTGCACTTCTCATCAGCTGCCACCGGCCTCCCATTTGAAGAGAAAAGGCTTGATATCTCAAGCACCCACCTCAAAACACGACCGTGTCCGCATAGAGGAGTACAGAGATGACGAAAGTGTGCTGGTGGCAGAGGTCGATTGTGAAGGGAATGGCAAAGCCAAGTGCAAAGAAATGGACGTGAAGTCTTACCCTGCTGTGAAGCTCCTCGGCCTTTACACCGGTGAAGCTCCTGTGGTTCAAGGTCACTCTGGTGAGGCTGAGTTCACTATCAACTCGCTTCAATGATCTCCAATCCTTGATGTCAGAGTGGAAGGTATTGAAGAAGACCTCGAGAAGATTCATCTATCCAAATGCTCTTTATCCTCCTCCAATGCCTTTATTGGAACGCCTTGAGACAAATCAATACAATCCTTGAGTACTTGACAATGCTTGGAGTCGACGGCAGCTCAGGTATGGGGATCCCTTCAGTCTTGAGGAGACACATGGACCATCATGGACCTTGCCATTCGCTTTGCGACTTCGAGGGGCACGGATCTCGTTTTGGAACCGTTCCAACTAGAATGAGCATGGACATGTCATTCTTAGGTTGGCACAGAAAGCTTTGTAGGATCCTGCAGGGGCTGTTCCATGTACTTTCCTGAAGGTATTGATGTCTATAAATCAACGGCCCCGGGGCACTTCGAAGGACTACACTGGCGGCCGTGACCTTCCGAGCTTGCAGAAGTTCGCTCAGGCTGTGCGATGGCGGGCGCAGCCGGAGCAACCTGCTCACAGTAGTTGAAGGATGTTGAAGGCACCTTCAGATTGAGTATTTGAACACAAGTCATCAGAAGTCTTGGACTACAGTAGTTTGTGAATAATCCTATTGTACTGTAGCATGGAAGGGAAACAGGGCCAAGTAGCATCCACTCATCAATATTTCAATTTTTCCGTTATAAAATTTAGCAAAACCAGAGAGAGAGAGAGAGAGAGAGGTGATGAATTTAGTTTTCTAGTAGGGGCTCCTGGCCTTACGACTAGGAGCAAGAAGCTACTAGGGGCTCCTGGCTTGACTCGTGACTTCGCCGGAGCTGCCCCCGGGTCCCCGAGCGTCGGCTGTGAGGACCTGACGCCTGCTTGTGGTCCAGAGAGGCTGGACTGGTGTGACAACAAGCGCAAGAAGCAAGTCCAGGTGAGGACCGCGGCGTGTCACTGGGCACCTCCCGTGTTCACCCTACAAACGACCTCCCGCGGGCCACACCGCAGGTGGGGCTGGAGACTTGGCCAAGTCCCATACCTCTCTTGTAAGGTTCATGATTCATGGATATGGGTTTTGAGGATGCAGGAGCCTTGCCACTTTGACCCACCCGGACGGGCAGTCACCATTTTGGTTTCGCAAAGTTTACCACCTTCGCCACCAGGGCTACATGGACTTGCCTCCAGAGGAGTTGGATGCCAAGGTCAAGGAACAGGAGGACTCCCTGGCAGCAGTGCAGAAGGACCGGGATGGGTGTCTTCGATTTTTTGCTTTTGCTTGTCTCCCTCCTGCACCAGAACGCTCACACATCTTCACACCGAACGCTCTGGACGCGTCTAGGCTTGTCGCGGCTCAACTGGGTGGATTCTTCCGGGTCGCGTCGGCTGGCGGCGGCTTTTCTCACTTCACCCGTCTTTCCATGCACATTCGCAGGGTTCCTGGGCGGTGGAAGGGCCCTTTCGCCAGGAGGTGGATGACCTACTGCAAAGCATGCAGAAGGAATACGCTGAAGCACGGCAGCGGAAGGTCCTGGACCTCAGATGGTGGGACACGCGAGTGCGCCTTCTTGTATTGTTTTTCTCCAATTGTGTCGTGGAATCAGCGACTCACATCTGTGCCATTCGATGCTCCCACCCCCAACGTGCCTAACTTCCCACCCAGCGACTTTCCGAAAAAGACCGGGTCTCCGACGCTCTCCGCCCCAGCGCAGCGGGGTCGAAGAGAACCCATGAGGAAGAGAAGGTGGACGAGATCCGGCGCGGCGGGCTTGGACTCCTGAAGATGGTCCAGGCTGGCGCACGGCGCGGCCAGAGTCCCGGAAAGCGTTAGACAAAACAGGGTTGGTCATAGGGATCCTTCTCAAAAAGAGGAGGCAACGCGAGTTTCTTGAAGGTTTGGTTTCGATTAAGGGTGTGTGGCTGTGATGGACATCTGGGGATCCTCCACCTTCGGATCTGAAGCGTCGAGGCTTACCGACTTCGCCAAGGCTGAGGAGGCGGCAGATCGATAAGGGACCTGTAAGTGTCTGGAGGATGCCGTCTGGTGCGAGATTCCTGATTAAGCTTGATGGCACTCATTGGGAGTAGGACTTCTTGAGAAGGGCAGCCCAGAATCCCCTAGCACCACTGAGAAGGGCCTGGGGCCTGGACGCAGGTGATTCACCACGTCCACCAGACCTGGTAGGGCTCAATCTGATAGGAGGACGGCCGCCATTGCTTGGTGCCTCATTGCCAGGAATTGCACATTGACCGAGCACACAGTCTGTGAGCGGGCCGGGCGTGTCCCAGGCCCCCTGAGCAACAGGGGACTTCAAGAAAAGATGTTCCATGAGATGCCCATCTCCTCCCCGCTTTGGCAGGGTTGCAGCAGTGGGGTGTCGAGTTGGACTGAAGGATTGTCCACATACTTTACCTTGCACTTAGTAAGGCACCTGTTGCTACTAGCGTGGCACTTGTTCCTACAAGCTTCTTGTTACTACTAGTAAGGCACCTGTTACTACTAGCGTGGCACTTGTTCCTACAAGCATCTTGTTACTACTAGTAAGGCACCTGTTACTACTAGCGTGGCACCTGTTACTACTTGTTGGTTTGCCTCATTTCTGGGAGACTCGCAACTGCGACCCTGCCTCAGCAGCGAGACTGAGATCTCCAAATCTGATGCACGCTGCGAAGAGTGTGGGCGCTTCCAGTGCACCTGGAGATGGCTCGATCACCTGAAAGACAGGTTGGACAGGAGCTGCGACCTTAAGCTGTGTAGAATGATAGCTAGAATGAAGTGATGGAGCGCATCCAGATAGAAAAACCCATGGCAGGACGCGTCGCCGAGTGGTCCGGTGGAGCGGACGACGGGGTGAGTCAGTGTAGGTGCTGCTGCTTGGTGGCGAGGTTCGGAGTGAGTCCTGATTGGTTGACTGAAGTGTTTAGCATGGCCGGTAGTAGCAACCTCCCACAGGCCTTGACAAATCGGAGGCTCAAGAACAGCAGGTCTAAGCCTTCCCCAGCTGTTCTCCTACTCTACCCTTGTACCAGATCAAGGGCTTGGCATCAACATGTTTTACCAATCGCAGTTTGATGTGCAGGCGTTGAAGATGGTGCTGCTCTCAGACTGGCGAGCTCTGACAGTCGTCGCAGTACTCAGCGATGCGGAATCAAGCCCACATCATTGTGGTTGCAGCGGAGTGAGTGAGCCTACGAATGAGGTTGGAGGCAACTATGAACTGTCATGAATCTTTGATGAAACTTCGGCCAATCTATGCCAATCCCCAAATGGCTCACGAGTTTGGATGTGGCCGTGGGTCACAATGCACACCTAGGTGACTAAAAATGAACGGAGGAACAGACATGCCAAGCCGCCGTTGGAAGTGAGGTGCGCAAGCGGCGGGCCCAGCGAGACCCAGGAGTTTCGGCGTGCGAGTTTTTTCGCTGCGCCGGGTCGGGGGCGAAAGCAGGGGGGGATGAACGAACTGAGCCGAGTTTTCATCCTTTGAAGTGGGGAAAAGGATGCAGCGCAGTTTGCCGGCGGGTGGGTCAGAGTTGCAGCCAACCCTCGTGCGAGCAATGAGCACTGCTTGCGGTACACACAATAGCCTAGTCCTACTGGGAGGGAGGGTTGGTGAGATGACATGTGGCCATGTTCTTGTGTTCCCACCCCCTCCTGGTGGAAAACCTGCATCCAACCTCATTCGCCTTGGCTTTGCAGGAGAGAGGAGCAGAGTTGAAATCTTAGTCATTTTGATCATGTCAGATCTAAGCTTACAGCATTTCTGATGGGCACTGTCCTGCTCGCCGGGCGGCCTGTCCAGCGAGGCTGAGATTCCACAAAGGCTGGAAACACCAGGCGTGGGGTTACGAACTGCTTTTTTTACATACAGGTTGTTTGAAGTGACCAGCTGCTTTCCAGCACCGCTCCCAAAACCTGGCCACTTGTGTTTAATCCCTTTCTCCTGCAGGCGATGGGAATGTGCCGAAATACCTGCGGCTCTCCTGCATTTTGCGACCAGTTGCTGCTCAGGTGCCATGTGTTTGGCAGGGAGAGTGCAATTTAGAAGACTCTTTTTATTATGTGAGTGTGCATAAAGGCCCTCGTGCGCGCGCTTTCATTTTGTCATTCTTCTGTTTGGGGTCTTTTGCCGGGATAGTGTAAGGTGACATCTGGATATCATGATATCCTCATCTCTACGCCCTCAACTTCACAGCCAGGTGCCCATGCCCCCACATAGCCAGCGGCGGAAGCGCCGGCCACGGCAGCAGCCCAGGGCCACGCCAATGAGCTGGAGCGAGGCGAGGTTCCCTTTGGGTCACGGTTTTGGAAGACCCCACAGCAAATCCAAGCAAGGTTTGATCTGAAAGAGGCCATTTAGGGCTAACAGCCAGCTTCCGGGAAACTGTGCACAATTTTTGTCAAACAATACCAATCTTTCAAGTCCTTGTTATTAGCAGGTGCACTAGTTCGCACTTTGTGTGCCCGGCGCGGCACAGTATGTGTGCAGGGGCCGTAATTGAGAGCTTCAAGATTCCCCGGTTCCCTCCGTTTGTGACTTCAAAGCCCTTGCTTCCTGCCTTTGTTCCAGCTCCTTCATGCAAGTCTTCCTGGGACCGCCCACCGTTTGTTTCACCCACTCTTGCAAAACCTTTGCCAGCTGCGGGACGCTTTGGGGCTCACAGTGGCTGCGGGTCTGGGGCCGCTGCTGCTGAAATGTGCCAGTGGCGAGCATCGCCTTCCTACTGGAGTGACTGGGTAATGGAGTGAGTGGCGAGTGGTGGCGGGATCCAGGACATTTCAATCAGTGTCAGTCTATCAGGTCGGGTTGATGATCAATCCTTCTTCGCGTTCATTGAAGTTTGGGACAGTTTGGGTTCTTAGTCTCCTGAGACTGCTGTGGGGGGCCATCATCATTGCTTTTCCAGCTAATTACAGGTTGGGGCTGCCACTACTACCAGGTGGTTGCCATGGTTCCCCATTTGCGAAGCCAATGTCCGAAGTCGGGCGCGCCCAATCGATTTACTGGTGCTTCGTTGATAGCTTGGTGGATGTTGGTCCGGATTCTCATGCATTCAGCTGTGTGGAGCCCTTCATCTCGGCTTGAATCGCTTGAAGGTTGTTTGGGCCCTAGGGAGCATGATGAAAAACGCGTGACCGCATTGCAACGGAGAATTTCGGTGTCCCATCCTCATGTCCCACCGGTCCGGAGCCTAGGTCTGGATAGTCCTGGACCCCATGGTGGCGGAGCGGCTGCGAAGAGACACGGTCACAGAGGCGGTCTGAAGGGATACCATGATCGATCCAGTTAGTGGGTTGGCCGCATGTATTATGATGACATTCGACTGAAGGAATTTGTTGTACTGGAGCTGGGATTCAAGCACTAGATGCTTAGCTACCAATTGCATTCACCGTTTCTTCAGCCATATCCTTCAGAGCCCGGTGGAAAAAAATCCTTTGTATATACACTGACACTGACCCTGCTATACTGACTATCAAGCGGTTCATGCGGTTCACTACTGTCGGACAGATCTCCAGAGCCTGTCCTCCCCGACGAACACCCAACACCCTTGCTACTAGTAGCGATGCCAGGAGCTACTAGTAGCGTCCTGGCTCCTAGTAGTAGTGCCCTTTGTTACTAGTAGCTTCTTGTTACTAGTAGCGATGGCCTCCAACCTACTTGCGATGGCCTCCACCTAATAGCGTCCTCGCTGAAGCGCAAACTTCTATGTCCATCCAAAGCGTCATAGAGTCACAGCAGGAAGAGCTCGCTGAGGTCCGTTTCGGGGCCGGATGAAGTTTGGCAAAGGGACAAGTCCCCGAGCGCGAAGGGAATGAAGTTTGCCGAGTGATTGTGGTACAAAAGCCGGTTTCAGTTCTGTTTCCTAGGTATATACAACAACGGCATTTGTTTCTGAATGCCTGAGAGGCAATTTTCATGACCCACTGACCTCAGACCTTCGAAGTTTGAAATGCATGTGAGCTGCACTTATGGAAACTTCTTATTAATAAATTAGAACTGCCTCTTGTGGCCGAACCCCTGGCAATGAACGCATCAGGCGGCTGACTTGCCTTTGGGCAGCAGGCCCTGCGCTGGCAAGGCATCTCTTGTGGGATGGATTGGGGACGGACGGTCCTCTGTGGGGTGTGCCGGATTGGGACCGCAGCAGAGGCAGTGGCAGCGGCAGCAGGAGGGCACTGCATAGGAAAATCTGTAGGAACACCATGGAAAACCTATTGTTTGGGCTATAGACAGGGGCTTCTGGCAGATTTTCCTGTAGAGAACAGCTCCAGGAGCACAGCATAGCCTCCATGATCATGACTTCATGCTTCGTTCCTCCAGCCAAAGCCAGGCCTGGGTGGCCCAACAATCCGTCACTCAGCTACGATCAGCGGCGACCCAGCGTTCGCAACGATGTCCCTACAGTTCTGAAGATTCTGAAGATCGGGGTTTGGAAGATCAGCACTTCCTTCTCCAGGTACGACTCGGTACGACGGCGCGATTTCGCATGTAGACTTGCCATGTTCGTTTGGGGGTGATCTAGGTATATCTGCTTGAAGGCAAGGATGGTGGTGTTTATGGCAGATGGCAGAAGCCTGAGCTCAACCTTGGTGGTGATACATAATTCAGATTAATTCAGTGTCAGGCATGGAGGCATTGGCCTCGAAGGGCTGGAGGCGATTTATATGGTGTGCGCGATGTGCGCGATGTTTTTTTTGCGCGTGGGGTGTGAGAGGTGCAGGTAGGAGGTCTTAGTCGAAAAAACACGGTCTGAGGTGCAAGTGCTTTTGGTGTTCAAGATGTTGACACAATGCCAGGCCTTGAGATGACAGGTTTTACGATTTTGCCTGCAAGGAGTCCTGCTGTGCGAACTGTGGGAAGCTTTGCCATGGGGAGGGGCATAACCTGTTGGGCAGCTAGAAGGACGGCAAGTCCATACTTGTTCTGCTTGCTGCCTTTAGGTTTGCCTTCGCCAGGACCATTCAAACAGTTAGAGGCTCCAATAAAAAGCTGGCACATATCAAACGCCTTTAATCTTCCAATGGTTCTGGTGAAAAGCTGCCCATATCACATATCAAGAAAAGGGGCCTTTTCCAATTCCAAAGGAGGCTGTTTTGAGATTTGTTTCAGTCCCTCCGAGGTGTCCTCGCTACAGCTCCTGGACGAGGATGAGCTCACCTGGAGCGCGGCGGAGGTAGACAGGGGCCGGGCGGGTGGGGACAGACGCGAATGTGGGGATAGAATGTTAGGCAGAGAATTGACCATTTTCAAGCTAAGCGAAGCTAAAGAGGTCATAATTAGCTTGGCATAGTCTGTTTGACCTTGGTGCCCCAATTTCAAGAGATGGGAAGATTGGGCACGTGCTCTAAATGCAGTCAGGAGATGTACTGTAAATGTAAACATCTGCAAGTGTGCGAAGCCTTTTCAGCCACCACAGCCTTTTGTTCGAGCAGATCAGCTGGAGGCGAACTTCGCCAAATGCGCCCGGGGCTCTTGCTTTGTGGCCCTGAAGCATGCGGCCTTTGTCCTTAAGGCCGGGCGGTGGGTCAATCCACCCCTCCCGAGATCAGGTTGGACTGCCGTGGGAGATGGATCCTGCATTACTGTAAAATCACGGTGTGGGTCATACGGTCACACCAAGTCCAGTGGTCCATGCTATCTTTGTTGAGGTCAATGTGGGGGGTGGTGGGGATTTCCTTCTCAGGCTGAAGAGCAGCAAAACACATGACATGGACCCCTGAGTCCTCACTCTTTGGCCTCATGGCGGACAGTTCCCCAAAGGAATCAAGAAGTCTCAAGTCTTTAATGTTAAGTTATACATACATATATATAATATATGTATCTCTCTCTAGATTATGTATTATATAACGAGCGATGTTCACTAGATGTTCAATGAGGATGCGCTTTCTTTCTCTCCCATTTGGGGCAATCGCAACGTGCTTGGGTGCAACTTCCCAATTTGCTCAAGGGAAATCGTGGGTGCTCTTGCCAGGCGCTTGCGACGAAGAAGTGTATGCAAGCGCAGGAGGCGCAGGGACCGGATCTTGCATGCTCAGTCTAAAAATGTTTTATGAGTTTGGAGCCTGAATGATTCCAAGCTGAAACTTTCAGAAAGCAGATCGTCACAGACGAATTTCTTGGAGTGAAGAGCTTTGGTGAAATTGACGTACCGCGACTTCTGATGCTAGGAAGGCGTAGAGCCAGAGAAGCCTTTGGAAACGACCTTAGAAGAGATCGATTCCAAGGCGGGAGGACGGAGCTCGAAGTGGGGCCGGGCGGAACCCAGGCGGATTCGCACATGGAAGAAGCTCCCCTCCCAGTTCAGGTATGCTCGGATTCCTTTTCAAGGGTTCAATTCGTTTGACCTTCAAGCCGGGTTTGCCCTTAATAGTTGAGCCGTAAGTAAGGTCTTGGACAAGCACAATGGAGCAGCTCTGATTTTACGAGTTCACCTGAAGTCACTGACTATATTCTCCACAGTTTGGGACGGGTGCAATGTCGTGTCACACAGGGTGCTTTCGGGAAACCCGATGTTGGGGCTTCAGCCATCCACACCGAAGAAGATCGCAGTTGGAAAACCAATTTACAATTTCTAGATTCTAGCTCCCTTAAGACAAGTCCAGAATTTCAATCTTCTATCAGGTCTCAGCAAGGTTCAGATCTCAGCGATCAACAGTTTTTGTTTTGGCACTTTTACTGTACCGTTAATGAAGACTTCTCCGTTGATTCCCACCAAAATCCCATGAACCGCTCTTTTGGATCTCGCACACCCCTGGGCGATCCCACCGTGATGGCTGTTGACCGGAAGGTGAACCGCGCGGCCGGCCTGGTGGGCTCCCGCGCGGCCGCGGAGTCGCGGCGGAAGAAGTCGCCGGAGAGGCGGCGGAGAGACACGTCGTCCGGGTGGTCGTCGGTGTGGTGCACGAAGGGTGAGGAACACCCAGTGGCGCTGATGGCTGGAATAAATCAAGACAAAACATGACCATTATTGCTTCAACCACGGGTCGGATGAGATAAGGATAGAGGATATAGAGGGATAGACACGCTATAAATAGATGTTGGAAGAAGTATATTATTGGATTGAGCGATCGCTGTCATTTCATGCGTCAATTGGTTGACTTTTACATGATTGACAGGTGGGGGACCCCAATGATATGAATTGCTTTCTCGGCCTTGCCGCTTTGGCGTGGCAGTTTGTTAGCTTGAATCTCCGAAAGGTTTGTCTCACCGCCAACATCAGCTTCCTTAAACTCTCTCTGGTGCCAGCTTCAGTGAGTTGAAGCCAACCCATCCTCCTTCAGTTGACGCATCAAATCGACCCCGCCCCTGTCCCCAAACTGTCAAACGGTCAAACCGGCCAACAAACAGTGCACTTGTCAGCATGTGGTTGTGTGTGGCTTGTCAGCATGTCAGCTCGTCGTTGAGAGAAGTGGACGGACGCTGCTCGTCGACGCTTTCGTGCCGAATGCCATTGACCTGCCGGTCGGATCCCCGACGCTTTGCCGAGGCAAAAGAAAGCGCAAGAGCCAGCTCCAGAGTCGGTGAAGTGCCTGCATTAAACTGTTTTCAGATGTTTTCAGAAACCCATTCGTGAGAAGGATGTGGTCTGGCAGGTGGTTAACTGTTAACTGTCATGAGATCGTTTTGTTTTGCCTTTGTAGTGTAGTACAACTGGTTGTACGCAGTAACATGAACGTAACAGCGACTGTAAAGGAGCTGTGCAGGCTCAAGGCGATTCTCGACCTTCCCCTGTCTCGGCGGCATGGCGGCTGCCGGGCCCCTTGTGCAGTGGACTCCTCGCGAGATTCGGCATGCGACTGCCGAGGTGTCCACAGATCGTTTCCGCTGCTGCTTGAACGCGCTGCTGGCATGGCTGGCCGCTTGTAGCTGCCTCTTGGACGAGCTCCCTTTCGACCTCCAAGACCACTTTCGCCTCTTCGTGGAGATTTTGGACACCTTGCGGACCGAGGTCGTCCTGACATTGGGTCGAACCTATACCAGTCCACAAATGACGCTTCAATGGCGCCAATCAGATCGGACTCTGATCCCTACGCAGTGTGACCACCTGGCGCACGGCCTTTCAGACCTTCTTGCCGGAGTTCACCTCCAGATTGCGGACGTCTGGACGAACCTGTTTGAACAAGATTGCCTGCATTTCGGGGCTCTTGTGGAAGCTGTTTCCGGGACCAGTGAGTGGCGTGTTTGTCCGAGCAGTGGCTGAGGTGTACCGACGCCACTATCAGCCATCAATGCACCTGTGCATGGGTAGACCGCCAGGAGAAATAGCGTGAATATGAATATGCGTCTCACCGGACAGACGTTGCCCCAATGCCCGACCACTCTGTCGATCATTGGTTGGGTCACTTCGCGCCCGGAGTGTCCCCTCTCTCGCGTTGGCAGATGGCCAGGGACGGCCGGTTCCCTGACAAGTTGACCCCACGTTTGGGGCCTCCCGGGGCCGAGTCGTCAGGTCGCCTAGGGTCCGGGTTTCACGCAACCGGGTCTGGTGTTTGTGTCATTCTCCAGCTCTGTCGTGACGCCGCTCGGGTCGTCTCGAGTTCGTCCCGGTTCAATCCCCTGTCGACTTTGAGAACTGACTTTTGATCACCGTGAGTCGAGCGGGCTCCAATGATCCACCCCGCCCGATGATCCAACCGGTTCCCCGTCCGGAGCCATTAGCGGGATTGGACTCGACCGCGGTTGGCCGAGGCGCGGCCCCCCCACGCCCAGGGGCGGCTGCAATGGTGCTGCTAGGCTGCTAGGACCGGCGCGGCCCACGGAGCATTTTGTCGGACGGCTCCAGCGCCCCGCACGACTGAGCCGTGAAAGCCCTTGTTGTGTTATCGAACTGACCCCCACAGAGGGGCGTCGGCGACCTTCCCTCATCCAGGCTTAGAGGCGGATCGCCCGTGGCCGACTAATTCAGGGATTTACTCGTTTGTGGCTGGGCGCTCCACATCTCGTGGGCAGTGGTTTGCGGGGGAGTTGACACCCGCATCTGAGCTGGCAGCTCCCCCCAAACAATTGATCGACCTCCAAGGGCGAGGCTTGGCCTTGAACCTAGGATGACGAATAAGAGCTGCTGCGAACCGTTTCGTCCCCGGCGGCCGTTCGGCGACCACCCCCGTTGGGTCTTTTGGGGTTTCCCCCGTTGTTCTTCGAGGGTTTCCCCCCCCCCCGTCTCTCTCGGTGGGGGCTGGTTTTTCTTTCTTGCCGTCCGGTTGCCCGGACCGTCCGATCGCGCCGCTCGTGTCATACCGGGAGTTGCGGCAGGTTCAGGTAACCCAGGCATGAGTCCTGTGAACCGAGAGTTCGGTCTTTGCAGGGTGGTGGATCCTTCTGAAGTTCATGCTGTTTTCTTCGAAGCTCCGCCGATTTCGACCTGTCAACCAGTGCCTCCGTGCCGAAGGCTCAGGCTCTATAGGTTGTAAAGGGCACGAAACAAACGATGATGGCGACGACCTTGCCAACGCTCGAGGCTGTGCTCGCCAACGCCGGAGCCGGCAGCGTGGTGGGCGACTACTTGAGGTCCAGAGGGATCACGGCAGTGGGCGCCTTTGCCAAAGTGGCTTCCACGGAGGACGCCCTACGTACCACGTTGGTACAACCCCTTCTTGCAGGGTACAAGAAAGGGGAGCTGCGCCTCACCGTCGACGAGGCCGACAAGCCCATCGTGGCGGCCGTGATGGTCACAGCCTGGGAAGAAGCTAAGCAGATCTGGGCACAGTACCTTCGAACGTCGGCAGCCCCGGCTGCCGGCAGCGAGGACAGGAGCGCAGCCTCCTATCGGCTCAGATGGAAAGCCTCCCAGCCAGCTACCCACCGGAGTGTGGGATGCAGCCATCCAGCGATACAACGCAGTCGAGCCACAGGGAATCCCACGTTCTTCTCCGGAGCGCGAATTGCTCGGAGCGGAAGCCACGCTGGCCCGCATGCACCACGAACACACAGTGTCCAAGATGTATACCCCCGTAGGTCTGGGTGAAATCATGGCAAACCGCAGCTTCACCCCCACCGGTGAGCCCAACCCGTCGCTCAAACCCCAGCAAACCACGCAGGATTTAACCGTCGCCGGAGACAGGCTCACCCGGGAGGCCCGGAAGGTGTGGCAACCAAGGTCCATGTTGGCCATCCTCGATGCCCTGAACAGCATCCGATGGGCGTGGATCCTGCTGGACTTCGGGCCCGAACTCGTCATTCACGAGTTCTGCGACTGGCTGCGTACAAGAGCCAGGCTGCACCCGCAGAGGCTCGATCAGTTCAAGAGTTACTATGACCAGATCTCCTGGCAACTTGCAACTCTTATGAGGAGCAACCTCACGTTCGCTGAGGCCACGGGTGCAATCCGTGAAGACACAGAAACATACCAAAAGGCCATGGCCCCAGAAATCTCGGCGGCGCCAACAGCCCCAACCAAACGTCGCTGTGAAGGCGAAACCCATGATGAATCCCGGGCCAGGAGGCAACCCAAGGGATCAGGCAGGGGCAAGTCGGCCGGTACGCCCCCTCACTGGACCCGTACTCCTCTAGGAAAGCTCCAGGCACAACCAGGGGTCCAGCCACCGTGGACCCACAGCACACAATAGCTCCAGCCGGCATGGAGCCTCGTTCCCATACCTTGGTTGGGCCCACAAACACAGACGGAGTGGGAACCCCGCATCACAGGACCAGGCTTAGCCCGCCAAGCCAAGCCTGTGCCAGCGGCTAGCAGACTTCAAGCTCGCACCACCTTCAGGAGTCGGTGAGCTCCAGGCGGGTGTTACAATTAGACCTCTGCTAGTGAGGCCAATGAGCATACCGAGATCGCCTCACAGAAAGGGGAAAAAGGTCATCCATCCGGTCCGAGCGGGTGAGCGGAGGGTCCGTTTTCCCTTTGGCGGGCCCCCTGGGCCACCCCTGCGCCAACCGATCGTGGTACCCGGCGTTTCGGGGTTTACCCTGGCTGCGAGGGGACAGGAGGCTCCCCCCCCCCTCTTTGGACCTGCGCTACGGTCGCCGTGTCGTCGTTGTCGTGGTGACAGGCAGTGATTAATAGTGGGTCTTCTCACTTGCCCAGACTGGCGATCTGGGCAGTAGAAGCGTCAGTTCCAATCGGACCACCGAAGGGACCCGTTGGATCAATCGGGTTCTGGTGGACGAACCCGCCGGAGGACAAAACGAATCGGGAGCTGGAGCTTCACCGCCAGCAGGCGCGGGCGACTCCAGTTCAGCCCCCCCACTTCTAGAGGGACTTCCATACTCCTTAGTCTAGGAGTGATCGTCTGTTTCAATTCACTCTCTCTACCGCAGGTGCATGTAAAACGGGAAGTAAGCCAGTTTTCCAGCACTTCGCTCATCAGGTGGACGGTTTTGAGACTTGTTGTCCTCGGCCCCGGTGCAGGGTGGGGAACTCCCCGGGCGGACTTGGACGGAGTTCCAGCACCAGAGGCCTGAGACTGGCCAGGAGAGGACCTTACCACACCTTAGACGTATTAGAAAAAAGGGATGCGAGGGAGCGGCCTTTTCATTCAGGTAGCTTGGAGTGATGTTGTGTAGTACAACTGGTTGTACGCAGTAACATGAACGTAACAGCGACTGTAAAGGAGCTGTGCAGGCTCAAGGCGATTTTCAACCCACCACTCCGCTCCCTGTCTTCTTTGTACTGGGCCTGATCACGCCCATTGACACACCGTACTTGGACTCTGACTGAGCGCGACCTGCGCATGCAGTATAGCCACCTCCTGCTTATATTCCGGTGATCACGCTTCCGACCATCGGTCCTTTACCTTCCTCTCTCAAAGAGAGATACTCTACTTCTCACCTATTACTGAGGGCGACTTTCGCCCGTTGGGCGCAAGTTCCTAGCACTCGTGATGATGGTCATGCCTACGACCATCGATTCATTCCCTTCTATCTCTCGATGAGATCTTTGTATGCAGCGAGTTTCTCGCTTCTCTAGGTCTTTTTAGACCCTTGCGATGATGGCCATGCCTGCGACCATCGATTCATTCCCCCTTCTGTCTCTCGATGAGAGTGGTTTTGTAGGCAGCGAGTATCTCGCTTTCTAGGTCATCTTAGATTGTTGCGATGACGGCCATGCCGACGACCATAGGCTCATTCCGTTCTATCTCTCGATGAGATTCTTCCACACGCAGCGAGGATCTCGCTCATCTAGGTCCTGAGCCAAGCTCTTCGGCCAGAACCTTGTTCTCCGTATACATGTATATATTTCATTTCTCGGCCTCGGGCTGGACTTGGACGGAGTTCCAGCACCAGAGGCCTGAGAGGACCCTACCACACCTTAGACGTATTAGAAACTAGACGACGAGTGGCCCGAAAGCATTTTTCATCACGTAGGAAGTCAGAGTGCGAGTTATCCGGTAAGTGTGCAGTGAGAAGTGTGAAGTCGAGTGAGTTGAGGTAGTGTGTGGGTTTCTGTGCGTGTGTCTATGTCCGTGTGGAAATGAGTCTGCGTATGTGTGTGTTCGTGTAAGTTGAGGGAGTGTGTGGGTGTCTGTGTGTGATGCGGCCTCCCAAACACCCCACCGGCGGCCAAGCGGTGACAGCCCAGCTCATCGTCGAAGGCCCAACCAAAGGAAGCACGGCAGCCTAAGACCTCAAATTGACTGAGCAAGTTTTCTGTCTGATTGAGACCTGGACGCCTCCACTGCTTCATGAATTTGGCTGTGCCCAAGCGGATGTCATAGGGGCCACGAAAGCAAAGAGACTGAGGGCCATGAGCTTTCACCTTGGCAATGACCTCGGTCTCGGACGTCAAACCGCCCAACGCAGTCAGTCGCTCAGCGTTGACAAGTTTACATCTTCCACGACGCCAGTGCAATCAGCAATTTGTGCGTGTGCCAAGACGGCCTCTTGGCCTCTCTCAGTCGTACAGCCATGCATTGCACTCCTCTTACAAAGGCCGGTCTCCGCGTCGATCTTTGTGTAACAAAGTTTGCAAGCTGTGTAGACAGGATCGCCGCGGATCTCAGTGATCCATGCATTGTGTAGGACCACTTCGACTTGTTCCTGTGTGAACAAAGATCATGAGGGAAACAAACAGAGCAAAAGTCCAAAAATCATGAAACTACATTGCGCCGGAAATTCGGCAAACCAGCGAACCATACCTGCGAGTAAATGCCAACACACTGCGGGAAACAAAATAACAGCGGTCCTCGGGAGCGCCGTCCTCAACCGCCATGCCATACGCAGCGACAGTGGCCGCGCAGGCGACGTAGCAGGCTCCCAGATCTGACTTCAGGCGGCCGCCGCCGACAAGGGACGGAGCCCGTCAAGAACGGATCCGTCGCAGTCATCGCTTCCAGGCCAGTAGGCACAAACTCCTCCTCAGCATCATCTGGAACACCTGGCGTATGGGTCAATGGCTGTAAAAAACTAGACGACGAGTAGCTGCAAAAAAAATGCTGAGTCCAACTACGGCAGCCAGCGTGCTGGCTTACCCACTGCAACTATCATGGTAGCCAGCGTGCTGGCTTTCCATCTGGACAATGGCAGCAAGCAAGCTGGCTTCCACTGCCTGTTATCAAAGGCACGTGTTACTTGTACTACCAAGTCGCCAGTTCTCATCTTCCAGCTCCCCAGCTACTCCGCGCACTACAGTTATATACTACACCGTCGCCAGTTCGCAGCCACTACCCACTCGCCAGTTCTCCTCTTCCCATTCCCCAGCTACTCTGCGTACTAAAGTTGTACTACCAAGTCGCCAGTTCTCATCTTCCCAGTCCCCAGCTTCTCTGCGTACTAAAGTTGTACTACCAGGTCGCCAGTTCTCATCTTCCAGCTCCCCACCTACTCCGCATACTAAAGTTGTACTACAAAGTCGCCAGTTCTCAGCTACTACCCACTCACCAGTTCTCATCTTCCCACTCCCCGGCTACTCTGCATACTAAAGTTGTGCTACCAAGTCGCCACTTCTCATCTTCCAGCTCCCCCCGCTACTCCGCGCACTACACTCATGCTGCAAAGTCGCCACTTCGCAGCTACTGTCCACTCACCAGTTCTCATCTTCCCACTCCCCAGCTACTCTGCGTACTACATTTGTACTACCAAGTCGCCAGTTCTCATCTTCCAGCTCCCCAGCTACTCCTCGTACTAAAGTTGTACTACAAAGTCGCAAGTTCTCAGCTACTACCCACTCATCCGTTCTCATCTCCCCACTCCCCAGCTACTCTGCGTACTAAAGTTGTCTTACCAAGTCGCCACTTCTCATCTTCCAGCTCCACAGCTACTCCGCGTACTAAAGTTGTACTACGCAGTCGCCAGTTCTCAGCTTCCAGCTCCACAGATTGCTCCGCGTACTAAAGTTGTACTACAAAGTC
>CAXAMN010011780.1:192139-222376 GCA_963970005.1 Durusdinium trenchii
TGCATGCATACTCATCACTTGCATACTTACACTTGCATACTTCCACTTGCATACTTTGACAGCTTTCGCTCTTCCACTTACACAGGGCTACGTATAGCGTTCATGTTATTTATCCTGCCAGTGTGGTGAAAGTGTCAATGTCTAGGTGTGTCTACGTGTAAGTGTCGGAGTGTCAGTGTTCAAAGGATTTTCCGGAAGAACCCTTCGCAATGCTTTCGGGAAAAAGGGATGCGAGGGAGCGGCCTTTTCATTCAGGTAGCTTGGAGTGATGTTCCTTTTTACTTGCATGATCTTGCGTGCATGCGTGCGGAATGTCGCGTTTGTAATGTTACCATTGATCGAGAGACAGGTGTGAGCCGTGTAAGTCCCAAGAGGACAGAGCAGGACATCAGTGCGAGTAGCGCCAGTCCAAAACCGTTTGGACTTGGTATTCTTTTACAGTCGGCGGATTCCATGTTTTTCCTAGGCACCAGGCCACGATGGCACTGCCAGGATCGTTCTGCATTCTGATGCAGTCTGTGTTTGTTTTCTTCTCAGGTGATTCTTTTCACATTGTTTCATCGCATTCCCTTCCATATCATTTGTGTTTTAGCAACAGTTCTCATCGGAGAAGACTGGGTGTACCAGCACAGGAGATCTCAGCAACTCCAAACCGCCCAAATTCTCCTGATCTCTTTATAATAGCTACTATGTTGGAGGCCAACGCTATTAGGTTGGAGAACGTCGCTATTAGGTTGGAGGCCATTGCTATTATCCTTCGACCCGGGGGCCTCCATTAGCAGTGCGTTGAGGGTGCGCCCACCTCACCGCGGCCGGCTGCTGCAACAGTATTGCGGCGGGGTTTCCAGGCGAGTCTGTTTGTTACCGGTTGAGTGATGGTTTGTTGCTCAACCAAGAGAAAGGCGCCAGAGTGACACCAAATCATTGGCACTCTGTGTGGGTTTCTCAACCCTTTTCCTTTTTGGAGTGCACTTTTTCACATTGTTTCTGATCTATGACGCTGTTTTCGGAGGTGGACTGGCTCCAGGATTGCCAGTGCGACTAGGCTAAGAGAATTTAAGAGAACGTTTGTCGCAAGGCGCAGCGTGACTTCGTCAACTTTGTATCCCGCAGCTTGTCAACTGGGCCCTCTCGGGCTGAGGGGAGGGGTGTTGAGTTGAAGTCACGGCTTCAAGTCAAGGGCTTGCAGGCATTTCCCATATTTTCCATGCCAATAGATCCAACAGGTTTGTTTCATGCACTCCTTTTTGTGTTTCATGTCAACCATCATTTTGTTGTGCTTGGGGGGGGTTGGGCATTGGTTGCCTGTGTGCCCACACAAGAACAAATCTGTTCAGACACCTCAGTGAATCTCAGCTCTGATCGGCTGTTGAGTCAAGACTGCAGTGTGTCCTCTCGCAGCCCTTCTCGGGCACTGCTTGGCACGCTTCTAGTTCTATGCGGATGGAGCCAAGAACAGAAAGAACTGCCCTGTGATCAAACAGGTAGACTTTGTTCACCCAGCGTCGCTCCATGTCACAGCATCCAGTCTTTGGCAAACGCAGCTAAACGTCCCATCGTTATCATGTCATTGCCGATTGGCTCCTTGAAAAGACCAAACAGGCCACAGTGAGCGATGCATATGATGACGGCATCTCATATACACATACCTGTGTGTGTGTGATGCATGTGCATGTTTTACATTGAATATCCCTTTCGACCCTTCCTGTTCAAGATGATGGCACAACGGCGGGCACTTCCCACGGTGAAGCCGAGGCAAGTTCGGGAACTGCGTGCGGCTGTGGTTCCTCCTGGATCCCGAGGACCGCTGGCCACGGCCACTGAGCCATTGGCGGCACGTGTGGAACGAATCCACACGCGCCGCACAGCTGTTGAGTTCATATTGAATTCTTTTTTCGTTAGGAGGAAGAAGATTCACCAAAAGGATCACGGAAGCGAATAAGGCCTTCACACAGGGTTCGTGGAAAAGAGTCATCACACACGTTAACAGATGCCTTCAGATGCCTTGAGGAGAATTTGAAGATGGCTGAGAAGCAGTTCATGCGTGCTTGCGAGGCCAGGGAGAAAGTCTTCGGCACGAGGGTTGCTCATGCCAGAGTGGTTGCAACATCTAAGCGGCCGGAGCCGCAATTCTTAAAAGCTTTTCAGCTTTGCATTGCTGATGGCTTTTGGCTGTGATTTGCTGTACTTCAACTAGAATGGTGCTTTTCATGTGGACCTCTTGGAGAAGCAAAGGGGAGAAGAGCACGGAGAGTGAGAGGATGTGAGAAGGAGAGAAGCAGGTCGTCGCACCGTCGCACCACGTGAGTGCCCAATCCCAGTGGCAGGACATTGGCTTCAGTGGGTGTTTGGTGACACTTTGGCGCCAGCTCGACCCGGAGGGCACAGGAGACATCGAACACGACCCAACCAGTAGGTTAAAACGAAGAGATCAAAGTAGAACATGCCAAACAAGTCTTCATGGAGTCAAACAGAATGTCCCAGTTCATCTTTCTACCGTTGTGACCTTTATCATTTAGAATTGTCGCCCAGCAATGCTCAGGCAGTTTTGAACCAAACATGCTGACCCGGCATGAAGATATGCTCCCTTTTATATCCGTTTACTGTATCCTCAACAGGGATGGGTGCATTAGCTAGGTCGACAAGTTCTTTCGGCTGCCCGAAGTGGGGTCCGGTTGGGGTCCGGTTCCTTTGTTTGCGTGATGGCCGGCCGGCGGAATGAACAGGACACATCTCTTTGCATGACATTGATCCAGCAACTGCGCTCGCGCTGGCTGACTTTAAGGCACGAACTCTGAGACGAAACGGGGCATTGATGGGCACGAACTGGGGGGGGGGTGCATGCAATCACCTGTATTTTTTGCATCTCATGCACGCAAGCATGGTTAATCACGGATGACCTGAACAGGAGCATCGAACCACTCCGGAGGGCAATTGGTTGGATTGAACATTTGATCAAAGCAGTGAGCCAGTAGTGAGCATCACACCTTTGATAGGTCCAATATGGTCCATTTATTTGACTATCCTGGAGATCCATTCTCCAACACAAAACAAGCGGATTCCACTGCCAGTGGATATATATATATATAGTCAGTGTTTTATTTATCATGAACCTCCGCGGTTCACATATACAGTTATGTATGTATTGTACATGCTAACCTGCTAACCCCTCCACCACGGGAACCTGGGTGTCGGACATATGCAGGTTTTGGCAGAGAATTAATTAGGGATTTATTATGCCGGGTGGTTTGCAAACAGATGTGCATTTTGTCCAGACGGTTAGTTACATATGTATATGCTACCCTCCTCCCAACAATATCTACCAAAGAGGCTGTAAACTGTGGCAACAAAAGATAGGATCGGGTTTCCTTGTTCAAGTGCTAAAGATGGTTCAGTTTAAGCTCACACAACATCAAACACTGTAACACTTATTACCATGAGTATGAACTGACAGACTGACAGCTGAACAATCCGAACTTTGGCTTCTGGCAGGTCGTGCTAATGAAGCAGTTTAATGGTCTGGTGGCCAAGAAACGAGGGAAGGTAGTTCATAGGATTTTCTATGCCTAAGTGTTCAATTTTCATGGAGCATCCTGACATCAATCAAGACATATTGTCGGACGTGAATCCTTACCTTACTGCAGTGGAACCCATGAAGGTTTCCATTTTGGTTTCTTGTTGAAGGCAAGTCGTCCATCAAGCGTATGCGGCGTATGCTCTGAGGCAGCGTGGAGGGTTTCATGAAGACGGCCGCGGTCTGAGTGTCTGCAAACCGGCTGCCTCAGTCACTGGATCCATGTCGCCTCGTGCCTCGGCCCAGCATTCTCACCACCTCTTGACATGTGGTTAATGACTCCTGACATGTGGTTTTGACGGCATGATAACAGTTGGGTCTTGGGCACGTGCCCACTGTGGCATTTTCGCAACAGAACACCACAAGTCAGCTTCATACCCTTGGCTTTGGCTCACAGCTCTATACTACAGCTTTAGAGCAATTCCAAAAAAATGCGCTTGCCCATCAGCCCGGTACGATCTCTACGTGTGGCAACCTGATTCAGGCTGTCCACATGTGCCTCGTCCATTAAGATCTCATGACGACTCTTCAACGCACGCAATCCAAAAGCTGCAGTCAACCCATTATCAGCTTTTGGTTGATCAACTCTTTCCTTTGAGGGTGCAATGTTGGGGTCTACCCTTTTTGGTCTCAAGCACTTTCCACTTGACCCCAGCAGGAAGCAAGGCAAGAGCTGCAGCTATAGGTCATTGCATGTGAGAACCATGTGAGAACGTGAGTCACCACAATCCGTTTCTAGGATTTTTATGATCCTAATAGCGATGGCCTCCAACCCACTGTGCATGAGAAACCTGGAGTTTCCGCAGCGCAGGATGCTTTGGATCCTCAGCCTTGGCTGTATCCTCCCCCTCGTGCTCTCGAACGAGACCTGCAATTTCGACGCGCTCAGCTTGCTGCAGCATGTGGTGCCTCGAAAGGTTGAACGGCCGAAGTGATCGACGATCTGATGTTTTCTTCCCAGCACTAAGTGTTTTAGTGTGGGAGGGGCAAGAGTGGGGAAGTTTGCCCTTCGTTTGTGTTTTGGGGCTGGTTTTGGTTTCTGCTTGTCTCCAAGTTTTGTGGCACCTCATGATGACACATGGCTTGCTGAAAGGAAAAGCAGCGGCAGAATCCAGGCCTGACTTTGCCGGGGAGCTTCATGAACTTCCAGGACTGGATGCGTGGCCGAAGGTCACTGTCATCGCTGTGGCGAGCTTCTCTTCGATTTGAATCGCTTGCCATTTTGGGCCCTTGACATGTCCATGTTGTTGCGGATGGCATGACAACTGCGGTTTGGACCCCGGTCGATGCATCGAACGGCTTTGCAGGAACGGTTGCGCAGAAGGCTTCAAGATCACGTGCCAATGATCGAAGGTACCTTGATCACCGGTTGGCTGCAGGAAAACCAATGTGCAGTGGTTTTAAGCATCTTAAGTAGATGGCACTAACTACCCTTGCTGTTTTCCTTTCAGAACTTTCCATCCCAACAGAATCTTTCGGGGCATCACGCAATCTACTCTGACCAGCAGTTTCAGCCTGGTGCTGGATTCGTAAAGGCGTGCCCCACATACAACCTGCTTGGAATTGGGGTCAGAGAGCATCCACCCCCCAATTCCTCCAGTCAAGTGGTACCCCGAAAGTCCATTGTCCAAGTCTTTCGTTCTCATTTCTACCTGATGGGGCGGGAGAACGTCGACGGGAAGAACATGCACCGAACCAATGGTGGGTCTGGTCTTGCTGGCGCACGCTTTTTCTCAGTATGAGTCTATGCCAAAGATCCCTGGAAGAAGGAAAATCAACAACCATTGGTTGGAGAGCTCCCTCTTAAAATGCACACCACCTCTATGAGACGCGAGCACAACAGGACTTCTTGGCTTTGATTGAAAGATTCTGAAGGGTCAACGGAGAGTCGATTCATGTCTGACAGTGTGCACAAAGTGCACACCCTGTTCTGATCATTCAAGGACTTGACTTCACTCTATTCCTTGTCTTGGGCATCCTCGTGTTGTCTTACTGCACGTGCGTAGCCAACCAACATTTCGGATCTTCACGGATCTACCGGTGGCGGGAGCGACTACATGAGACCAGCTAGGGCCCATCTGCTGATGGGCTCGAGTCGGATTAGGCGGCGGGGCTGCCATTCTTGAAAACTTGTGGTTGCTTTGGCTGAGACCCAGCAAGCTCCCGGGGTTGCAAAGGGATGTGCCTTTGTGTGGGGCCGGTCTCCAACTCTTCATTTGTGTGGGGCCGGTCTCCAACTCTTCAATTTCACTCCTTTGCACCCCCTGGCCTGGTTGTCTTATGTGATTCGTTTTCCTCATTTGGGTTCTCAAAAGACTAAGTTCTTCACATGATTGCTCTTGTTTAGTTTTCCTTCTCCCCGCTGGAGATCTGAGGCTGCTAAACCTTTCTTTTTTTTCCTTCCGGCAGCACACGACCCAAGACCTGAGCAGCTCCGGTTGTGGAAGCCACGCCCGAACGGGCGTGGCGCATTGTGTCTCACCGAAACGATCCACATGGTCTGAAGCGTGGCAAAATCTGGAAGCACGTGAGAGTATATACAATGCATGAGAGAGATATCAAAGTATCACTACGAGGAGCAGCTGAGCGACGTCCATTTCGGTTTCGGGAGGAACCAGGACGTGTTGATTGCAACTGTCCTTTGTCGAGCACGCCTAGGCGGATTCGAAGAGAGGTCAACGAGCTGGCAGAGAAGAGCCGGAGCCTCAAAACCTTTGATCGTGGCCCAATTGAACTTCCCAACAGATGAGATACCTGTTTGTTTCCCTTCTTTTGTGTTTTTGATCGGGACTGGAGCATGTCGATGTGCGATCCGAGGTTCGTGAAGATTGTGGAGGAGCACCTCCAGGCCACTGCTTCGCCAGCAGTTTCGGGCACAGGACCAGACAGGTCGCTGGCTATGGCGTCCGACGGGTGATTGAATAAATCAAACAAGTGCGCGTGAAACAGCGGAATCTGTTTCAATGTCCATGTGTTGCTTTCTTTGGCAACCGGATTTCTTTAGGCTAATTCTTGTTTCCAAAGCATTTCATTTGACAGATGAAAAGTCAGCAACAAGTAACACGCCTTTGCAGCAAAGAGGGGGTTCAACGTTTCCTGCATAAACTGACTGCTACAATTAGTGAACCTCAAATTGCAGATTTCGTGGCAGGCGCAACATTTTGTCGAAGTGCAGTCAGCCTGGAAGTGCAGCGTTCGTGGCAGGCGTAGCATCTTGTGAAACTAGAAGTGTAGATTTCGTGGCAGGCGCCGCGTTTTGTGAGCTCTCATATGTGTGCTTTCAGTTGTGCTTTCATATGTGTGCGCTCACATGTGTGCTCTCATATATGTGCTCTCATATATGTGCTCTCATGTGTGTGCGCCCATGTGTGTGCTCTCAATTGCTCTCATATGTGTGCTCTCATTGTTGTGCTCTCATATGGTATATATATTATATGTGTGTGTCTTATATGCACGATTATGCACGTTCTCATATACGTGCTCCTTTATGCGTGCTCTCCAGTGTGCTCTCATGTGTTGTGTGCCAGTCTGTAGTTGCTTTTGTTCTCCGAGCACTGTTTGGGGTGTTTTTCCGGGACAATGGTATAAAGCATTGTGTTTGCTTAGCCTATCTATTCGCAGATTGGCAAATTTCTTTGGGGAGTTGTCCTGGCTCTCAGTTGTTTGCCCGTTCCAGATCCGCTTATCCTATTTGCTTTCATCTACTTAATTAATTACGCTGTATAGTCTGCGCCGCCTAGTCTTTTCACAAAGGGTTTCGCAACATTCAACTGCAATTGCAAATGTTTTCTTTTCTGCCTAGCCAAAGCTAGTTAAACTATGTTAAAATATGGTTGTAACCATGAATCCATATCAATCCTTTTTAGCAATTCTGTGGAGGCCTCCTGGCTCTACAAAATGATTGTTCTTGTCTCCTTTAATTATGTGAGTCAACATCAAAATTATCGAAGACAACTTTTGTAAAGAGCGTTTCGTGTGAAGTTTCCTTGAAAAACGATACGGGACTCATAAAAAACCGGTACCTCCTGCAATGCCACTTCCTAGGCATCTCATGTTTCATTGCATGATTGGTCTTGCAGGGCCAATGCCTTAGAAGAATGGGGCAAGATTTTCACTTCCAATACATCTCCAGATTTGGTCTTTGCCAACGAAGCTCACACTGGATGATCAGGTAAAGGTACCTGCATATGTGGTGCACTGGGGCACATTATAAGCCGCAGCCGGTGGCCACAACCCTTCAACCAATTTTAATCTACAGAGCGAGTCTCACGTCCGCGCGCTTATTCCCTGATCGGCCGCGTGGAACCAGAACAAATTGGCTGCTTTTGCATCACCACGCACTGTGCGAGTTGAAGTGGCCTTGAGCTTGAGCGTGAACTTAGCTGATGATACTGCTGATGATTTAAACTGCTCAGCACAAGGCTTCCGACAAGAATGCCATTATCAGCCAGAAAGTGCGGCAATAAACGATACCCGAACGATACCCAAGAAGTCCCAACAGATACCCTTGTTGAGACATTGCCCACGTGGCCTTTGCGAGAGCTCCCTTCGCAGCCATGAAAAACATCTGCGGCCGTGATTGCTGCGCTAAGACTGCTTGTGAAGGAGATTTTGGCAGATGAGTCTCAGCGACAGAAGTTGGTTGGAAGAGCTCAGGCGGCTGTTCTGGGTCAAGCAAAGCTTCCCCGCGGAAAACATGATTGCATCCAAGCAAAGACACAGCACCTGAATACTGACGAGGGTACAGCGATGAAAGCGCGCTCACCAGGAGACAATCCGCCCAGAGCAACTTGCTACCTGGTGGAACAGACCAGCAGTTCGCAGGCCAACCAGATCACCAATGTCAATGTCTCATTGACAAAAGAAAGAGAAGGAGCGAAAAGCAAAGGGAACGTTCAAAAGCACGGAAAGAGTTGAAGCAAACTGCTGTTGCCAGTTCAGACTCTTTGTTTGCAACCTCAACCTCCGACACTTCAGACTCCTCCGAGTAGAAATGGAATGTGGTTGGGTGGAGAAGGGGTATTGGAGAAGTGGAGGTCTCCCTTGGTCGGCGCAACCTGTACTCAAGGTACTTGTGCTGGGCAAGCAGTCTAGGATGGAAGGGACGGTGGCCAGGCTCCAACCACCACTCTACTTGGAATGTGGCCAGGGAAAACCCGGCTTCTGGCATCAAACAACCACACACACTACTGGAGACATGTCATGGTGTGTGTGTGAGTGTTTGTATGTGTTCTCTGAGATACCTTCTGGTTTTGAGCCACGGCATGAAGAACGATAGGGAAGCCCACATGCACCTAGGGAAAGCACAGGCACGGAAAGCGAGGGGACTCACTAATTCAAAGCGAAAACAATTTATACACGTAATTATAAAATGGTTGTCCATAATGATCACTTTTTGAGGCCCCTCGCTTCGCAAACGGATACGACACTATTGAAACTATCAACAACAAACTTGTAACCCATCCATTTATTAATTAAACGCCTTGGAAGCCCAATCGGTTTGCAAAGGCCTATCCTATTCTGTTGCGATGTATTGCATGAAGACCCCACCCTCACACACACAAAATCCATCAAAATCCCTACCTCGATCTGAAAAACGTTTCAAGTGCCACCCACCATCTCTTGACTGATCTCTCAACCGTTTATCAGTGCGATTTTGCACACAAACGTTTGGATTTACCAATGCAGGTTTGAGGGGCGAGATTGACACGAGACGTTGTTTATGTGACTTTGTTCACTTTGACTGACTTGTGGCCTTGTGGTCATGTTTGTGTGATGTTTTCAGGTGTTCACTGTTACCCCCCAGCAGAAAATGGAATCATTTCTTGTACGTTTTGAAGAGGTTCGTGAACAGTCGTGTGCAACACCCTGAAGCGGCCAGGGCCAGGGCAAGAAACTCTTCGATCTTCTCTGCTGGGAAACTCAACTTCATCGCTGCTTTGCAAAGTGGTTTTGTTGCTGCATGTGTTTGCCGATTTTTTTTTTGCACGAGGACGAAGCCTACAGTGGTTCTCGAATAGAGTATCCATTTCCCCATGCAGCTTTGAAGGGCTCATATCATTTGAGAAACCTGAACTTTCAGTTTGGCTGGTGCAGCTTTGGTGCTCTTCTGTTTTTTTTCTCCCAGGCCGGACATCGACGAACACCGTATCGGCTGGGTTCTTGGCCAGCCGCGCCAGTCTTGGGAGAGAACAGTTTCTCTTCGGTCGCTTTTGAGTGTCGGAGCCGACCAGTGCCCGGTCTGCTTGGTCACTGGGAAGGCTGTAGATCCGCAAAAGACACATGGCTAGGTCGGGGGGGCTCGGTGATAGGATGTGCACGCGGGCCACTTGAGGCAACGGGCAATGGACCCATAGAACACCAATCTCGAGCTTCAAACGATTCAAAACCATGCCTTTGGCCATTCAACATTTCACAATGTTTCAGAGCGCCTTTTTGCTGTATTTTCTTCTCAGTCCCCTGCGCACGGGGTGCAAGATCCCGGTCCCCCTAGCCCTGCAGAGCTTGGTCTGGTTTCACCAGAAACCTTAGACGCTGGATCCAGATCATTTCATTTGGTCCCGGGCATCTGTAACTTTTTGAGTTCGATGTGGCCACTGAGACCAATTGAGCATGTAACCGGTCCATCTGTGTCCAGGCACCTAGTGGCTGCCTTTGAGTTCCAGCGGTCCTAGTCTCAACCATTCATTGCCCATAGTCTTAGCGAAGAACGTCCAGATCTGGTGAAAGGTTGCTTTTCGCCTGCAGGTGAGTGAATTGCGTTTCTTGGAGAAGTGGCTTGGGCTCTCAGCTTCAGGTTCCTCTCAGTTCAATCAAACACACCTAGCCGACCGAGCAATGAATGCCAAGCTCCGCTTTTTGCACGCCCACAGTGGAGAATCTTTGGGGTCCTCGTCAGACTCGAGTCATGGGGAAAATTGAAAGGATTCAGTAAAGATGGAAGTTCCTACTGCAACCAAAGATGAGGGAGAGGCTCATGAGGAGTACCTGGGGTTCGTTGCAGGGAGCAGCAGCTGGCCGTCACTGTTTTGGAATCTGATATTTTGTGTCAACGACTTCAAGGAGTCGAGTCGGCATGGCAACATGGTCTGGTCCGTCCACGTGGTGCACCGAGGCATAACCCCCATAACCCCTCTTTTCGAATGAGTTCATTGTCCCGAACCCTTTGGCCAGGGAAAGTATCATTCATTGCACATCATTCGTTGTATTTGATGCATGATATACACCACTTTGGGATTCAAATACAACGTATTCTATCTCTCACGCCCTACGAGGCTGCATGGCTCCGACCTGAGGCGCCCGCCGCGGTACTTCGTCGTACCACCGGACCGCACCCGCATGGGGCAGTTCAAATCTGCCCGGGACCCCAGAGACGTTTCGGGCCATTTCGCACGAAAGATGCCGGTGCTGGGTGGCCTGACTTGTTCCAAGAACGAACCCCTAGCAGCACTTGTTCATAGCTCCACCTGCCACGTTTGCATTCCAAAGGCTCAGGACCAAGAAGAGCCACGGAACCCTATTTGACGGATGCTGTTTGAGTATGAAGAAAATGATCAGCTTCTTAAAAACAAACAGACCCTTCTAACCGTGGGACCCTCACAAGGTCAGAACGATTCAGATTCATGATAGAAAAGGCAACTAGAAACATAGGGTGCTTTTACAAAGATGCAGTCATGAGTCATATTATAGTATGAACGATGAAGGATGCCACATGTTTATAATCAGGAAGGCTCTGCAAAAAGCACAGCTTTTGGATGGCATGAAGTTGCTACAAGGAGAAGATCCGTATAGAGGAACAACATGTTGACCACCACAAAGATTGGATGTGTAGCATCCACGTATGTTCATAGAGGTCATTGCTTTGAGGAGGGGTGCCTTGAATGTTCAGTCCTTCTGAAGGCGAGGACCTGTCATAATGAACTTTGGATAGAGGATGGGGTGACCTTGACACAAACAAAGAACTCTCATGAAGGGTGAGGCTACAGTAGAGAAAACGGGTCTCTTCAAAAATTATGACCTCTTCAGAGGAAGACTTGAAAGAGGGTTAAGTATATATATACATATTTGGGCGAGGAAAGGCAACTCCCCTTTAAACAATGACGAAAGGTCGACAAATAAGGAATTTGAATTGTGAACTTGTGTCTTATGGGAAGGTTCTGGATAAGGTAGGGCCATCAACTTTGGAAAGAGGATTGGTTTCCTTCCAAATGGAGGGAGCTTTGTTGACATGATAGCGAGTCAATGATGTTTCTTGAACGGAAGATGCTTGTTGGAACAATGATAGACGTATGATGTATGTATGATTATGTATGATGTATAAGTCTTGTCTAAAGGAGGAGATTTCTATGATGGGGAAGGATTCCGGAACAGTAGGTAGGAATATTGCGTGAACGAGTCAATGTTTATCAAGGGTAAGACATGTTTGTGAACAGGGAAGGCCTCTTCAAAGGATGAGGAGGACAGCTATAAGCTTGTGTATAGAACTTCCACTCCTCACAACAAGCCCTTTGTTTGGGGGCGAGGGGGAGGTGACTTAGGGCACCGGAGGTTGGACTTTTCTTTTGGGGGGTCTTAGAGCCACATCAGCAGGCCAGAAGAGCAACAAGGGGATTGTTATATATTGCCTCCACGGCAGACGTGTTTGAAGGTATTCAGACGTTTTCCTTGATATTTTTGCCCTTAAACATCTGGTGTGACTGGACCCCTGCTGCTCTTCAGGGGCTGGCAGATGCCCATGGCAATGCGCTGAAAGCTTGGTGAGGGTCTCGGGAAGACTGGGGAGCAAGGACGGCAATGAACCTGTCTCTCTCCTTGTGATTTTTTGAATTTCCCTACGCCGCCTTGCAGCCCAGTCAGTGGATGGCAGTCCATCAAAGAAACTGCTTCAGGCTCCATGACTAGCTGACGAATTGACGATTTCCGGCGAAAGAGCACGCATCTGGAATTGCACACTGGAAACAAGCATCCCATCACACGTGTCACAGGTTCAGGATCTTGGATACTGACCAGTCGCTTGGACGCACCAGAGGTGGGC
Source organism: Durusdinium trenchii (assembly GCA_963970005.1). Lineage (NCBI taxonomy): Eukaryota > Dinophyceae > Suessiales > Symbiodiniaceae > Durusdinium > Durusdinium trenchii. Next base: position 204,748 of record CAXAMN010011780.1, read on the forward strand.
TAGGCATGAAACGAAGGATAAGCATTCAAAAAAGCATGAGAAGCACCAACGAGTAAACCTAATAGTTGGTATTAAGCACATGTTTGGCCCCCTGATCCGCTGGTGCCCCTGCTCCTCGTCCCTCGATCTTCTGTGGGTTTCCTGTGTGCTCCTTGGGGTGAAGCGCCGCGCCCTTTCCTAACCCCTCTTACCACGCCGTGAAATCTGTACATGCTATCCCTAACTCCGGCTTTGCCACAAAAACTGTTTCTAAACATCAGTCTACCCCACCAGCCTTACACATCTGTTTGTGGGCAAACCACGCCATAGGAGCCTTTCAGATACCTCACGCACCATTCCTTGCGCACCTTTACATGATTTTGTGTGAGTCAGACTTTGTGCTGCAAATGCCAGCGCTCTTCCCTTTTGACCACTTATATACCTTATATACTAGTACAATTTGTTGATCCTTCACCCCTAGAGGTAGAGTCAGCTGTGGACATGAGATCGTTTTGGATGTATGTGTTGACAAAGGTTGCCGTGAATGGGACGCATCAATGTGACTTTCTCAATTTTTGCGGAGCTTTGCGCTCCAACAACTGATCGCGTACTCAAGACAGATGATGTGGTGATTCTGACTCTTCTTTTGGCGGATACTTATTCAGGCTCTCACAAGGTTTGTGGACAAAAATACCCAGATGCCTTATCATAGTATCCTTGCGGAAGGGGCAATAGCGCTATCAGTGACGCTTAGCGGAGGTGCGCTGTTTGCTAGTTGAAAACTGCCGAAGTAGCATACTGTTTTCCCAACCGCCAACGCAAAAGTAGAGGAACAACATTTCTAGTTTGTTTACATCAACTTGTGCGTCACCAACTCGATGGCGCGCAAATATCACTTGGTGAGCTTCATTTGGAGCAGCCAAACACTCCCAACCGGGCCGGATCGGATGGCGCGATTGGCCCAGGGCAATGCGGATAACGGCTGCGCGCTTTCACGCGCAGATGCTGCGCTACCGGAAGCTGACGGATGAGGAAGCAGCACAGGCGGGGAGGCTCGAGGCAGATTTGAAATTGATTTTTTGACATTGATCACACAGATCACGCAGATGATGCCAGCGCAAGATCTCTATATTTATAAGTGAATCATGCAGATGCGTCGATTTCTGCCAAATCTGTCATTACTGGTGGTGTTCGCACGCCTGAGGTCTGGAGAGCCCTAGACGTGGACTGCTCCGGGCATTTGTTTTTGAGGAGGTATCACCCCAAGTCCCACGAGGTGCGACGCTGGTGATTGAGAGGGTTTGTCATACTCCAGGCCAGTAGGAAGCACACGCCACGTGTTTTGGGCTCTGCCCAAGCTATGAGGGGCAAGAAGATGCAGGAGAGACGACCAAAGCCAATCATCAGGGATCTACCAATTCTTTTTGCACAGGCGGCCGCAAGCCTAAAGCGCTGGGCCGCGAAACACGGTGGGGTTGTGACTTGGCAGTGCGGCATCGTCCGGGCGAATGAGTCAAAAGACCATTTGCAACTGGCCTGAATGAACGAAGAATGCGAACGATAGAGCCCCAAGAAGGCGCGAAGTCCTAATTCAGATCTGAACATGAAGCAGCCAGGTCCGGCTAAGCTGGTTGTCAACAGACGTGGAACTGGAACCATTATGTCGAGGAAGCTGGTCTTGGAAAGGTCCATCAAAAGTCTGAATGCTTTCAGCTGACCATTATCATTCGTGTCAAGGCGTTTCCTGTCAAGTGAGCGGTTTTTGATTTCATGTCAGTGTGCTACTCCCTCTTCCCCTTCATCCCTTCTCCGCCTCTTTCGCATCGAATTCCTGTGTTGTATCGCGTGCCTGCTCGCATCGGGCCTTGTCTCAGTATAATAGGGGCTTGTATCATGTCAAGAAGTATGGGGCAGAGGCTCTGACTCAGAACATATGCCAGAACACATGTCAAAGAACACATGCTAGACTTCATGCCAGAAGAAACGTCAGGTCATTTGTCAGGATGGTTTGTCAATGCATATGTCCTTCCTTTCGTTCCTCTTTCCATATCACCTATCAGAATTGAATTTGCTCGAAGTGAAGTACTATATATGTTCCTCTGGCCCTTCCAAATCCGACGATCTTCACCACGTCGCGTTCCAAACGACTTGATCAGCACTGAGGCCAAATTCATCAGCCGGCTGGAGCCCCCCGTCCGGGAAGGTGACGAAGGTCTCCTTCCGCAAGGCGGACCCGCCCGGGGAGACAGGGAGACATGGAGTCAGAGCAAGAATTGAGTTTCACCATCACCATTGTTTTGCAGGGTTGCAGTGTGCCGGTGGGTTCCAATCCCGCACAACTATTGGCATTTTTTGTAGATATCCGGAGATTTGTCGCACAATGAAACATGTTGTTTTATGAGTCAGCCAAGTTGTTTAGGAGATCTCGCACCAGCAAGACTTGAACAGAGGCTACTGAGAAACGATGAGCCAAGTATCCAGACCCGGCAAACAACTTGGGTACATCTTCCTGGGATGATCTAGGACACTTCATGCCGGGTGGTCTTACTGAGTCATTTCTGTACTCCTCAGGCATGTGACCAAACAGATGCAAGGTCTGGATAGACTGGATAGGTCTTGCCCAGAGGCGCCGGGTAGACTACGCCATTGGGTATGGTCCAGGACATTCCAGGGCAAACCGAGGGCCCCAGCTCGTCACTTCGACCCTTGTTATACTAGCAGGTTCTTGTTTCTAGTAGTATGGCCAGGAGGTACTAGATGTACTAGTAACTTCTTGTTAGTAGCGATGGCCTCCAGCCTACTTGCGATGGCCTCCACCTAATAGCGTCCAGGACGCAAAGCGAGGTCTGGAGAGGCATGCCGTCTTTGCCTCGCGCTAGCCGCTAGCAGGCTCTCGTTGATGTCCTCGAAGCACCTGTCGGATTTCCCAGCTGGGTGGTGCAGCATGGTCATTGAAGCCATAGCTGGAGAGGCTGAAAATGAGGTCTGCTGTGACTACAAGGCTTTTGTGTCTGGGGGGAGAGGCCTGAAGCTTTGATCAAGATGTTGATGTGAGGGCCGATAAAGGCCGAAGGTGACACGAATAAAGGCTTGCTGCAAACTCAACCTCATCGGCATTCTCCATCATTTTCCAGATGCTTCTCCAGGCTGCTGACTTGCTGTTTGATGGCGCGGAAGCCGAGTTGGGTTCAGAAGGGCCTTCGGATGAGCATCCCCCAAACAGTCCAAAACCAACCCCAAACCCAAGACGCTTTGTCGAAGACTTCGTCGACGGCTTTGGGGGAACAGCCGTGGCAGCTCTGCCTGAGGCCTCGATGTCGGAGACACTGGCCATTTGACTGAGCAGGTCGAGAGCGCGAACAACCAGCGACGGGTGTCCGGTGGTTCCGGTTGATGTGTAACAGGAACTCGAAGAAATCATGGGGCAAGCACGGGCAAGCCACATTTGTTCAGTGTTGTTTCCTGCTCGAAGCTTCCTGTCCTGGAAGGCGGCAGGTGAGCTTCCTGTTTTTTTCCAATAACTATATAGTTAATAACTAGTTACTGATGGATGTTACTGTAACTAGTTCTGAAAGGTCTGCCCATTTGTTGAAAGATCTAACCGTGTTTGCAGGAGGTCCGCTGTTTGGATCGCTGGGACCTTGCGTCAGAGGCGGTTTTTGAGAGACAGAGGGTGTCGCCACCAGCGGGGAGAACAAGAAACATCAAGAAACTACCCCGCTGGAAACTCACATGGACACTGAACACCACTGGTTCGTAGAGGAAGACAGTCTTTCAGGGTGCCATCCTCAGGGTCCAAGTTAGTTTTTTTTTTTTTTTTTTTTTTTTGTGTAGCTGTTGGGATTGTGAGGTCAAGAAATGTCAAGAAGAGGTCACAACGAAGGTGGTGAGGATTGACCATACGGATCCATCCGATTCATGTTCGGGGCAGGATGGGGTTTGCAATGTGCAGACAACATTTTGAGCGCCCCTTCGACATTGATTCCTGCAGAGCCAGTGCCACCCTAACAGCCTATGCAAGTTAGGGCAGACGAGAATGCGTCGTCTCGATCACGCGACTCACAATGCACAATTTTTCTAAATATGGCGCATGGGTTTGAACAGCATAGGCATTAGACTGGATAAGACCGGACCGGTGCTTTCGCCTTTTCCTCTTCAACAGATATGGTCACACCAAGGCCAGGCATCCTTTAACAAAGCACCATTCGCCAGGATGAACTGCACGCCCGAGATGCTGGACCAGTGGCGCTAGCAGAGCGCTCCCAGATGTTTTTCGATCACAGCTGGTCCCCGACACCAAGCGGCCAAGTTTCGTTCACACAGATGTCGAACGTACTCAATGTGAACGGGCATTGGCGCAAGGAGACCCTCAGTCAGATCCCCTTAGCCATCCTTAAATCAATGGTTGAGGTGCGACGAAAAACACCTTTGCGTTCACATGCTGTCTTTGGTACGTCGACTTTCGGCTGCAGGCTTGGCTTCTACGCACGGTCTCAGTGCACCTAATATATTATGGCCCTTGTGGATCATGCCCACAATGATTCCATGTGATTCTCCTGCCAAGTTGTAGAACTCTGATATCAGGCTGATCCATTGTGGATCCTAGCCCGAGTAGTTGAATGTTGGTCAAGTCCGGCAACACTTCCAAGGCCAAGTAAGCGTCGCTTGAGGCGCCGCTGTCTTGAGGCGCGCGCGTCGCGGTGTGGGATGTTAACGAGGTAGCTGTGGGTTGCAAGCATGGGTTGGATAATGCCACGAAGGTAGCGGTGTTTGAGCTTCTTGGTTTTCTGCCTTGGAGGTTTGATTGAGAGATTGTTTGGGTGCTTCGGTGATATGTCCACAGTCCAACTGTGTCAGAAAAGCGGTGCACCCGAGCCCAGAAAGAAGCCGAAGATTTTGGCGGCTTTGGATGTGTTGCAACGGCCAATGGTGATGGATCAGTTAAGCCTCCAGCCTAGGTAGTCGGATTTATTCAGGATTGTTGCTATTGTTGATGGACATGTGCTGTGCCGGTTTGTCTACTGTCTTCAAGTTGACTTACCCTTGTTATGCATGGCATGGCGATGCATGGCGTGGCAAGTCCTCAGTACATCAGCAATTAGAATCGTATTCAGGGATCCTGTTTGCAGGAGGCAATCCAAAGCCGTCGAAGCGAACAAGAAATGTTCTCGGCCGTCTCCGGTTAACAGCTGTACAGTTTGGCTCGGACGAGATGAGAGGATGGGAGCAAGCCAGCCACATGGCCAGTATATAATGAGGTCCATCATGTGACAGAAGTCAGAGAAATGTGTACCAAACCCGGCAAGCAGAGGCAACAAGTGGTCCTATTAATTTCAAAGCCACGAGACTGACCGCATACTGTAATTATATCGTCCGAACAGAGCAGCTCTTCCAGGGGTTCCTGTTTAAGGCCATATCTGGGATCATCGAACGCTGGATCATCGAACGCTCGGGACGCTGGTGTCAGTCCTGGATCTCGTTTTTTTTCACCTTCCTCCAGCTGTAGCCTTTGCCCGCGACCCTTTGCAGTGACGCATTGTAGCGTCTGGCATCACTGCCCTGATGCGGCTTCGGCTGGGCAAATGAGGAAGGCGGTGGTAAGAAGGGAATCCCGATAGCTACCAACAGTCAATCCGAGAGGAACATGACTGCAAGGCTGACCAAGAACTCTGGACTTGCTGGTGTAGATCTCGGTGGTCGCCGGATCATTAAAAAATTCCTGGATTGAGATCTCTAAGCATTCATCATTAAGGGGTTCAGGTCTAGCATGATTTGTTACTTCAAGTTTTGCGGATAATGCCGCAACATTTCCCCCAGCTCAGTCCAGTGCCGCGGCGCAATGTAAAATCCGCCACCACAAGCTAGCTGCACTAGCATCAGTCCACAAAACGTCGGAGCATGCGCGCACCCTCGTTTGCAAATGACGGGAAAAACCACATCCTACCACAATGAAATGGGAAACAGCAGTTCGTTGAGGTTAGTTTTTGGAACATATTGGAACCAGGGAAACATAGAGAGAATTGTTTTCACTAGGCCAGGCTCAATACCCTTGATTGGAGTTCCTCTGCCAGCTAAGGCGGGCTGCTTACGGTGCCAAGGCGGTTTCAAGTGTGGCAGGGATTCACTTCTTCGTGGGGTCTGTTGCTCCGAGGGTCGGTCGCGAAACGCACTCGAAGCGCTTCGGTGGATGGAGGTTCTGAATGGGTCAGTGGGTCTTCTGTTTGGCTTATTTCTGGGAGGGTCACACTCCCCCCCAATGGTCCCTTTTAGGTTTTGGCCAATATGGTCATGTCATCTACAACATTACAACACCCAGATGTGTTCTGGGTGAGCCGCCCTTCATTTGGAGCCACCCAAAGATACCCAAAGCATTTATAGATAGCTTTGCCTACATTGTTCTTGGTAAATTGTTTTGTTGCATTCTTGTTTTGATCATCACGCCATGGGATACCATGGGTATTATATAATATACTGTAATTTGTTACTCGTATTACTGTCACATTGACATTGCATAGTGTATGCAGACGCATGCCGAAGATATTTCCATATTGCATTTTCAACCAGGTAGCCTGCATGACCAGAACCATGGGTGCTTCCAGGCTGATGCATTGAAGAGCTCTTCAGAAAACCTCACGCCAGAGACAGAGGTGACGGAATGTGGCTTGGCGCACAGAAGGCGCTTGATGGCTCCCTCCCACAAACATGGAAGTGGAGGAGGCCGAGCTTGTCAAGTAGCATGCTCAGAAGAGCGGGTTCGACTTCCATGTTTGCTCAGAGGGCATGACAAATTTTAGAACCACAGGACAAAATATGAGGGTGTCGGTGTCACTGAGCGGTTTTTTTTATTTTTGTTGTCCTTTTCATTTTTCATCGTCATGACTCTGAGATCTTTTCCTCTGATAAGTTTCGTTACCTCTTCCTACTTTTGCCTATCCACCCAATAGCTTAGCTTCACACACTAGCTACTCTTCTTATCAGAAAAGGAGAGCAACATGGTGAGCTAACTACCAATACAGCACGCTGACCAAGAAGGGAATATGAAGATGCCTTATTCAACAGAGGAGTAGTGGTACCTACTGTAATCCGAGGCTGCCGGGGTCTAGTTGGGGTGTTGTGTAAGAGTATATATATCGGAACAATCAATCCTGCTACTTGCATGTGACCTATTTGTTGTTGAGTTTTAAGTTTTGTGATTTTCAAATGTGTGCTTTTGAACAAGCAAAGTTCTGCAATATGCTGACAACTACCAGAAAAGCACAGCCTGTTTGGACTAGGAAGATCTTCCGGAGGAGATAGAAACAAACGCTATATCTCAAAGTCTGGTCCTCAAATTTTGGTCTAATTGTGTGGCAGCCCAACCAAAACCAAAGAAGGACAATTGATCCAATACCAAAGGTTCTGCAAGTGTCCCTGTTTTTTAATATTTGGTTGGCCCGTCACACACTCTCAACCCTGAGCTAGCAGACAATACTCAACACCGTCCAGGGCAGAATGCATTGCAAAAAGCAAAAAGTACAGGCTCAGGGTAGCCTGAAAGATATGGCAAGAGGTACCGGCACCATCCAGAATTTCAGAATGATGGAGTTACACGGAGTTAGCCCTGTGCTTTGGATGAAACAAGTAACAAGAAGCTAGTAGAAAACAAGTGCATCGCTACTAGGAACAAGTGCCTTACTAGTAGTAACAAGAAGCTATTAGAATTATATAAATTAAATAGCTTCTTGTTACTACTAGTAAGGCACTTGTTCCTAGTAGCGATGCACTTGTTTCTACTAGCTTCTTGTTCCTACTATGGACTACCTTCTAACATTTGCATTGGTCGATGCAAATTCATGTCGGCAAATATGAAGCTATGCTCTGAGAGATTGTCAAGACTTCGGCTGTCTACAATACGAAGGCGGCCCTGCATGAGTTATCAACCTCACCTTAAGTCTGAATTGATTGCTTCCAAACTTCTGAGTTTGGGGCCTGATAGCAATGATAGACAGATGTACAGATAAACATGTCTCAAAATCTGATATCTTAATATAACTGTACACCGTACAACCGACCAGTCAACTGACCCTGGCTTCAAATCTAGGCTTATCCTAGTAGATTCCTTTGCTAGTAATTGCAATTCTAATTAAATTCTTATTGTTACTAGTAGTAAGGCACTTGTTCCTAATAGCTTCTTTGTTACTACTAGTAAGGCACCTGTTACTACTAGCGTGGCACTTGTTTCTAGCTTCAACCGACTTGAGGTCCTACGGATCCCGTACGACATGCAGCTTCCCAGGTGGGGGGGGTGGCCGGCTCAGGTGCCGACAGAAGTATGCGATGCGGGTTCGCGAGGTAAGGGGATCCTGAGAGACTAGGAGCGTTATATAGATATGTTTCAGGTACGGTATATAGCCTAGGGGCGTTGGGCCTAGGAATGCTAAGGTGATAGCTCAAAACGAACATGCTAATGGTGAACGAGTGCCAGCCAACCGGCTGAAAGTGGACCATGATAATTAAATAACAGGGAGGAGGAGGGAGGAGGATGGGCAAGAGAATGCACAGCTGCACAGGGGTTTGGCTGTCTCTCTGACTTGTCACTCTCCATTCTTGGTATTACCCTCCGACAATGGACAACCTTTTCTAGAGTCATCTAGAGTCAGAGGAGAGGTCCTTAGCAGTCCTTACTCATGCGCAAGGTGGGAGAGCCCAAGGTGTAGATATTATATACAGCATAAATATATGTGTATAAGATTGTATAGGTTTTCTATACACACCCGCCTAGTTTCTGCTGGTCTTCAGCACACCTGTTGTGTGTGTGGTGCGTCCGATGGTGGTGATCGAAAGGTGTTCTGTGAGGCAAACCACGTTTGGAACGGCCAATCATTTGGTCCGCTGGCGCCGGTGAGGACTCAGTTCTGGAAATCGAGATGCACCAGAATCCTGAGACGGCCAAGGCTGACCGGTGAAGTGGCGACCACTGAAACGACTTTTCAAGAGCAATTTGTTCTTGGTTTTGGGGTGCATGTCACTTCCGAGCACGTGCCGTGTGAGATGCTGTGAGCATCTATGAGCCCCTTTCACAGCCCCAGCTAAATGGCATGGGTGCACAAACTGCTTGGCCCCAAGCGACTTCCCTTTTCTGGGAGTGGGGTGGAGCAACGGAGTATTGCCTCTTTGGTGCTCCAAGCCGGTCCACTGAGTCCACCTGGGAAGCCCAGGTCCCCTCGGTCGGTTTCGCGGCGTCACGGTCCGCCAAGAAGGATTCCGAACGTCGGCGGGAGGAACTCAGAAGGGCCCCAAGCACCTGGACGACTGTCCAACTTCGGTATCTGCAAGTGTTCGCAAGATCCGACACAGAGAAAGTTCAGCATCTGACATCCAGGACCTCCCGAACCGACCATATTGTGACGCAGCAACCTTGAATGATCTTGAAGGTGTTTTGAGGGTTGAACTCTTCGAGTTGCAAAGGCGGTCCTTTTCCTTGAGGAAACCCTCGAAGCCACTCCGGAACCCAGAACTGACAAGTGACAAGAGCTGAGAAGAGTCGGCAGGAGCGGCGAGCTTCTGAGAAGTCCTCCGCCCGGAGTAGTTTTGAAGCAATCATGTGCCTTGGCACATCAATGCTTAAATTCAACCCCGGCCAGAAGAAACATGTTTATATCATTTGTATATATGAAGATGACATATACAGATGACGTTGAGAATACGAGGTGCTGTAGTGCAACCAGTTTCGATGATAGCTTTCGGCAGAGGACACGGTTTTGGGGATTGGTCTCCTTAAAGATGGGGCCTTGGAACAAGGTTCGCTCCCTTTCCTGGGAAACATGCGGTCTGTGTGCGGGCACTCCGCCGGTTTCACCGAGGTCAGGGGTGAGTGAGGTGGAGAACGACTCAGCAATAGCGCTGTAGGATCTCGCAGGGGACACCCGTCGCCACCCTAAGGCCAGGGGTCGAATTTTCTGGATCCCTGGGTTCATGTTGGTTTGAGGGCCATCTTCCAGGTGTCGGTCGTGTGGGGCGTTCTTATATGGATCACATGACAAAAAACGTGGACAAAACATGTCTTCTCATTAGGCTTCAGATGGAAGAAGACCACGTTTTCATGATAGACTTGGTGCAGATGCCCACGTCACCTCTCGGTCCCACGTCACGGACCGAGGCTTCCCGCCAAGCGCATCCGCTCGGTGGTACGACCCGCCTCGACCAGTGCCAGGTGGCAGGCGGATCCGTTTCGGTTTTGGGCGGAGGTTCCGGTCCATAGACCCCAAAAGAGCAGAGGAGCAGAGTAGAACAGAGCAAACCCAGGCCACTTTTGCTTTTAGCCCGCTCTTACTTAGTTACAATATAAGTAGGCGTTACTTACTTATATGACTTATATATATAATTAAGGGAGTAAGCTCCTATATAGCTACTTAAGCTTCTAGTAACTGGATGCAGAATAGCTCACACTTCTTCAAGGAACTCCCCTCAGGGCGGGGGGAGCTTCGTTGAAGAAGCGCTCCCACTAGTCTTACTAGTGATTTGGCTCCTAGATTTTTAGGGAAACTTGCTGTAACTAGTAGCTTCTTGCTCCTAGTAGTAAGGCCAGGAGCCCCTAGTAGCGTCCTTGCTCCTAACATGGAGCAAAACGCCCCTAGAAAAGTCTGAAGAATGGAATGCTTGCCTGAATACGGCACATTGTATAACATTTATATAACAATTCTTGCCCTCTTTCAAGGGTTGAGCAAAGACGGCGAAGCCGCCAACCTGTGCCTCAACACAAGATATGCCGAATGTCGGGAGTTTGGAGCAGGTGTTGGCGGCATGGGTTCTTTGGGAATGCTTGCAACCTTATTCTCTACCCGTTTGTTTTTTTCCCATTTTGAGTCCGCCAAGCTCAGGTGAGATGTGCATTTTTTCGACACCATTTAGGCAGGGAAAGAAACTTGCTCTGAGCCGATGTCAGTTGGATCGTCCGAGAGAGTCTGAGGACTCTCAGCCTCGTTGGTCTCTACACAGCTGCCTTGTGTAACCTTTGCGCGCGTTTTTTTAAATGTGCCACTGATTTGAAGGCAATTGTGGCAGTTGGGAGGGGATAGTCTGACCTCCGCGGGCTTGAGAGCTGCAAACCGATGGTGGCAGGTGAAATCTTGAACTCGCAACGGTTTGATACGATGCTTGGTGTGATCATCATCGCCAACGCAGCACACTGGCTACTGAATGGAGAGTTTGGTGGGTATTTTCCTCAAGTGAGGAATGGTCAATAGACCCTTTCTGTTCAAAGTTGTGCAAGGACATCGAGAAGGCTCACCAAACATGTAAACATGTAGATTGGCAGGCTAATTGTGTGACATTGCCTGACATAGCACAAGTAGTTGCGGTCTTTCGCGGCAAATTACCAATAGGTTCAGGGATCGGATATGTGTGAAAGTGTTTTCTCATGGGTTTGACTTGCAGAAAGCATGGTGCAACCACACTCATGACCCATGACGTGCTTTTATGACAAGACCTCACTTAGCAAGATCTGAGTGCTTAGCAAAGTCTCTTGTCCGGCGTTTGCCATGAACTGACCCACTACCACAGTTTCCAAAACTTCCAACACTTCTGTAACTCAGGTGAATATCGGATTGGAGCTGTCTTGGCGGGCACAAGGCCAAGACACGACGATCTGCAATGTGCATCTCGTTTGCGTTTCTCTCGCGCAGGCTTCAATATTCCCTGAAGGATGTTGGCTGAAGGGCTTCAAGGGGTCAACATAGTAAGGCACTTGTTACTACTAGTAAGGCATATGTTCTATAACATCACATACGTATACACCCCACGTATATGCACACCCACTTGGTGTGGGCTGCTTCCATTTGCTTGCTTTGCCCGTACTGTAGCAGTTGGAATACGGTCTGGCTACGGCATTCATATGGGTTTGGGGCGAGACGTCGGTTCCTCTCTACTTACTGTGGTGTGCCCGGAATCCACCCTATGGTTGATGGAGAGAATCCTATCTTTGGCACCTGGAAACCGAGCTTCTTGTTCCCAGTAGGAATGCCAGGAGCTACTAGTAGCTTCTTGTTACTAGCAATGTTCAACAACTCCGTTGGAATTTGAGCCCAAAGTCTTGAGGGGGTCACATCTTTGGAGGCACATGAAGTAAGGCTTGAGCATTGCTTCCTGGCGATTTACACCATAGAGTTGGCGATGCGAATGTTGCTAGACTGGCACGTGGTCCTCACCGACGTTTGGGTGCGATTTGACGCTGATCTGCACTGCAGGATGGTTCACTACACACCAGTGCCAGTGGGGGAACGTCTTCACACAACCACGTGGAAAAAGACACCCGCATGAGTCATGTTAAAAGCTATATTCACCGCGATGTTGGCACCGATCCTTTTTCCATCCTCCCAATCAATGTAATGACATCGAAATCATTGTGGTGCTATCAGGACAGGCTTGTGATAGTAATGGCTTGCACCCCCTAACACACCCAAACCCATTTTCAATCACACGGCCATGCGTAAAAAACAAAAACAAAAAGACATATGGCAATGTGCTGAAACGGACGACAATGTTGTGATACCAAGAGCACTGGTCGCGCATTGGCGATATCGTAGGCAAAGACAAACCATTGCAGTAGCCAGAGGGGTTGGGATAAAATCACCACCAGCCTCTAAGTGCCTTAAACGCCACTGATCAGACCAATCGTGACAAACCATTGAAAGCACCAGACGGCTGATCAATCCGTCAATCAGTGGGCCACACAAAAAACTCACACAGATAGAGAGTGCTTGGTGTTGCCAATCCCAGGCGCAACTAAGTATATAACTAGGACCTGATTCTGGTGTATCTTTTTTGCTCAGCTGGACTTTGTCGCCCATGGCGATGTTGCACAGTCCATTTGCTTCAATTAGCATTGAACGATCACGTTCTTCACGTTCTTCAAAGGCTGCAGTGTTCTCAATGTGCCTCCACAAATGTGAAAAGGCAACTTTGAAAGGCCTTTCTTGCGGAACAGCCGGAACAGGTTCGTAAAGGGTCTGGGTCCGGGTGGAGCATATCTGGAGAGGTGGTCAGAACGGATGGATTTGACATTCGAACCCAACCATCTGCCTTCCGTTCTCAAGGACATCTTCTTGGTGAGCCTCGGAATTGTTAGTCAGTGGATCTTGGATCCCTTCTTTTCAGACGTCGCGGAGGCGTGGAGCTCTGGGGGAGGGCGTGACAAGAGCAGTGCCCAGTAGTGTAGACGACGGAGGACTGTTCATAGCCCAGTCGAGCACGTGCCACATGTTGCACCGTGTGCAGTTGGAAGATGACTCAGATGAGGAACATGTGATGTTTGAAAGGGCTTCATTCCTGGCCGCCGCGATGAAGAACACCTTCTGGACAGGACATGACAGGACAGGGCACCTCCTTCAGGATCCCAGTCATGGGCGTTCGCTCGCCGCCTGATGAGGTCCACACCTTGCTGATGCTGAGATGTGCTCGTCTCCTACGCCTTGTGTCTTGACTCCAGGGTAGCACGATGGGCCAAGCAACCAGTAAAACCCTGCACTGCCACTGCTCCTGTCGTGTATCAGGCATGAAACATGATTAGCTGCCCTAACGCCGAGTTCTGTCGTGTATCGCCGCGTCAACCGCCTCAGGCCAAGACGGTGAGGTTTTTGATGCGCTTCAAGGAGCTGTGGATGCTGGTGCAAGGCAATAGTGACCAGAAACCAGTCTCCAGTCGTTTGTGGGGAAGTTCCCCGCCATGAGTTGGTTCTGCCAGCACGATGTGGATAAGGGCGCAAATCCCAAGTGTTGCCTTCTGGCAGGTTTGGCCAACTCGGCTTACACGATGGTGTACACTATTTTGCTCCTCTTCGTCGTTTTGCCTCTAGGCTGTTAGATTGGATCATAAGATTGTTCAAAAGCTTAGGCTGCTCATGGGCCTAGTGGTTATGCCGCTCCTGGTTGGTTGAAGAATAATGCTTCCGCATTACTTCTGATCTTCATGACTTCATGAGGAGTTTGGTTTTATCCAATATGGATGCCCAGGTATATTTTTGCCTGCTTGGCACTTCAGCTGCTATATCAGCATCCTATGATCGAGCAGGACGAGGCTTTGATCAAGATGCCACCCTGTCATTTTGAGCATCATCTGCAGGTTTTGCATGCCGGCCTACCTGCACACTTTCTTTCCGTGCATGGGCATAGCGTTATCACGAAAGCGAGCTCTGTAGGACGTTTGCGAGTCATTCTTTTCCTCGCTTTGCCGCCTCACAAGTCCGATGCACATATGCAGAATAGGATAGAACGTGACAGTTCGTGAAAGTATTACATATAAAACCGTCGGTTCGGCATTCAGCAGATGTTTGTTCACTTTTCAAAAATTCTATGTTTAAACTCCTCCTTCAACATTGATGCACCGATTTAGAAAACCTGTTCCTGGGGAAACTTGTCAAAACTCTTGGGAGGACACCAACCAAGCTAACTATTCTGAACGTGTATCTCCTCCACATACAATAGCCAGGCTGCCAACGAATCTTTCGTCTGAGCCGTCTCCCAGCCGTCACCGAAAGAGTCTGCGCCGGGAGATAGTCTCCCCGATCCCGTCTCAGATCTTCGCCAAGACGGTCCAGGAGAACTTTAGCCCCTGGGACATGACCAGGGTTTGGAGCAGCGATGTTCAGTGCAGCCGGCTGCCACTCCAAAACAAACACGCCGGCTGCCACTCCAAAACAAACTTGGGGGGGAAGAGGATCTTTCTTTCTACTGTCGAGTAGGTCCTATCAGAGGGTGAGGGCCATGCAGAGATGAGCGGAGATGTTTTGGAAGGCAACATCCTCGTCCCTTTTCTTATTTCAGATGGTGGGCGACTGTCGCTCCAAGGTGACTTGGCAAGCGCCATGGTGACGCTCTTGCAGTCTCCTGGTTTTTCTGAGTGCGGAGACGGAACAGACATGGAACAGACTTCTGTTGGACATCTTTCCTTTTTGGCGAGGATTATGATTGGTGCAATCCCCAAGCCAAAGGCACACGACAAACTCACTGAGAAAATGGGGGCACATGCAAGTGGCACATGTGATTCGTCCAGTGCCTGCTGCCAGAAGTGCTCCAAGATCCATTTTGGCAAGGTAGTGTACATTGTACATACTTTGGTATCGCAAATCAATTCCTACTCTGCCCCGAACGTAGCTAAACAGTCCATTGATTGGGGGACCCCAGAAAACTCGCATGAGAAGTTCAAATTGCCTTCTGTTCCTGGAAGAAAAGGGCCGAAGGCCACATCCCTCATTGGTAGGGTTCATTTCTTTTTCTGTTTCTGCATGGATCCTTCCAAGTCCGAACGCTCCAAGCCCGAATCGACCCAGGTTTGTCTCCTTCGACAACATTGACACTTGGTCTGATGTGAGCCGAAGGGACTGGGAGACCAGACACGACCAGACATGGTCCCAGAGCAACCCATATCTTTCTCATCCACTCACGTGGGGTTCGGGGGGCTCTTGGGCGGCGACATGGAGGGCTATGAACTTAGGGCATCTTAAGGACTGTAGGCTGGTTGTGTGGGAATGACAGATGTTGTCTCCACAGCCTGGAATCATCTGAAATCCAAGGTGCACGTGTACAAGCCCCTGGGAGATCGCGACCCGCTGCTTTTGGCCTACTTCGTTGTGGTCGCTCGAGCCAGCTTCAGTGCCCCCTTGTCTCACGGCTAGCGCTAGTCAACCCATGCCAATCTCAGAAACCAAGATTGAAGCACTCTCGCAACACAAGTCGCGAAGACCGTTTTGTTGCACCCTATTTAGTTTAGGCGATCGACGTGGAAGGATACACCACTACAAAACAACAGGCCTTTTGCAGTGTCAGTCGGTTCCTATTGACCATGTGAGGAGAATGAAGGAGACAAGGAGACCTGAAGGTTCAGCAAGAAATTGAAGGTGCCAATGGCCTTTCCCGTTCGCCAGGTCATTCTGGTCGTGGGCATCACCATCATGAACTTGGTGACTGGTGGGGGGAAAGGTGGTGGAGGAATGGGTGGGGGATGCGGCAGTGGGCGCAAACAGCCTCGGCATGGAAATCTTCGATGCTGCATTCGATCCGTTTTGAGCGGAGCCTGTTGTCGCCAGACAAGGTGACTGCTGTGATCGTGAATTCCAGTTTGGAGCAGGTGGCCAAAGACAAGAGCCTCCTGCAGCCTAGCCGCCTTAGCGACCACTTCCTTCCCTCCACTCAGTCTCCTACGTCCAGCCTTGGTGAGGCAGACCATTGAGGAGCAGAACCGCAAGAAGGCGAGATCGAAAAGAAGGAAGCGAAAGGATGGAAAAGGAATATAATAAGCGGACACTTTTGTTTTTGCCCGTCATTTGCTCTTAAATCCTGTTGTGGTATCTTATGGTTGTTATAGTATAGTCGCCTAGCTGCGGTAGCCTAGAAACAGCATGTTAGTTACTGTTAGTTTCCGAGCAGTTGCAGCTTGACTAGATCCTAGCCACAATTATATAAAGTGTTTGTGGCCACAGCGAAGGTTTCAAGACCATGACTCTTGTAGACAGCCACTATTTGAATCTTCACCAGGCCATTTCTAGCAGGTTGGAGGCCATCGCTAGTAGGTTGGAGGCCATTGCTAGAGGTTGGAGAGCCTGCAAGTTGCTTTGGCCTGGAGGTCCTTGCAGATTTGAGGGCCATGTTCTACCGGATGGACTATGATGGCTCCGGAGAAGTGAGCAGAAACTGCGCAGCAAGCTGGAGAAATGACTTAAAATAGGCGGAAACAAAATGAGGCCCCAAAGGTATTTGATGGGTTTGATGTATGTATTTGGTTGCTGGTTTAAAGGTTGGAAGGCCTGTGTGCTTCTCAGACAGCTGGATGCTAAAGGGCTTCTTACATTCTCCTTAGAGCCAGATGCTGAACCCATTACTTTGGTCGCAGCTTTGCAGTCTGGAGACGTCCCCTGATCCCACATTGCTTGTTTACGTTGTTTAGCCCTTGATCAGACATTCCCTTGATTGATTCAAACATGCTATTTGTGTCGTATTCCGGTGCAACTGTCACTTGCAGCTCTCCTACCATGGTAGCAAATGGTAAGCCACCAGTGGAAAACATGTCCCTGGCTGAGGAGAAGAAATCTGCCGGATTCCTCCACATGAGCGACAGGCGGGTCTGCTTGCAACGGTCGGAGCAGCGGAGTTGGCTCGATGGTCACGTGAGGTTCTGCGAGAGCTTACTGGCTTCGATGATCCACTGGAGCTCTTCGATGCTCTGGATACCGATGAGAAGGGGGGAGATAGGCCACGTGCGGATGATAGAGCAAACATGGTGTGTTTGGAGTGGGCAGTCGATATTACATGTTGACTTGTTCTTCCGTTGCAGAATTACCGTCCTAGAAGGAAGTGTTCTGCGTGCCGTGGGAGGCATTGAAGAGTTCTGCGACGGTCTCTGGGAGGTGGCTGTGTCGGACAGCCCGCTGGAGATCAAACGGATGCAGTGCCTCGGCAGCCCTGGCAGCCAGAGAGATATATAGATGTGGCTGCTTTGGACGATGCCCTCGCAGGGCAGGTAGTATTACACACATCCATACACACATCCATGCACACACCCATGCACACATGCATGCCTGCATGCCTGCATGCCTGCATGCCTGCATACATACATACATACATACATACACACATACATACATACATACATACATACATACATACATACATACATACA
>CAXAMN010011780.1:222543-237811 GCA_963970005.1 Durusdinium trenchii
ACACACACACACTCTATCCCTAGCTCATGAGTCTGAAAGTAAGGACATCAAGGCCTTGATGACTGAACGTATCACAAAGCGTTTGATGAAGTTGGCTTTGGATTTAGCTGTGGGTGAAGCTGCGGCTCCGAAGGAAGCAGGTGGAGCACATCAAGCACCACCTGTCAAGCTACATCTCAGACACGGAACACATCAAGCCGCTCAGCACGCCACATAGTCGACAAGAACCTGGGAAAAAATCATCCTCAAGCTCAGATTGCTTGATGCAAGTGTTTCTATCCAACACTGTTGGATATCCCCTTCTGGGTTGTAGAACGCGACTGTTTTCATGGCACTTCCCACTTGGAATCATCCCAGTTCCAGTAGATCAAAGAGCCAGTCGAGCCCGTACAGGTCAAAGAGCCGAGCGACTTTTGGACTCGATGCACATGGATGCGCGCGCGTTGTCTCGATCAACAGGTCAAATCAGATACACCCTGTTGTCAAATCACATCACGCACGAGGATTCACCCACCCCGAAGTTTCCTTTTGCTAATCTTGGTAGAGAGCCCTGCTGGACTGAAAGGATGTTTCCGCTTTTGTTGTCCTTTCTCAACTATTTGGATCTATCAGCGCTATTAGATAATTATATACTATTTAGTCTCTTTGTTGAATGCCTTGCTTCACTGGGTGATCTTTACAAGGTCGGTGCTGAAGGAATTGCTGACGACCACGCAGAAGATGGAATCAGGTGGGCGCGTAGCCCGGAAAGCCTGGCTGTCGCAGACAACAGCGGAGTGTCAACTTCCTGTGCCACTTCCGGAAACGTGTTCCCTAATTGCTCCGATTCCAGAGAACCTGCTTTCCAATGTTTTCCAATGAAGCCTTGCTTACAATCCAGCAAGTCTTTTTGACAATTCAATTTGACCAACTGCCAGGTATGAACTCCATGAATTCCTCCGTGAGCCCTTCGTGGTTCTTGGGCCAAGCGCAAGGCGAACTAGGGTCGCTGGGGCCGTTGGCCACTGGCGGAGGGCACGACTAGGCTGCGATGTTTGGAAGTTGAGTTCGCACTGGAGGGAGGTAGCTAGTAGTAGCTAAATAGCTATAGTAGCTACTACTTGGGACGCAGGATAGCTCACGCTTCTTCCAGGAAGCTCCTAGGGCGGGGAGGAGCTTCCTTGAAGAGGCCGTCGCACTATTCATTTGGTTCCTAGACTTTTTGGGACACATACATATATATATATATATCCTTTATATTGTTGTATTTCAGTCCAGCCACCTGCCTTGCCCCATTTAACCGCAGAAGACTTCAACATGCGACGAGTGCCATCGAATCCAGTCCGGCCAGATGTGGAAGGACCGGTGCCCGGAGGGAATCGCCTGCAGTCACATGTTGGTGCTGGAGATTGCCACTTAGAATACTTTTCACATGGTGACATGATTTTGTGCCCTCCAGCTGGAAATCGCAAGATTCCTTGATTCGACATTCAGGGAAGCTTGGTGGAGAATCTGAGTTGTTGGTGCGGTTGTGACTCAAATGCAATAAAGATAACATTGCAGTTGATCGAACTGGGAAGTGTTTGACACGTGACCGCGAAGACCAGGAGACACACCCATTGCACCCGTCCCCGGACGACGAAGCACCTGGGCTGTTGTTGGCTTTGGTGGTAGCGGGTAGTAACCGGGTAGTAGTGCAATAGGGGTGGTGGTGCTAGCACTGCAGCTGCGGGTGCAGGGGATCAGTTCTTGTTTGCCTTTGCCGTGAGGGACCTTTGCCAGCTAAGGATCAATCACTTCAAAGGCGACTTGGTGGAACATGGCGGGCCTTTAGCCAGCTCGTTCTATGAACCATGGCGAGCCCTGAAAGTAACTGGTGTTGGCTGTTCTCTTTGGATAATAGGAGGGTGGTGCCCAAAGACATGGTGTGCTTCTAGAAATCTGGGATGCTGATGGATTCTGATCGAACACAAGCGGGGTCGGGGCTGCCAACAGCTTCACATCTTTCGCACTGGTGCCATGTCCACACGAGGAGACTGGCAACACAGGACCCCGGTGGATTCATTTTTCCAGCAATATAACTTTGCTGCCGCTTGGGTTTCATGTGCCCGCTGGGATCCGCTCACTCCAAATAAGCAGGTGGCGCGTCCGGGACGTTAGGCGTGCTTCCGAGCCAGGTATTTGATATTTCCATGTTTGGGCCACCAGAAACCTCACAAAACACTCACATTTATAGCACCATACCACGAGATCAGGCAACGCAGATGGACGTGACAAGTGGTATGCATTCTGATTATACATTTGTCATTGCCAATAGTCTCGCAATGTTGCATCACATCTGCATGCATATTCTGTGCACAGTGCAGCAGGCTCTGACGAGTGTGCAATATACAGTTATTCCTTGGAATTTCAATGTTGTACGACTACGACACCAGGCCGGCCACTTCTGAACATATTTCTTTACAATGGTTTTGAAAAGGCTTTGAGCCTTGGGCATTCGTCCTCACCAACTGTCAAGACCGGCTGATCGAAGGCTTTCCCGGCTCAGGCGGCGGACGTGGCGCGGCGCCTGGTGAAACCCTTCGGGGGAGGCACCGGTTCCGACTCGTCGAGACCGAGGGCGGAACCGAAACGTGACTCCGAAACGAGAACGGGTTGAAATGGTGGGACCATTGGGCCAGAAGGATGCTTCTCCAAGATAAGTGGTGGTGTTGTTGTTTTTGTGGGTGTTTTAAGCTTTATTATGTACACCTTTTATATATATATACATATATATATATATCCGTTTCGCTATTGGCTAGTGAGGTCGTTGCACCTTTCAGCTGATTTTTGCACTACTGAAATCCATATTGACAAGAATATGTGTACAATAAAGTCAGGCTTATAAATTCAATGATACATACAAAAATGTTTACTTACGCTATCTTAAGATGTCTCTCCAAATCGATTCATTTCCTGGCCCTGAGAACATTGACCTGGTGCTCGTGAATCTGGCATTGGTTCTGATATGTTGTGCTTGTTAAGAGCACCGTGGTGTCCGTTATATTTATGTTTTATTCAATCCTCATACTGTCAATGTCTCGGTTTTCCTGTTAGCATCAGGCAGCCACGCGCGTCCTGAAGAAGAGGTTCCGCTCTGGGCAGCTCATCCCTGATGCAGGGCAGGGAGAGGTGCAGGCCGACGGTAGTCAGCGCCTGGTGGACAGGTGTGGTTTGACTTTTGTCAAACTGTGGAAAAAGGCTCCAGCTTCCAGTGTGTTTGTTATCGTTTCAAAAGTTTCCTTACATTTTTGTTCAGTGGTGTTTGGGGGTATAAGTGAGCTTTTCATTTTCATACCGTTGAATGTTTATCTTGAGGTGCGCCCGCAATTGATTGAACAGTCCACTGCACCGTGAAGCCCAGCAACCGACTCCACAAAGTTAGCTTGCTCAGCAAAAGAACGCCAGTGTAGGAGCCTTGTCGAGTTGGGTGCTGAAGGTCAGACGCCCCATGTCGTTTGGTTGAGTGGTGTTATGCGTGGGCATCTGAGCCAGAGCACCCAGAGTAGGCAAAGAATCACGCTGTATGAGTAGAACCAGTTGCCTTATGATTATGGGTCAGGCGCTGTAATCCCAAGTCCTGTCAACACTTGACTTGGTCACCCAAACTGATGGTGGTTCGAGTTTGCCCCCGTCCGTTGTTACAAACTGCAGTATGAGTGAGCTAGACAGCTAGCCCAACAATATATATAAAATTAGATATATATAATAATAATGATAATACTTGTATATATATATATATAAATATTTTTTTTTTTTGTTTTTAAAATGTTGTTTTTCCAGAAGACGCTTTGCAGCATGTTGAAACGAGATAGCCTCATGGCATCTCATGGCTAATACCTGCTAATATTGACTATGGTTACCATCATGATCCATGTTGTTTCATTTGTTTTCTCTTCCACCTGTTGCGCAAGAGGACAGTTGACAAAACCCTCCTGAGTTACACCAGGCGAGCTTGTGCAGCATCACGGGTTAGTCTGGGCTGTCTTCCACTATTCCATTTGAGCTGATAGTTTTTGTAGTGTCACCCATCATGGGAGATTGGAAGTCTGGGGTCACATTAGTGGCCCAGATGTGGCCCTCTACAATCTGAGGCTCTTCGTCTTTCACACGATGTCCACGAACTACGTGCCTCGCCTTCTTTCGCCGCTCCCGGTGTTTGAAGGAAGTTCTATTGTTTGTTTTCTCCTTCGTTGGAACGCAGGGACGTCCAAGTATTTCTGGGCTTCGCTACCTTGTGAGCAGGAGTTGCCATATCTTGCCATGCATCAGCTTGAACGGACTACACCTCCTCAGCGTTGTTGGAAAGGTTTAATGTATCCTGAAGGCACCTCCAGATGGAACATTTTTGGACATGACTTCGTTTTGACTCGCAAAAGCCAAGAGTGACAATCCCCAGATCAGGCGCCTTGAAAATCCGACCTCTCATCCTTTGGAGCCTCCAACCGGCTACAGGTGTGGCATGTGTTGCCCAACATGTCATCCTTTGCCCGTTTTCCCTTCAACGGCGCGAGAGGTCACATCACTGAGAATGTGGTCGTCGCTGCGCTGGGGGAGCTAATGCCACAAACCTCTAGCGAGGTGCGAAGGAGGAGTTTGTGCCATGGCAACACGGGCGGAAGTGGGGGATGTGATGTGAAAGAACTAGGGAACCAGCAGTTCAAGAATTCGGGGCTTGAGAGGCACTTTGGGCACCTCCTGTCGAAAGAGTTCCTTCCTGTGCGCGCGAGCGCGAAGCTCGCAGGGTGGACCATGATGCTGGAGACACGTGGAGAAACCCAAGATGCTCCTTTTACAGACGAGAGACCTTTGAAATCCTTTGATTGGCATTCTTTTTTCAGTGGAATTGGGCGGGAAATGAGATGTGTTGGGTCATCATTTATGAGCCAAAACATCCAAACATGCAGATGAGCACTGCCTTCCATTCACTTACTGTATTGTGTATAGGGCTGAAGGATGCCCCAAGACGTGGCGGGAATCCCAAACGGCCGCGGCGTGGTGGATGTCAACGGGTTTGCATTCAGACCAAAAACCATATGCGGTCCCAGAATCCCTTCATACAATCACTGACCCACCAAAAATCAGCCCTTGGCCACTTTTGATGATGGAGCTCCTTGATCCGTTCTTACCCATTGCTGTATCCGTTCAAGTCCAAGTTTGGAGTTTGACACATCCCAGATTGCACTAGCCGCGCTAGCCTTGCTTGGTAGTTACCAAACACTATCCGCAGGCGTCAATCTTTTGAGAGATGGATGGGACCACCATGAATCGCAACCCTGCACAGCCCAAACTCGGTGGCCTTGCAGTGCCGACCTCCCTCACGTCAAATTCCAGGCAGCCGGCACTGATCAGAGAAGAGGAGGACGAGGCGCGCCGTTTCCACACAGCCAAGAGCACATTTGGGAGGTACAGAGTTGGTGGAGTTCGGGTTGGGAGCCTCAAAACTAAAGGAAATGTTTATATAACTTTCTTCCCTCAATTCTGCGCTGGAAGTCCCAATGTATTGTAAGTAACGTTGTGGGACGCATTCTACGATGTCTAATGCGTTAAAGACAGGTCAATGCTTCCTGCCATTTTTGAAGGGTCACATGTGTCAGGACTCATGGATCCATACTGCCATTTGGCGCAACTCCTAACTTATTCGTGGGTAGAACAGGATTATTTTCCGAAGGCTGATGCTTTGTGAGACCCCAACGCTGAAAACATGTATATATATATATATGTCATGGACTGCGCAGTCATGTGTGCTTGCAGCTGAGGACTTGGACTCTTCCCATAGTTCAAGCTTCAGAGATCCAGGCAAAGAACAAGGGTCTGTCGGGTCGTGGGTGCACGGTGGTTCAGAGCAAGGGGGTAGGTGGGATTGCTAGTAGGTTGGAGGTCATCGCTATTGGTAGACAACATAGACATCATCATGTTGACAACATGTTTGATGAAGATTATACCGTCAAAGGTCCTTTGAGTGAATCTTCCACGTGTGCAGCACGAGAACTTGTTTGATTGTCTAGACTGTCGATGAAACAACTTATGCCCGAGGCAACTAAAGGAAGAGATGCAGGGCTGCTGAATGAAAGGATTGTAATTCCTGGCCACATTTGGGCACCAAGTCACTGCATGGTCACGAACAGGAGAGGGACGACGCTGACCAAAGTTTTTGTGATAGATCTCAGAAGGTTAACATAAAGCTCACAAGTCCAGAAGAATGAACCCATTTTGATAGCTTCTCTTCAGTTTTCGGCATGCCATGACAACATATTCAATATCATCATACGAAGAAGCTCCTGGCCCTGATTTGTCAGTTCATTCACAAAGGATTGCATTCACATTCACAAAGAATAGTTTACCAGGGGTTGGAGCTTTTTTTAGAGGTAAACTCAAAACAAGAGTACCCACATTAGTTTGCATGCTCCTCCGCTCCTCAACAGTGAAAGGTGTGAATGTCCGCAACTCCTGTATCACCCTCTTTCCCTTCTCTCGGATTGAAGACGTGCGGCCGACATGGACAACCGAGATACTTGTAAGAATGGCCCGGTGTGAGTCAAACCTCAATAACCCTCACGGAGTCAAGCTGATGGAGCATGCATATGTATATCAACATGTTCCATGATCGTTATATAATGGTGCCAGATGTGTGATGTGAGCTGTGTATAAGTATATATATATATACCCTTAAAGTATTTGATGTTTGACTCACAAGTTGGGGAGGGTTTGGTGGACGTTGATGGATGATCGTTCGCACCTTCTTCCAAAGGGCAGCTTCCTTGACATCATCCCGCAGGCAGCAGACCTTGGACAAATCCATTCGAAGAATCGTTGGGGTGCCAATTGGGAAGCAGCGAAGGATGGGTGGAACCCTTTTGGACACATGGGAAACGCAGCCGGGCCTTGATCTAGATGACCACAAAGGCAGAATCAATGGATATGATGGGAAAACCCAGGTGAGAGAAGAAAACACTGTGTCAAGGAGTTCAGTCTTCACGTGTCGCTTTTGTCAAGAGCAGTCTCATTCACTGCACAAGGCAACTAGGTCCAAACCAGGGTACGTCACAATGTGGGCGCAAAGCAGTGCAAAACAAGAAACACAATAAGCAAAAAAGTAATGTCGTGGCAAACCGTGCCTTTTAGTGCAACCACAGCTAGCACAGTCGTTGACTTGAAGAGAGTCACTGCAGAAGTTCAGCCCACCAAGGTATTCCAAATCTTCCCAGTACCAGTTATATAAGTTATGTTATATATATATAGCCTCCAGGTCCAGGATCAAGTTGCAGGGAGTCCTGGCGAGGGCTAGTTTGGTGGGGCCTTCCTTTAGAGCCCGATATTGCCAGATGGCACGACGGAAGTCAAGAAACATGAGCAAAAAGAGAGGACAGTAAAGGACACCTCTGCCACACATGATGCACACGGTGAAGCATATTTGGATGTTTGGATGTTTCCCCGTTTACTCAGCTCAGGCGCAAGTTGTTAGCAGATCTAGAGCAGCATGGAACATGTGCGTACCAGGTTTGTTCCTAGTAGCGTCCTTGCTCCTAGTAGCGAGGCCAGGAGCCCCTAGTAGCGAACATTGTTACTACTAGTAAGGCACTTGTTCCTAGTAGCGATGCGCTTGTTACTACGTTCGTTTCCGATTCCCTCCTTTCACTTCCATGCGCCAAGGTCACACAGCAGAGGAGGGCAACTCGACTGCAATGGCCTTGGCCTATGACATAGGGAGCTCCCCGCGAGTCTTTTGTGCTAACCCATGCAAAGGTTCCCAAAGTGACCCCAGGGTGTGAACTTTCAGAGCAGCTTGGCACTGCCACTGCTGGAAGAGATCAATGCGATGGGGTGAAGCACGGTGAAACTGAGGAACGAGGATCAGAGCGTGATGTGCTTTCGGCTGCAGACGGGGCCAGGCTTTTGGGTCAGGTTCGGGCGGTTCGGGCGGTTCGGCACATCCAGCGTTTAATTCGATTCAATCCTTCGATTCAATAGTCAATAGTCTTTCAAGGGGACGTGGTCGCTGGTTCAGGGAGTAAGCTGGAGTTGTGCAACTAAATGCAGACAAGAACACACAGCTGGGTGGAAGTTATTACAGATAGAGAAAGCAAGGCAGTAAGACGTGTACAGTGGTTCAGAGTAGACGGCACAGACCCCAAGATGTCTTTTGGATGGGGGTCCATATAAACCACGTTTTGGGGTCTGGGCCATCTACTGTACTCTCAATCCTTTGTAATTATATGTTCTCTGAGAGCCGCATACTGTGAATTTGCCGACCGCGTTTTTGCCTTGCTGAAGAGGGGTTGTCTTCAGAGTCTTGGGCAGCAGAGGGCGTGGCAAAGCTCAGGCAAGCTGGGGTACCTTGGTCGGATGAGAGATGGAGATACCAGCTTCAACTACGGTATAAACCTTGCCACGGCTGAGGACTCCGAGTAGCCCGATGCTGGAACCGATCCTACAGCCAAGCCCCATGCAGGCCCGCACAGTGGCGTTTCGGTTCGGAGGTTCCGAGTGTCAAAGAACAAGGCCACAACTGGCAAGTTGGAGGGGTAACAGTAGTAGGGGAAACATATAGTCTACCCAGATCTTCCCATCTCAGATTCAAGAACGCTCGATTGCTTTTGACCTTGTTTGTTCTTTTCAAGATAGAGAAGCTAACGCTAGTGGTTTCACAGTGCATCATGCGGGTGCACTGGTCGCATTGTCAAACGTTTCCTTCTTTCTGTCAAAGCTTTTTGGGAGACTAACAGGTGCGAAGATGACCGCACATGTCATAAACCTGCTTTTTCTCAGCATGATGATCATCCACGCAGAAGTTGCCCTGAAAATGAAAAAGGGGTGATTGAACGGTTTTTCTTTCCGCTGAAACAGAAAGAAGATCATTATATAATTGGATCGCTGTTCCCTTTCGCGGGATACTGCAACCAGGAAAGATAGAATCAGATCACTCCTCATTTCGATGTATATCCTTTTTTTGCACAATCCCTGACTCCAGGGACTGCCATCAGGTAAACCTAGGTGCTGCAGTGCTGCCATTCCTCCAGGTGGAGCCGGATGGCGCTCCACTCGCCAAAGAACGGACCATCGTTCCTGTCTGAAGGCAAGCCGCCGCGGGTTGCCAATCGGGTGTGCCGCGTGTACAAATTCATGAAATTCCAACTCCACTTCGCGACCAAAAAACGGTGGTCACTCAGTTTGAGATGCACACATAGCAGACAGGACATGCCCACGTTTGCCTTTCAGGTTGGCAACAGCGACCAGGTGAGACTTGTTTAATGATTGTTTTTTGCATTCAGTATTCTCATTCAACTTCTTAAAGTGATCAAATTTTGTCTGGGCAACTTGTGCTGGTTGAAACATCTGGTCGTCCTGAACTTTCTCACATACCTTCTTCACGATTGTAACATTACAAATCTTGGCAATCCGACATATATGCCCTCTGCCTCTGCAGGACCTTCGCTCACCCAAAGGGTCAGCGCTGCGCCACTCGGTGAAGAAAGCCAGTTACTTCGCCACCACCGGTGTGGGGGTGTGGGGGTTGGGGCGCATGAACGCATGCTCGCAGAGCTTACATTCATTCCGTTCCGGCCTGTGCTTTTGAAGCGCACCTGTGTTTTGTCCCATGTGTCCAGGTTCACTCGCGTTCTGATGCAAGAAAGGGAGGGACGAACACTTTTTCTAGGGCGGGCTCTTGACACCTGGGACCTACATGAACATGCCAAACAAGCTCAATAGTTGGAACCCAGTGATCAGTCCTTCGCCCTTGGTTCTGGTGGACCACCCAAAGACACCTGCTTCCTGGTAGTTTATCCTTTTGTCTTGGGGGGGCTTGAAGAAGGACATGCCCTCGAAACATACTCACAGGAAGAGTGGTGTCCTGGTTCAGGGCTACGGCAGAGAGCTCCGACCGGTACGACTTGCCGCCGCCAGGTCTTACAAGACTGTTTGAAAGTTTGAAGAATGAGAGCAATCTGATGAGATGCGTTTGATTTTTTGTATTCTTCGACATTGGGCCATTGACTTTGACATTTGTTGGGCAGCCCAAGTTTACAAGGAACAACGACCATTTCCACTTGACAGGGCCTTGTTCCTGGAAGCAACCGTGTTCCCAGCTTTTGAACAGCCATTAGCAGTGCCACAGAAAGCCCTCGTCTTGCACTTGCAGACTGCCCATGTGGGCCATGATGCCTCAGCTCCCTTATTGTCAACGAAGCGTAACTTGCGGCTATAGGCAAAAGTGACCTACGGCCTCCAACCTAATGGCGATGGCCTCCAACCTACTAGCGGTTGGCTCGGGTTTCCAGTCATTGGCCCAGACTTCCCATCCGCCGTGAATGGAAGTTCCGGCTGCAAGATTCCGAGTGGGAGGTCAGCAGGTTCGCTGACCGAATTCCGAATCGGAGGTGCATCCTCCATTCTACTGGTTCGTCAAACCCTGAGAAACATCAAAGAAAAGAACAACGTGACTGGTGACGAGGTCAAATGGGGAAGACCGGAAGACCTGTAAAGGTAAAATCCACAACACCCTAATCAAATGCAATGCCCCCCTGATCAAGTGCCAAACCCAAACCTGTATTGTGAACCATTTTTCATGTCGTCAAGGGTTTGAAGAACCCACCCCTTGCAGACCTGGAAGCTGCTAGCTAGTGCTAGCTTTGCGGGTCTGTACAGGTCGATGAATCGATGAAATGAATGAACGGGGCCACCTGGAGGACCACCATGGCCCACCGCCTGATGATGCTGCCCAAGTCCAAATTTCTAGTTTTTGTGTGGTTCAGCAGACACCAAATCTGGGTGGAGGGGCGCGGAAGCTTTGCGAGAGCAGCCAGAATGGTCGAGTCTATTCTCTCGAGGAATTGAGGTCCAAGATCCGACGAGAAAAGGGTTCATGTCCCATCAGACTGTACTACATCAATGCCGCGCCAGAGGTTGCAGGTTGAAGGCGAAGAGAAGTCATTGGCGTGGCACTGCTGCCACTTACGTAATTATAACTAGTCACTACTTACGATATTTTCCTCAGGAAATCCAATTCCGCCAGATCAAAAAAAACATGCAGGTATGCACACATGATTCGCATCTCCCCGAATCTCCCCTCATTCACCTCATCGGCCAGGTGCGAATGAATGGCGGCTGGACTTGGCTGCCGAAAAAGGAACCGGGGCATTGGTGGTTGTGCTAATGTCTCACAAGGTACAGTCGGTTGCCCCACCACACCCTCGCAGTCTCCGGAGCAGTGTGAAGAACTAGATAGTGCGCTGTCTTGTTCTATTATAGTAGTCTGAAGACGTGCTTTGATCCGAACTTTTATATGACAGGGGGGCTCAAGCCGACGGCCTTAGTTTGGTGGCCAACCATGATTCAATACGCCATTTGCTGCACATGCTGCTGTGTGACCCTCAACATCGGGCTGGGCTTCGCCCTGTGGGCTTCGGGTGTGTTTCTAAGCAAAGCCAAGGCATGGGAAGTGCACACCGCTTGGCGTCAGACAGAGTGCAAGGTCTTGGTGGCTGGTGTCAGCTGCGTAGATGACGAAAGTAGGAGCACCTGTGGAGGCTACAAAGCCGGCCAAATGCCAACACAAGACGTCCCAGTCTTCCTCACTGAGCAGATTGCGGTGTGTCCGGGGACCTATTGGCGACTTGGACCGGACGAGATGCATTCCCCTGCATCCCCCCTCATCAGTTGACTCTCCATGCCTTTTTTGGGCACCTCATTGTAAATCCTCCACCCTCCACACTACTTACCATCACTTATCCAAGTTTCACGCCACAAGATGTCAGAGCAGAGGAAGGATCCCAACTTCAGGGATGACTCATTATGTTAAGTTTTCTTAAAAGTCTAGGAACCCAAGACTTGTAGGTAGTAGCTACCTCTTCTACTAGCTACCTCCAGCTACTATCAGCTACCGCCTACTCCCCCCATCAAAAAATATGTAATTTTTTGGGGGTTTACTTCGAATCAAATTTTGTCCACTACTTGTAGGTGCTCCAAGGAGGGGGAGGAGTGCAACTGTACCGGCGAGATCACCTTCAGTGCGGAGCTCTTCGACGGCTATGTCTACACCGTGCCCGCCGTGGAGCAGTCCTATAAGGCTGGACGCAATAAACAATAAAAAGCATCCCGCAGACACAGATGGCTCAGTCTATTTTTGTCTGCATGAATTCTGCGGGAACTGTGTGTAGGTTCATACTTCTTTTTTCTATGCTTTTCTTAAGTATGTTTAAATACTTTTGCTTGGTGTGGTTTCGAAGAGTGTCGACAAAAGGGGAGAATACTACCTCTCGCGCCGGGCCTTCAGAGCCAGGTGCAATCCAAAGGCACGTGGAAGTGCGGCACAAATCAAGCGGGGCAGCCCTACAAGGCCCGGGTTTGGGAGGCGTTGGAGAAGCGTTCGGATGAAAGGCAGTCGAATTCTGGGATAAAGTCGAGTTCCGCAACTGCGCAGGATTCCGCAACTAGGATTCCGCAACTACGATTCCGCAACTAGGAGTCCGAAACTAGGATTCCGCAACTGTCAGGATTCCGCAACTAGGCTTGCGCAACTAGGTTTCTGCAACTGGGATTCCACAACTGGCGTTCCGCAACTAGGATTCCGCAACATTGTGGATTCCCTCACTAGGATTCCGCAACTTGAATGATGAGGGGGTTGGCGTGATGTCAAGATCACACGATGGGGACAAGGGGGGATTGGGGGGTGGGGGGGTTGGGTGGGGGTCTAATGACGTTGGTTTGGATGTGCTTCAAAGGTGATGTCACAGGCACACGCTATTGCATGATGTGGAGATCTCCAGTTGCAAGTTTCAGAAGGCAAGTTGCAGAATCTGACTTTCCAGTTTCAGAATACAAGTTTCAGAATCCCAGTTTCAGAATCCTAGTTTCAGAACCCCAGTTTCAGAATCCTAGTTTCAGAACCCCAGTTTCAGAATACTAGTTTCAGAAGCTAAGTTTCAGAACCCTAGTTTCAGAACCCCAGTTTCAGAACCCTAGTTTCAGAATCCGACCGATTAGTTTCCGAATCCGGCTCTAACCCGAATTCTGTCCAAAGAGTAGTGATCACATCGCGCACTGCATTTGGGAGCCTGTGCAAGCAATGTTTCGTCACTTTCCTCACCTCATCGTGTCCAACATGTGTCGTTTGACCGAGGTCGATCCAGCACCTTGGCGTGTGAAGCATTGCTGGTGCACGCCAGAAGGCATTCAAGAAGTGATGCAGCCCTTCGGAAACAACTTGCACAAGAAAGAGTGCTCCGAAGCAGCGAACTTCGACTTTGAAGAGGTGCGAGTGGCGTGAGGGTTGGCCCAAACGAGCAAACGGGCCAGCAAGGGGGGATTTTTGGGGAGAGAGTTTAGGATTGGAACACGGGCCCATCATGTGACTTTGGGTGAAAGGAGGGTGGCCACAGCATGATTGTTTATCCCGTCCAGTTGCTACCTAAGCTTGGATCAAAGGTGATGACTAAGGAGCTCCGGGACCACCTGACGCATCCAATATCGCGTACATACCACGATCTACAGCGAGCTCTGTACTTGAACACCTGTCATTGACGGACTAATTTTTTGTTCTCTCTTTTGAAGCCCTCGGGGGGATTCCATCAAACGGAGAATCACTGGGGGAGGCTGCACCACCTATCTACTTCGGAAGGTTGGCATCTCCCCTCACCGCCAGGCCTCCGAGAGGCGCCTGGCCACAGCCAAGGCGCGGCGCCTCTTCCAACGTGTGCGCGAGCGCATAGTGGCGGCGACTGCGGCGCCGCAGCGGCAGCTGCACGATTCTCGAAGGCGGCGCACCTATCGCTACACACCCTGGGCGCTGGTCACAGTGGAGGAGGGGAGACGGGAAAGATGGTGGAAGGCAGGATGAACGGGGCCTGAAGAAAATGGGATGCTGAGACTGAAAAGATCCGATGTTTTTGGGGGCATGCTTCCCTCAGGAGTGCAATGAGGGGTTGGGGTTTGTGAAGCACATGGGGCGATCGGGGCGATTGGGGTCGGTCTTGTTCCAGGATGGTGACTGGGTGGGGGACACCGATGAGACGGCCACAAAGCCGATCGTTTGCGCCTACGAGTACGGGGTTCCTCAAGCCTCTGGGCAGTTTTACCACGGCGATGGGCCCTACAGTGGCGGTGTGTGGGATGCGGAGAATGGGGCGAAGAACTGGGGCAACCTGGTTTGTACCATGTTTTGTCCTGACCGATCGCATTGGCGGTGTTTTGCGGGCAGTCTTGTTCCGCCGGGTTGATTCATAAACGCAATTGATGTGCTGTATAGATTTATGTCTATATAGGCGTATTTATTCCTCCTTTCCTTCTGAAATCTGAAATCCTTGCCAAGCTGGCACCTCAGCTAGCCAGCACAGGGCAACAAAGCATGGCTTGGCCATAGATCCTACATCACAATTCACCACATAGCACGTCACTACACAACCTCATAGGTGCCCACCTTGGAACCACACGACAGGCAATTCCACACATTATGTCAGCAACTTGACTTCATGTCACCATCACGAATCACCAGACATCACATCAAAACACTGACAATTGTTGCACCACTTATTCCTTTCCACTACTGTAATTACATTGCACATTTATGGACAATGTGAGCATCACATCACACCTTGTACTTTACCATATGTCACATCATCAAATCACTGCAATGCAGAGACGACTCGAACATGACTCTGTGACTCGACGCGTCGACGTGGTGTGCAGGGGGACATGGCCTCTTGGCCAGGACATGTGTCCATCATTCTTCCAGATTGGTTTCCTACTGGCCCCTTTTGGTGCAAATTCAAGGCAATGACTCGCGTCGAGCCTGCTGGGTGCGGACGAGGGGGCAGGCAGGCCAGCCAGATGAATACTGCTCTGTGGCGCTGGTGGTGCCAGGGACGATGACAGAGAAAGCAGAAGGTGGGCAATGGATGGCAAGGGGCAGTAACATTTTTGGGTGTGCAGGGCCAAGTTGCAAGTTCAAGCATCAGTTGCGTTGAGTCATGTCACATGTCATTTTTGGTTCTTTTTTTGTCGGCCAGTCAACAGGGATTTTGTTGCAGTGTGCACTCAACCAGGGGCTGCCATTGACCTTGGCTCGGTTGCTTCAGGTGCTTGGGTGCTTCTATGGCCCCCCCCTTCTGCAGGGTCCTAGTAGCGATGCCCTTTGTTACTAGTAGCGGTGCCAGGAGCTACTAGTAGCGCGTCCTTGCTCCTGGTAGCGATGCCCTTTGTTACTAGTAGCGATGCCAGGAGCTACTAGTAGTGTCCTTGCTCCTAGTAGCGA
>CAXAMN010011780.1:257811-285093 GCA_963970005.1 Durusdinium trenchii
CCCCCCAGGCTTGCTATAACCATACACCGGCTATTTCCTCAAGACACTCTATTCTTGATACCTTTTACCAGTGCTTATCCTACACTACGGACGCCCTAGTGTGTGCACAGTCCTTGTGATGCTTACCCCTCGTTCCGGCTCAAGGCATACATAAGCGGGGGGTAAATTTACCCCCCAGATTTGCCATAACCATAAGCCGGCTGACACTCTACTCTTATACCTTTTACCAGTGCTTATCCTACACTACGGACGCCCTAGTGTATGCACAGTCCTTGTGATGCCAGAAATGCCTACCCCTCTTTCCAGCACAAGGCATACATAAGCGGGGGGTAAATTTACCCCCCAGATTTGCAATAACCATTTCCTCAAGACACTCTATTCCATATACCTTTTACCCGTGCTTCTCCTACACTGCGGACGCCATAGTGTATGTACAGTCCGTATGATGTCAGAAATGCTTACCCCTCTTTCCGACTCAAGGCATACAAAAGCGGAGGGTAAATTTACCCCCCCAGATTTGCCGATCACGCATCTTCGTGCCTGCCAACGAGTGCACCCGGGTTGTTCCAATGTACCCTTCCCAGTCAGCGATGTCACATTTACATTCTTTAGCGCAAAGTATGTACATAGCAACCTTCCTCCCAAAACATGTAATCCCTACATGCTTTGCCGACTATGTAACTAGTACATCCGGTGCGATTCGGCTAGCTTTCGACCTCTCCCCCTGGCCTCAAGTTGGGGATTCTAAACCAGCCAGAAACCAGAGCAGTCGAAACCTGGAGGGAGTGCTCCCCAAGCATTACCTCTCAGGTGCCCAGCTTCAAACTGCCCTGGAGAAGTCCCAGCGTGAGCTGGGACAGGCGGTGGGGGCTCCCAGCGTAGCGAAGAGCTTGGGAGCTTGGGAGTTGGAACGATGAGGTTGTCCAAGTGTGGAATTCACACAGGAAAGCCTGATACTTCGCAGAGAAGGACAGCAAGTGTTGATAAATCATCAAACTTTCAGATCTCCAATGCAGGTCCTTTATGTAGTCTCTCGACTGGGGGCCTGTGCACACAAAGTATACTCGGCTGTGCCTTAGCATGCAAGGGTACAACCGAACTATTTCGATGGACTTGTTCAGAGCCCCTCTTGACATGAAATAGTACGAAGACGAGGTTTGACGAGGAGCTCACTGTTGATGTTTGTATTTGGAAATTGTACAGACATCCTCGTTCATGGAGTATATGAGTGTCATAGTGAGTGTCATATGGATGCACAGGACAAGTCCCGAGGGCCCTCCCCCAGTCACAGCAGCCAGAAAGAGCCTGGTCCTAGTGTCGTATGGTTCCGCTTCGCAGCTAGCAACTGTTGATGGCCATTGATGCGCTTGCGTTCTAGCCATCTACTTGTTGGTATATTGGCCAGATAAGATCGGTGCCTGGACCCTTTATTTTGGGGCCCGAAGCCAACGCAACAAAAGGATTCGGATGCAAAAGAAGAACATCGAAAGGTTTCATACTAAATTCGAGTTATCTATGAGTATGGAAGAACTTGTTGTAGGAAAAATTGAATGGTCTCCACTTTCTCCCTGGCGTAGTATGTATATATGTTAGGTCTTTACATGGGCCCCGAGCCCTGCGACCAAGTCAACGGACCCATCATGAGACAGTTGTTGGAAGTGAAAAAAACCTCAGGAAGGGAACGCAGCATATTACAAGGCCAGGACCCGGGAGTCGTTGTTCATTTCTTTTTGGCGTTGGCAAGGGAACATGTTCACTCATTGATGTAAGGTGTCTAAAGTCTAGCCCTTTCTATCCCTGCCGCGGGAGTGACATTCCAAGCTAACTGCAGAATCTTCTGACACGCTTGACCCAGAAGCGACTCCGCAGGTCTTGCTGGAAGAATCTGGAAAGGTCCCACCCGCCGGGCGACTCCGCCGGTGCCGGAGATGTGAATCCGCTGAACATGTGAAGACATCTCCTATAGATCCTATATCCTGTGAGGGTCAGTGCGTTCGGAGTGCGGTCACACAGGATTCACCTGAAGTAGGGTTTTTGTCAAGACCAGCCCGATATGGTGGAATAGGTGGTGGAATACGGTAGTAATGCCCTTGTTACTACTTAGTAGCTTCTTGCTACTGTAGTAGTAATGCCAGGAGCTAGGGCTAGCCTCTTGTTACTAGTAGTAATGCCCTAGTAGCAACATGTATATAACACGTTCTATCGCTCTTTGATGGCTTTTGGAACGCCGTCCTTTTTACTCCGATGTGCCACGGTGGGAGTGCGTCGGGCATCGGGCTAGTCAACGGGGATCTTGCAAGGTGGAGTCTCACGGCGAATTGGGAACACTCTCAGGGAACGCCCCTGTTTTCCGAAATAGGTCAGAAGGAGAAGAACGGTTTTCCTCCAGCCGGTGGGGGTTATTTCAGGGGAGAGTGTGTGCGAGACTATTTGTCATGACCTTATTGTTCTTATATATATAACTCCTCCCACCTTGCATGACCCAACCAAAAAGTAAGCCCCACTGCAAAGATTCAATCCCACCATGGCACCATGGCAGTCACAAGCTTTCCGAATGGCACACCGGGCCGAACTTCGCTTGGCTCTCGAAGCTGTTTGCAACGGGACGGTTGGCGGGACGGGAGCAGCTCGGTCACGAGGCGTCGCCAAGGGCCGTGTGCTTGAGACAGCATGGCCAGGGGGCGCACGCCTTGGATGTTCGACACGTCTTTCTTTGGAGTCAGGATTCCTGAGCCGTATAGACGTATAGAAGGAGTCGAGCTAATCATGCTGGTGGATGTTTCCTCCATTGTTGAGGACTTGCCTGAGAAGGTGCCAGACTCAGACAACATGGCGCTAGGAGTGCACAAAGAGCCTAGGCCTAGGCCGCAGACTGTTGATAGTATATGTAGCCCTCGGACGCCTGCTAGATCCGGTCAGGTTGGTGTGGTTTTGCTGTATCCCACCCGCCCTTGCCCCGTCATCCCATGGCTTCACCAACTGTTTGGCCTACCTCCATTTCATTGCGTTCCTGCTTCCTGTTTCACATCGCTCATCTTTACTTCGTCTCACCCGCATGACAGATCACTTGATTTGATTCCATCAGCTTCAAAGATGTTCTTGAGAATGTTTGGCCTTCATACACCTGCCACACACACATAGGACCCGTAAATTCGATCCGCAGCTGACCTGACGGTCTTTTATGAAAACAGTTGTGAATACTAATGTTTGACTCAAGTATGCATTCTCATTATCATTTGTTCGCATTCCATGCTTTCCCATTTAAGGATACCTTCGCCCTTCCACCTTTGTGAAGTTGCCCCACCCTTCAGTCCGTGAACCAGCACCAGGCCCTGCTCCACCATGGACACAGCGGCCAAGGCGGACAACCAAACACACCAAACAAATCTAAACAACATGCTCCGGTGTGGAACATATGCCTCTTTGATCCTCTTTGCAATTTAAGTTCAACAAGTTCCATGTGCCAATTCGTGCTCGTTCGACTTGTTGGGAGACGTTGAGTCCTTCGGGGATGTCACGCCACCAAACAAAACCATTTGTGATCGCACCTTGCAGATGTTTTTTTGCCCAGGCACGGGCCAACATGCGCTTCAGTAACTATGCCAACTCCATTGGCTTCGGCCGAACTCTGAGTTTGGCGGAAAGGAGGGCAGCAACAGCATGCAAAAGGGATATCCAAATCAGAGTTGGCATCGGGCCGGCGCAGACAAACTCCCCACACGAGTTGCACGCATCAACTCCAAGCTTTGGTGGCCGGACGCTGCAGCACTAGGAATAATGGTTGGTCCCTGATCTGGGATAGACCCTCATGCAGCATGCAGGTGACCTTAGGGGCCTTAAGAGGAGGATTTTTTCCCTGTTGAGGGAAAGGATTTCGCACTCAGAGCGCGTTGCAGAAGTGTCCAAAAATAGCCCAGGGGCTCCAGGTGCTAAGCGAACAGAGCCTGGAGCGCGGGTGTATGAATTCAAACCAAAATGCACTGAGAATATGCCTGAGCAGACACGGATTCTCTTGAACGGCGTGGAAGAGCTGGATCAGAGGTGTGCCGGACCACAAATTTGGAATTCATATCATTTGGCATCAGAGAATTCGTTTTTCATTCGTCGAAGTCGTTTTTTCTCACATGTTCAAAATCCAGGTTTGAAGCAGCGCCGTTCTCCCCCACGAACCTTGCCGATCCTTAGATCCTTCGGCCCTAGCGGTTCCAATGGCCAGCGCCTGGTCCATACCAAGCCATCAGCTGAGACATCTTGAGACTGTAAACATCTCATCGGTCCAAATGGCTGTGGATCTGTGCCATCACGGTGCGGCGGTTTTCTCAGGTGAGGAGACACTGGAGAGCCTTTTTCCAGAGGTGGGAGGAATTCAAGAACGAGCGAGCGAGGGCGCTCGCCAGCAAGTGCGGGCGAACGATCCACTCATTGACTTAATTTTTCGAATTTTTGAGCTACCCCACAGAGCCTGGTGTTTCTAGAGTTTCAACACTAAGTGGTGCCCAGCAGGGGGCTAAGGAGCTGGGGGCATCCATATTCTCAATTAAACAGGGAGCCAAGGAGCTACAAGGAGTTCCCCAACCCTTTGCTAGTATAGGACGTCATTACAGGACAAACAGCAACCTCAAGTTGATTTTTTCAAAATCGCCAAGCTGTTCTAATTGAAGGTCTCACTGGGAGATGCCTTTTGGGCTGAGTTGCTATTCTCTACAGATGATGGGTTCCTGCTACACTGATCTGATCGACCAGCAGACTAGCAGCTGACCAGTTTGGCGAGGCTGAGTAGATCGAAAACAGCAAAGAACACCGACTGAATTGTGGAAATGCATGCATTCTGGGGGACCGTGAGGGTATTTGTATAAAATTATGTGATGATTGATAGATGCAGTAGTGAAGTAGTGGTTGGCGGTTGGGCAGGGGGTTAGTGGGAGGTTCCAAAACCCCCTACGATGATATTATAACTGTCATTATATTATATATATATATGTATATATATATATATAACTACGGAAGTGGATGAGTGAGCACATGTTGCCCTCACCTGCTGCAGAGAATCACAATCTCCCGAAACAGGAGCGATTTGGATAAGGTTTAGTTTGATTTTTTCAATTCTCAGCTTGGAGAACCAACAATTCCTTTTTACAATCGCAGTCCTCAGGAACCTCACTGGTGCCAGGCCACCGCTCCGGTCCCACCGTTTTGACCGGGGCCCAGGGGCGGCGCCGCATCGTTGGTAAGCAACCCGCGACGATCATGAAGATGCTGCGGGCGCGGGAGAGGGGACATTTGGAGCAAGGGTTGGCGAGGGCTTGGCGGAAGGGCCCGGAACAGCAGGGTGGGCCGGTGGTTAAGCCATATATTAAGTTATGATGATTCCTTTCAGGTGATACTCTTCAACTGATTGCCTTGGTCCTTCTCTTTTTTTGTGATGCGGTCTGAAGACGGGTTCTGGAGTTTCTCATGCTTTCACATTTCCATGAGGTGTGGTGGTTCCCCATCCCAAACTTGCCTGCATCTACCTTGGAATCAACACGGAATTGCGATCTCTCTCATCACAGGGAAAACCAAGAACATCCACGAACCCATTTGCCCGCTATTGGGTGAACCAAGCCACCGGACCGGGAGGCGCGTTTCGGCCGCAAAGGGGATTCTTTCGACTTCCGGCTCGGCGGTTTCAGAGAGTTCTTGCTGTGTTTGAACCACGGCGCCATCCGAATCCCAATAGTAGGCCAGGCGCACCACACACAGTTCTTGATGGAACTTCAGTTATTATACGGTTACGCCATGAACATATATGGAGGGCGGCCCAGGGATAATCCTCCCGGAGGTAGTGTATAATTCCTATTCTGTCCGTATGTTTGGAGGCGACAGGCGGCTCGGCATATTTAAATGTGCAGTTCCTTCATCATTCACAACAAAAAAACAGCAGGATTACCAAAGCGCCAAAGCCTCCATCCCACACCCCTCCACAAAGCGCCCCAAAAAAGCCCACTAGGTCACTAGGGGAAAAAGAGAAGCAGCAGGATTGCCAAAGCGCCAAAGCCCCCACATGGCGGCAACCATTCGTGTAGCCACACCCCTCCACTAAGCCCGCCACATCCACATAACCCCACCAGGCTTTCACGCAGTCACCAAACCTCGCGCCCGCCAAAAAATAACCCAAGCCAAAGCCTTTATACATGTGGCAATCAAGGCCCCCACAGAAGCTCCAATCCCCACAAACTCTCCTCCACGCAGACAAATTGAGGCCTCACACGCCCAAAGTCGCCATGTAGCTCCACTAAGGCCCACACGCCCAAACCAAACCCTCCATGTAAGGCCCTCCCAGCCAAGCCCTTTGCATCACCATTCAGGCAAGGCGTCCACATAAGCCCCAAGGGAGTCCCCAAGGGATAAACCGTAACGCTTCCACATACACTGAGTAAGCCCGCCAAAGGCCTCCACCTAAGGCCAGCCAAGGCCCCCACGTAAGGCCAGCCAAGGCCCCCGCGGAAGGCATAGTTTATTCTAGCACTGAACCGTATATTTAGTTTGATCATTGACTCATCCCCACTTGCAGTTCACCTTCATTTCCTTGGCCTTTTTTCACGGGCGCGTGCCAGGGGCCTTTCTCTGACTACTCGGGGCCTGCGCGTGAGAGGGTGAAGACCGGCCGCGCACGGCACCCAGCTGCAGGAGACGGCCGTCACCGGCCACCGTCGTTCACTCATGTTCGTTCTCTCCATCGTGTCATCGTGTCATATGCGTCATCGTTAGGCAGAGCCTAAATATAGTACCTGTAGTGTTCGTCAGAACTCGCAAGAGATTTCTATAGAAAAATGGTCGAAGTGAGACGGTGAGACGTGAGCTTACAGTAAACTTCAGGAAGTCAGTGAGTCTCATGGTCGACGAGACGTGAAGGGCCAAAAAGATCCACCCAACGGCCACTGGCCCTGGGCTCGCGTCGGACGAGGCCACGCTGGTGCCTCGTGGTCACTACGACGTGCCTGGGCCAAGTAGTGTTCTTGGCACGTCTCGCACATTTTGTATTGTTGTTCTCTTTGGGGGTGCGGAAATGGCGAGGTAATGTTAATGTTGTTGTTGTTGTTGGCGAGGATTCCATGCAGTTCCAATTTTCATACCACCTAAGTAAGCGTGGATTCCAGCTAACATTTCTCGTGAGGGGTGTGGCCGGGAAGCAGCAAACAAACGTACGAGTATGGGTATTTTAAAATCTCCCGACCCTGGCTGGGTAGACTGGTCTTTTTCCCAAACTTTGGGTCGAACTGGGAGGTCCCCCTAATATATATATATAGTTTTATATATATATATATAATATATATATATATATATTTACATGTATATATACACTATGTCGAAAGTTCACTTACCGCTATCCCCCAACAGCCAGAGCTTCATGAGATGAGATGAGGGTCTGGGGCCCACCGCGTTTCAGAGACCGTGCGTCGTGGCTGTGGATCGAAGTGTGGACGTCCCGAAGGCCACTCGGCTCAAAAGCGACCGGGATGCCCAGCCGATGCCGCCGAAACCTCCCAAAGAGATCGGTGGCGGCCACTCGTTTTGATTTGTGCCGCAGTCGAGATCCGCCATGGTTTCCGCAGGTGTCTGGCGCAGGGGGCCAGGGTCTTGTCCTGTCCAAGCTCATTCCACCTCGCATTTCCGTTGCCCATCTCAATTGTCTCCCATCAAGGAGTGAGTTGCGTGTGTCCAAGCGAGTTTGCTGAACCTTAATTAAGCTCCCCTAGCAGGTAGAAGGCCTTGGCTAGATGAAGTGAACAATTTAACCCTTCCCAAGTTCTTTCCGTTTGGGGGGTTCATCAAAACAAATGTTTGAATCAAGAATTCTTCATCGGTCATGGTAAGGGAGGCGGCCGCTGTGGCTAGCTGCGCAGCTGCGCACTGGAGTGCAGCTGCATCCAAGGACGCTTCGAGATACAGAAAGCCCTTGGAGCTGGATGCTTTGGACAAGTATGGAAAGGCCGGGAGAGCTGTTGACGTTCTGCCAGTATTTTTTTTGGGCAGACAGGGATCAAGATTGGCCGCTCAAAGCAGAGGATCCAGCAAAGCAATGGATGCCACAGATGTGTTTTGCATTTCGATGTGGCACCCATAAACAGCTACAAAAATTGATTGGAGAGGGTTTCCTAATGTTTCCTATTTCCCAGCCATATTAACATGACTGGCATTTGTCCCTCGGAGGAATCATGGTGAACTGACTTGTTCCATCCACAAGTTGCGAACTTGGGAGTCCAGTTCTTTTCGCCACGTGTACCTCGTGAGGCGTTGACAAAACCACAAATGCCGCTGGGCTGGACCGATGCGGAAATCGTTATGCCTGGAGAAAGACCAACTCCAGACCGTCCACGCGCTGCCGTTATTGGGCAACTCAAAACCTCCTGGCAAATCCAAGTGGCACGTAGTGGCACCATTTCTTTACAGAACAAGAAGCTACTAGTTACAAGGGCATCGCTACTAGGAACAAGGGCATTACTACTATATTACATTATATTACTACTAGTAGCAAGGACGCTACTAGTAGCCAGGGATTTCAGGGATTCCTCGCATCTCAGGTTTCCCAACGGAGGCTCGCTCGATCTCAGGAAGTTGTGGCGATCAAGTTCGAGGACAACCAAGCGAAAGGCTCTCCCAACCAGCTGAAGACGGAGTATGCTTGGCGCCCAGTGGGGACTGCATGGCTGAGGCGGTCGTTTCATTTGTAGTTGAAGTCAAGGAGATGAACGCAAGGAAAACATAGGAAAACCCTGGATGTCAGATGCTGCCCAAAAAGCTCCGAAATAGATAGGAAAGTTAATCACCGAGAAAATCCATTTGCAAACACAAACACACACCCATATAAATGTAATACTTGATAAGTATATATACACACATATATATATATATAATATACATATATATATGTATGTATACTTATATAAATATATATATGTGTGTGTGCGTAGAATATAGAATATATAGACAGCAGAAAAATGTATTTCCATACGGTTCCGTTTATGAGGCGGACTCGAATTTGGCTGCCACAAAAATGGGCCGAGTTGAGGGTCAGGGGGGCATCTCTTGACATCGACTGGCCTGCTTGAAGTTCAACAAGCTCGAAAGTGGGCTCCAACCGTTTGACCAACTAAATCCCTCAGAAAGAAGGGAACATTCCAGCCATGAGCAAACGCGTTCTAGCGCGTTCTTTTTCAGGGGTCATGAGCCTCAAATATGTCACCTGAAACTTTAGTCTGAAAGGAGATCTATAAATAGAGGCAGGCCCAACTAATCGAATTGATACATCCAGCAAGCACTGCCAGGTGGACCTGGTTTTATGATGTTTTGTGGAATGTGCGTATGAGTTGTTGGATGCCATGACCAGCAATGACCCATTCTTCTTCTTCTCCCGTCCTCCTCAGAACGCGTGACTTTTTTTTCGCTTTCGCAGGACACGCTCCGAATCGTCAACGCCTCGGATTCCAATGTACAAGGCTTCTCGAAGGCTCACTGGCCCCTTGGCTGTTTCTAAAATTTTGAGGGAGGAGGCCGGCAATACTGCATTAACTTTACCTCCCCAATAGATAAAACCCACTGGATTTTTTTCTGTAAGGGGGGAGTTCAGCTCAATCTATATTTCATATATAACCAAACCAGAAGCTACAGCATAGGCAAAGCAGTTCAACCAGGGATGGTGAGGATAGGGACCCAGCTTAGACTGAGTGTAGCTTTGGTATTGTGACTCTATTGCAGCCTGGCACGTTTGATGCTTCGATCCATATGGCCTTGGGCTGAGTAGTTCACTGCCACAAAGGTTTCTCCGCATGACTGGTACCAAATGTGCTAGATCGCCGACTGAGGTTCGGAATCGAAGGACGGTTTAGTTGCTTAGCCGGGGCCCCAGAGATGGTTAGCCTGATGGTCAGCCGCTGAGAAAATGCTCTTCATGGGGACGCGCGTGCCTTACGCTTCATGGGAGGGTCAGAATATCAGCTGATGAGAGCAGGACCAATCGGCTTGGCTGGGCAATGCCAAGTGCGCGACCAAGGCTATGACAATGCTTGGTAGATCGCTCGAAGACCGCATGCAGCAGTGCGGCAAGAAACTCTCAGCACAGAGTGTGGCGCCTTGGCTGGCACAAGTGTGGCGGTGCAAGGGCACGAAAGGTTTCCTCTTTCGATGCAGGTTGGCCAGGTTGGAGGTCCGTTTCCTGTCCTTCCCAAAGGCTCTCGGGGATGCCTCGCAGTCTAACTGTCACACCTTGGCCCATCCCGTGAGATGATGTGGGATGAACATCCATTCAGCTGATTTGCTGTGAGATCACCTGATGGCCCTTGGGGCCCCAAGCCTTGGGCGATCGCCATTGGCACCTGCCTCAGCTGAGGTGCTCATAGCAGATCAAGTGATCCGGCGCATGGAGTTCCTCCATTCAGTGGGCCTAATCCATCGGGTGGCCTGGCCGCGTGGCCATGCCGAGCCCAGAGGGAAGCTGCACGACGAATTCGTCCAATGGAACCACAAACCCATTACACATCCATTACACACACATATATATATAGATGGATTTATGATTTATGTAGTGTAGATACATGTAGATACCATGAAGTATACCATGATTATCGCAGATGAACTCATATTTGACCCTCGATGCTTGTCTATAGATCTATCTGACTGCTCCAACAAGGGTCGGAGTAAGGCAACAAAACAACACTTGAAAGGATGAGACTGTGGGCATGCGGGCATCACTGGTATCATGTATGAATGGTGCGGCATAAGGCTTTCTGGGATTCATGGCCAGAGGTAGATTGGGCGAGCACCGTGCGTGCCCAGGACATCAAGCCCGAGAATTTTATGTTGCTGTGGATGCAAGAAGAGGGTGTGAACTGGCATTTTGTGCTTTGCTTGGGTCCATGGGAGTGGCAGTACAGCGTTGATCTTCCATTCTCATTCAGTATCACACTGGACCGCTATCACTACCAACTTTGCCAACTTTCAATTCTGAGCCTTTTTTC
The DNA here is from genome assembly GCA_963970005.1 of Durusdinium trenchii. Classification (NCBI taxonomy): domain Eukaryota; class Dinophyceae; order Suessiales; family Symbiodiniaceae; genus Durusdinium; species Durusdinium trenchii. The sequence goes on from CAXAMN010011780.1 coordinate 268,809, forward strand.
GAAGGGCACTTAGATTGAAACAGTCCGCTTATGTGTTTTCATGAGGGATCTTCGTTTGGAAGGATGCCCTTACGAAGCCACACATGAAGCTAAATACGAAGCCACTTCGTGGCTCCACGAAACACTGAGTCCCGGCTTTGAAGGTTTGGCGTTGGAAGCCGCATCCATATAGTCTATTTGATTGACTTCGGCCTTGGTCGAAGGCTGGGCCGAGATAGGCTGATTGAAACTTTTGGAATGTTCGTGCAGATTGGAGCTGGGTGGACTACATCAAAATTAAAAAGACATTTGTTTGTTTTTGTAGACTAAGTGTGCAAGATGAGTCTGCTGGAGGTTTTTAGTTTTACTTGGTTCTTTCGTATGCATGCCATTTTCTTTGCACTCTTTTTTCCTCATGTCCTTTTTCAGTTTGTTTGCCAAACTGATTGGGACGCAATCAGAGGGCATGGGGTCAAAACCACGCAGTAGCTCGCCCGCAGATATTGGCGAGACCAGCAGCATGCCCCAATGAGGAGCGGACTGCGTCGGTTCCGCGACTTCGGCTGGTGGGCGCTAGAGTTTCAGCGCTCCAGGAAAGGCCCTTCCATTTTTGGGTTCAGCAAACACTTATATAATGAACCAACAAGTGACATCAAGTCACCAAAAGCTGGCCTTTGAAGTTCACCACGGCCCAGGCAGTCAGAGGCACATGGCCATCAGCGTCTTTTTTTTGCCAGGGGATCCTTCGTGGAAGTTCCACACTGCAGTTAGGTTGATATAGGCTGCAACATGCCAGAAGGATCCAGAAGGAACATATTTTCAAGATAGAGGAGATTGTGTGACAGGAGATTGCCTTGATTTTGTGGAGTGCCATGTCAGCACTGGTGTGGTTTACGACCTTGAAGCCTGGCAACCAAGTGGTTATGCTCCGGTTGCGGAGTGTGCCCGGAGGGTGGCAGAACCCGACATTACCAACACTCCCACATTGCCACACGTACACTAAAGATACTCCAGTTTAGAGCAACATCTTCCAGATTATAGAGAGGCGCCACTGCTTTTGTTCAAGTGGGAAGGCCACTTAAAGAAGACATGTCCATGTATGTATGATGTTGCTTATCTCTTTTCTTGCTGTTCGTGCCCCATGGTCCCATCGTCCTCCTGCGCGCGCAGCGTGTCACCTGCAGGACCATTCAAACCCTCACGGGCACTGCTCGCTATGCCTCGATCAATGCCCACAAAGGCCGGGACGAACAAGGGAGACGCTCCCGGACCGGATCCCATGGGATCCAGTGCTTTTTTATGTTTTTCCGGTAGGGACCCGGTGCCTGTTCTTTTGGTCCCATGTATTCTGGTCACATCCATTGCCATGCGGGGTAGAAGAAGAGCTCATGTTCAAGTTGGGCACCTTCGCAGCTTAATGAAGACATCTCAAGCTAAGAATTGGCAGCAGTCTGTAGTTTTTTGCATGTCTACAACACCACCGGAACGTCGTGAAACACGACGCCCGCTTTGCCCGTTGGCCGGTGCTCATCGGAGGTATGGAGCAAAGCCGGCGGGATGATTTGCAGGAGCCTGTGACACAGATTCGAGCACCCTCAGTGGTAGGGCTAAATTTAGTTAGCTGAAAGATTTACAAAAGTATTGAACAGCACTTGCTTCAGCAGCGCCTCTTTACAATGACCTTCAGAGGGTCTCCGGTTGGAGGGTAGTCCGTGTTTGCTCCGTGAGATTGGGGACGGTTTCCAGCTGTTCCGACACATCCTGGACCCGTTGGTCGACATTTACCCCGTTGGTTGGGCACTTGGGACGCGGGGGTCATGGACCATAGCTACTAGAAACAAGTGCATCGCTACTAGTAACAAGTGCCTTACTAGTAGTAACAATGTTTGCTCTTAGAAACAAGAAGCTACTAGGAACAAGTAGCAGCATCCCTGATAGGTATTCAGATGTGGGTGTGAGAGGTGGGTGAGGAGAGGGGGAGGATGATGTATTAATGTGAACCCGGCAACGTATGCCATTTACTTCTGGACCAGGCTAGACAGATAGATTGATTACAGTCGCTCGCGACTTTGGAGAACCAAGCAAGAATGTGGCAAAGTATGCATGTATGAAGTCTTGGGTGATTCCAATTTGTGAAAACAAGTCTTCGTAGCAAAAACATGGAGTGAGGGTGCCGAGGGTGCCCGAGTAGTCAAAGACCAACTACATATGCTCACACTACCAATGTACTACCAAGTCACTAAGTCTTTGCAGTCAAAAAGCACGCTACATTAGTCGGGTGGTGGTGCCCGTAGTGCTGCTGGGCGACACTTTGCAGGCAGTGGGACATATGCTCATCTACTTCCTGCGTGGCGCCCTCCCTTGGTCTGGCCTGGAGGCCAAAACGCAGGCACGAACGGACTTAGTATGGCTTTGATGGGCCTGTTGGTGTTCCTGACTGATCTTGATGCCGAATTGCTGAGCATTATTTGTCTTTTTTGCGGAATTCGTTTCTATAGATAGATGGTCTTGGGGTCAGCCGACATTGGACTGGATGCTATGGCTATGGGATGGCCCCCCGTGTCCCGTTGGTGGAAGCATCGGTTCGGGGAAGGCAGGAGCCCAGTGACAAGGTGTCTAAGATGGCATAGTGGGAGAGGCCAGTGCAACGTTTGCTGTAAGCGCTTGTAAGCTTTGTGAAGCCTAATATGAAAAAGGACACGCAGGATCAATGTCAGAACACAAATGTGGCACCAGATCGAACTTTTTCCATGGCTGGCAATTCGAAATCGACACTTCAAATGCTATTCCCCCCAAAAGCTATGCCCTGGCTGTACAGTGTAAATACATTATACTATTTTTTACATTTTTTACTGTATATAACATTGTATAATTAGCACGTTTAACGTTTCGTTGGCAATCTCTAGACACTTGGCTTTGCACACCTGGTCAGTCATTGGCAGGAAGAGAAATACCGCAAAATTCGGGAAGTCAAGGCGGGCTCGGTCTTGTTTGGCCATGCCGGGCAGACGAGGGTCTTATCTAGACAATCTGGTACCAAGTCTCACATTTTGGTTCAGCCGTTTTACCCGCATAGAGGTTCGGTGGCACCACGGTCTACCAGCAACGTGCTGGGGCGGGTGCCATATTGGGGTACACCCACCCCAAAAGCCTCCCTGCAGGAGTCTACGTTGATTCGGATCACAGACAGAGTGTTTTTTTTCTTGCAGGAGACGTACCCGATTGACCAGCTCTGCCGGGACCGCAGTACTCAGTGAGTGTATGTCTTAACTGCGTTTCCATGAGATTTGTGAGACTGGACTTGGGCTGTGCTTTATGGCAGAAGCGCCTGGCAGATGGGTGGCGAATTCTTTTGGATCCAGCCCTCGAATCATAAAGAGCGAATGCAGAACATTGTACAGTACGTAGGGGGGGAAAGACACAGTCACTGGTCACGGATGCCATAGATGCGCAAGCACAATTGAACGTATATAGATGTTGTGGCCGCCACCTTGGCCCTTTGGTAGCTTTAAAGTACGAAGCATGAGTACATCCTGTCCCTCTTGCCACTAAAGTAGAAGCTTAAACAATTAATGTTGCCTTTGCACACTGTAGTGCCAGGAGCCAAAGAACTTGTGACTTGTCCGACTTGTCCGTAAGGAATAGGTCCCCATCGACTTCACAAAACTCCCTAAAGAGTCCTAGATACCTTTTTTCTATTTTCGCTTCTTTTCGCAGTCTAGATGCCAGCTGTCGAGGTGAGGGTCATCCCTGGCAGTTCGCGAAGTTCCTAAAGGACGCCCGCGCACTGCCGCCGGGACCCTCGGTCGATTTGAAAGATGCATTTTTCTGACACGGGTCGTGTAGCGTAGAGGTGATTGATTGGAGCATTGAGGGGCATAGGAAAAGATTGCGGGAGGATGAGGGAGGAGGTCCATTTGGTTCGATGCATTTTCGACATCAACGCTCAATTTCAAATTTGTTCGGCATTAGACCAACTACTACATACCCTTTTGGCTATTTTTGGCTTGGACTCCCGATGTTCACTGGACATGCTGAAATGTCACCAACGATCCAAGAAGGAACGCTCACATTCACCCAAGTTCTCTTGAACAAGTTCAAGCGTGCCTTGAATACATTGAAAGAACTGCGGAACTCGCAGAAGGAGCAAAACCCCGACCGACCGACCGACCGACCGACCGACCGTGAATGAACATGAAAGAATGCCCAACTGGAAACCCAAGCTCTATGCTCGGCCAGCATCGTGCTCCATCTTGCTTCTTGGCACTTCTTCCCCAGTGGACCCCTTTTTCCCACACGGTTTGAACGCGACGGCCGCGGCAGGTACACAGCCCGGCCCGACTACGTCGGGATGAGGCATGGGATCAAATCGCGGCACCCAAAAAGACGGCGTTGGGTGTCGAGAATCAAGGACTAGAGTTAGAAGTAGCTTCTTGCTCCTAGTAGTAAGGATGTTCCTAGTAGTACGGCCAGGAGCCCCTAGTAGCTTCTTGTTACTAGTAGTAGGGATGAAGAATCAAGGCCTAGAGTTAGAAGCTAGAAGATTCAGAAGGCTTGCTGGTGAAAGATAGGGCCAGAACATGGTGTATGCATTGTGTTCGGACAGGACCTCAAAGTAGTGCCTGTTTCAACAAGCTCTGGTGACCTGGTGTAGTTCAGTACGCCAGGTCGATCCATTTTTTGAAGTCGTTTCGTGCCCCAAAGTCAGCGTGCCAACATGCACACTTGTGCAGGAAGATGTTTGCCGATCTTCGTTCCGAGATCGGGCCGGAAGAAGACCATGATTTTGAGTTTTTTGCGCGGAAGGGACACAGGCGGGCAGCTGGAGGAGTTGGGTCTTGGCTGGTGGATTTGGGCACGGGTACGGTGCAGTATGGTGCAGGTACGGCGCGGAGGTCTTTTGTCAGTCAGACCCTACACCAGCGCTGCCTTTTGATATTGAATTTAACATAATTTAACAGTATGTTGCTGCAAGTGTAGCTTGAAAGGCGCTCATCACCATGGGGGGATGGTCACACATAATTATGCATGCAACAGTGTTGGAACATGCACAGAAAAAGCTATCCCGCTGTCCAGCCTTCCCGAAAAAAAACCTCATTGGTAGCCCGTGATTTGCAGCGATTTCAGATTTCTTGGTGCCTTCAAGGTGGCCGGTCCATGAATTTCCATGACAGGTTGTCGAAACGGTCCCTTCTCTTCAGGCCCTTTGGAGCCGCTCCAAATCAATGCAACTCGGTGAAGGCTTGGGTGAAGGCCTGGGGCTTGATTCATTGAGGTGCTAGGCATTGTTGGCGTTTTTAGCAAGATTTTTACAAGTGTTTTATTGGTAGAGCATTTTGCCTTCAACACCCTAGAGGTTTGAGGCCATCAGCTTGCCTTTAGCGGACGCCTAGTTTGGAGACACCTGATGTTAGGGAGGTCGAAAGACTCAGAAGCACAAACTGAGTTTGATGAAAAGCAAGATTTCTCAGCACGAGCCATTGAATCCAGCCATGGCGGTCGGTACACACTTTCTCCCTTTCCTGGTGACATATCTATTCCCTTTTTGCTTGCGAGATTTAATACGGACCGGGTGCCCAGGCCTACGGCTGCTCGTTTAGTTTTGAACAAGTGTTGCAGAGCGGAAAAAAAAGGGAATGTATGCTTGGTATTGAGCTGGAACATCGCAACTCCCTCCCAAAGATGGAGATTGAACCACTGCAATCAGAGGTTGTGCTGGGTGCCGGTTATGTCCTAACTAGGCAATGGGTACCTCATGGTACGCCTCCCATGTCGGGGATCCAAGGATGACCTTGAGCAGCCTGATGACAAGGTGCACCGGTGGAGAACCCCTGCATCTTGTGTGCTGGGTGTTTGATGGTGCTTGTTGACATTGAGGTCAGCATGGCTTACACGCATACTCGTTCATTGCCCCCCTTGATGGTTTTAACAACCAGACCAGTGATCCATTCAATATGTTGAGAAGCGTATCGATATTCTACAGTAGTGCTTCTGCAAGTTTGGTGTCGTGGCTGCTGGAACCCAGGTTGGTCTTGGATGGCATTGGTCGCATGTGTTTGCGTGTTTATAAATGTGTGCGTGTGTGTTTGTTTTCGGCGAACCCACTTCCCAATTCTTGCTGGACGACAAACTAAAACTATACATGCAGTACATCATGATTAATAATACATAGTAGGTTATAGTATTATATAGTCTTAGAGCCTATAGTTACACACACACATATATATAGTATACAAATGTGTGTGCTCCAGCAGCAGGAATAGGTTTGAGTCATGTCATGAGACCTCTTGCAAGTGTGAAGATTTGCGAAAGGTTTTTCGCTTTCGAGATCAGTTCCCTTGTGACTTCGCACCTGCCGGGATGGCAGGTAGTGGGAAAGAAAAGCAGTTCCTGCTGCACTATCTCCTGATGCTCATTTTCGGCTGGAGCGGCCTTAAGCGTCGCAACATGCACCATGGACACATGTGGAAGAGTACGAAAGTGGCGGCTCAAAAGTGTGTGGCAAACGGATCTAGCAGCAACGAGAACATTCGGGATCACTTGGGGGGGGTTTTTGCATTGGGACCGCCCGGCTTCGACAAAACAATCCCTGGCAATATTTGATGGCGAAAATGTCCAACTAACCCAGTGTCTCACCATTTTGAGATGCACTCGCACGGATGTTTACCGGCCACACTTGGACCTGCGTAGTGTCGAAAGAGCTGCGAACTGGCGAACTGTCCTCGTTTTCGCACCCATTCCCTGTCTACAGCTTGCGGTAACCAAGCCTGCTTGCAAGCATGCAAGGTATCAGAATGATTTGCACAATGTATTGCAGAAACAAAGCCTTAGTACAACGTAGAATGCCTTCCCATCGTCTCCATGGGCATGGCTAGCTCACATTCATTATGCCCCCATGGGGCTCGTCGTTTCACTTTCACGCCAGGTGGGTGTCATGACTGCAGGGTCCAGTCATGCCACAGGCTGTTCCCAGTCTAGTCGCACACACATTTAATATAAACCTGGTCCTTTTGATTCCTTCTGAGGGGATTTGAGGCTGAGCCGCTTATAGAAGTTTTGGTAAGAATCTGTCGCTTCAGAAGCACTAGCCTTGTGGAAAGGCGATAGGTGAGGTCACGTTCCCCAAGAAACACTACCTAAATGATGTGGTATTTGTGTTTTAATCTGTTGGACATACTTCCTATAGATGTCTATTGAGTTGGAGACCACTTTTGAATTCCCCCATCACCCGCAGCCCGCATGACACCTGGCCGCACCACAGTCGGAGATCGTCAAAGCGAGTTCGCGAGACCGGGAGCCGCGAATCGAACAAAAGGCTGACGGACCGGATTGATTTGAATTCCCTGTTGTGGTTTTGCACGCAAGTGATCCATAGTGATCGGTAGATAAGGAAGCAGATGGAAAACAACATCGTACAGATTGTGGACCTCTTCATCGCACAGACTTTTCAACTTTCTGGCATGCGAGATCCGGTTTTAAGGAGAGCGATCCGGTTCGAAAGAGGGAGCTTCATGGACCCCTAGTGGGGTGAACAAGTGTCTGAAGTGAGGCGTGATCATAAATCCACACCATGATGGAGGTAAAGCCACCCGTTCGCGCCGTCGGCGTGCGCGCCGCTGCAAGGTGCTGCAGCTGTCCCGCAGCAGCGGTGCCGCCCAGGTGCGCGGGGCTTTCCGTCTGCAGGCGCTGATGACGCACCCGGACCGGGGCGGACGCCGCTTGGAGGAAAGGGTGGAGCATGGTGGAGGACGCTCAACGGGAGGTTTGAGTGTACTGGAAGTTTTTTTTAATGTTTTTTTTGGACGTTGGAGTCAGAAGGATGATGGAGAATGACTCTTTGATTGGGGACTGCTGAACATGCAGCATCATTTCCCATGAAATGTGATGAAGGGTGGAAGTCTAGAAAATGGGTCCTTGTGATTCATGACTGGCATTGCCGATTCCTGCCAGATGGACAAAGCGTAGGAAAGTCGACATGGGACGCCTGCGTTCATCTCCATCAAGTTCAAGGATGTATCATTATAATATTGTATAATTACCGCTGAGTTGAGGGACATGTCCTCACAAATTACAGGAAAAATCCTTGAGCTCACTGAATCACTCAAGGTTTCTCCCAGAAGAAAGAGGAGGCCCCCCCCTAAGTGAGGAGCTTTCAGGAGCCTCCCATCTGGCATGGACTGATCATTGTTCCAAGGAACCGAGGACTTCCATGCCTCTTGGCGACGATTGGCGAAAAAAGCTGCAGCTGAGGATGGCAGGCCTACACGCCTACATCAGCAGCATGTATAGGGATTCATACGTGCAGGCAAGTCGCTTTCATTCCACTCCGCCCCGCCCCATGTTACAGGATCACGCAAGGTACCGGAGGCCACGACGCAGATCATGCTGTGCAATTTTTTGGTTGAAGCACCCCGTGAGCGAAGGTGCGCTGTTGCTTTGTGAGGGCTGCTAGAAACCTTCATTGAGGAGGCACCGCACGACGCACAACGCTCACTCACATTCAACTACCCCAACTGATGGTCTCACTACGGAGTGAATACACCAAAACGCATCCCACCGTCCTAGTGAGACCTGGCTTAGACCTGGAGCCTGGAACGAGCGTTTTTTTACCGTGAGAAATGAGAAAAGAGAAAAGGTGCGAAATGGAACACTCGGGGTTTGATTTTGAGAGTCTGCAGTTGGCTTTCAGTACGTAGGATCCTTTGACCAATCACTGCAGCGAACCCGCCCACCGGCCGCCCAGCCCTGCCTCCAAAACGTCGCCAAGGCAGTGGCCGCTGCCTTCGATGTCTTGTCAGACTCGGGGAAGCGAGCAGCTTACGACCAGGAGCTCGAGGAGACTGAGGGTCCTCCCAACTGCGTGCGTGGACTTGATGTGTCTCACTGGCGGTTCAAGTTTGACATGTTTTGTTGACTTGGTGAAGCACATCATGGTGGAACCACTTGTTTCTGAGACTTGGCTCGCTTGGTAAACGCTTCCGCACTGGCGTGTGGCATTGGCTCCAGCTGTTTGATCAAGACACCATTGGCGCCAGACGAGCCGTAGAAGCCATGGTGATGAAGCAGAAGGCATTGTCTTCAGTGACCCGGAAAAGAGTAGCCAACGAGTCAATGAGGTTACTTTTGAATACTTTTGATAGGTGTGCTTCCTCATTCTCTCAGATTCCTTCAAGATCTTCAAGGTGCTATATATGGGGATGGGCCTTCCTGGTTCTACTGATCATAGCGAATCCAAGGTGAAAAGAACGCAGAAGACCTTGAAGACGAACACCTCCAAGCGCGTGCAGCATGGCGGTCGACCAAAGCCCTCGAGTCGGCTTCGGGGTCTTCGAGCAGTCGTGATCAACTTGGAGAACCGTCCGGACCGTGACCTGCCTTTGAACGTATCCATGCGTATCCATGCGTATCGGCACCAATGTTTTGGCACCCTGTTGTAGGGGTGAAGAATCAAAAAATACACACAGGGTGATGAAGGTGCAGCAGCTGTGTATTTACTGTGTTTGATCCACCCTGCCCTGAAGCAGTCGCGTCATCGGATGGGTCAGCACTTCAGCAGGTGGACAATGGTGGACAGAAAAAGTTGATGGGTTCATCCAGTGGAATTGGCGATCGCATAGAATCGAAGGGTGACTGCCCAGTGATGTCATTCAAGGAACTCTTGGACCAGATTGGCAGTGATGGGTCTGTTATAGGCTGTTTGTGCATCCCCATAAAGAAAACCTCCATGAAATCCAAGGCCTTACGGCACCAAATCAGGGAGTCATTCAGAAGGGGGAACAGAACAGCTTTGGATCTGGCCGAGGATTGGAGGCGCTCCACCGGAGCCGCGCCAAGAACACTCCCTGGCTGAAGCTGCAGCGGCTGCCGGCGGTGGATGGACGCAAGACGCAGATCTCGGAGAAGGACGTGGTGAAGCTCTGGAGCACCAAGCGCTTGGCAGAGATGTTCCATTGGTAGCTTTGATGGCTGGGCAAATTTGGCATTTTTGGACCCAAGAAGTAGGAAGATGGAGTCTAGAGTCTAGATGGTTCATGATGAACCAAAATCATCGATGTGGTGGTTTTCTGGATGTTCTGAATCGACCGTCTTTACAGGTACAGGAGCAAGAAGATCAAGATGTCTCCAGGTGAGCGTGGCTGTTGTGCTTCACACCTCCAGGCATGGCGGCAGTGTGCCAAGAGCGGTAAGCCACTGCTGGTTTTGGAGGATGACGCTGTGATTTTGCCAAACTTCACTGCCACGCTGAATCAAGCACTGAAGGAGAAGATTCGGGGCCTTTGACATAGTTTTGAGCGAGGTTTCTTTTTGGGGAAGGGGTGGTGAAACGCCGGAAGTATTGCAACGTTCCCTGCAATTAGGCACAACATACATCGTCGTGTGAAGTAGGCGAATATAGATCAAACTCTGAAAAACCAAATCAGCTACTCCGCCCAAGAAGTGGCCAAGAAGTAGCATCAGAGAGTTTTAAAATAAGTGCTTAAATGCCCGAAAGCTCAAACCGGACTACCGGACGTTTGGTTCACTTTCAAGGTTTAACCCTTTGGAGGAACTGCCCAGGCAGGCTGGCGCTGTGTGGCTCACAAGCAAGGATCGGGGCACTCGCAAGCGGTTGGGGAAGGTGCTCATGCAGCCTCACTACCTGTGGACCACGGTGGGCTACATCATTTGGCCTTCCGCCGCGAAGTCATTGATCAAGCTTTTGCCCATGGATATGCCGGTGGACAATTTCATGGCCTGGCATGTGAAGGAAGATGAGGTGGAGATGTAATTATATAATTAAACAGATCTGCCGTGAAACACCCAGCCTTTGACTTGAGGTGAAGTCTCAATAGGTCGCAAATTCTTACCACTTCCATTTACCCTTCTGCACCACGGACATGGAAAATGAATGAAAATGGTCCGAGTGGAGAAGAACACCAGAAGGATACAGGAAGATCCATGTTCCAATTTTGCATCCAATGTCTTTGGACATCTTTGGGCCAAGCATTTGTCAAGGCCGAGTCTCTCGTGATTCATGCTATACACTATCAAGACATTTCATTGAGGTGGAATAAAATGGCCCCTTGGATGACATTGTTCCTTTGCTCATAGATGATTTTCCAGATTCCACTTCCAGGATGATTCAAGGGAGTATATACAACTATAAATATAAACATTTCAATGTGTGTGCACAGCGACCTGGGTCTCGTTTATCCACCTCACCCAGCCTCACACTCCTCACTTCCAGGTGAAGGCCTTCTCGGTGTCGCCGGCCGTGGTGCGACAAGCACAGACCTGGAACGTGGGCTCAGACGTGCCCCACTCGGATGACATAGCTCTTTGGGACGCCTAAGATAGGAGGTGCTTCACCTGAAGTAGTGAATGAGTTGGAAGAAATTGCCAGAATCTTAATCTTGGTTGCTTCATGATGCTTCTGATTTCTCTCATGGTCATGATTCTTGCAGATTTGATGGTGCAACGGAGCTTCCATCGCTTTGTTCGTTGACAACGGGCTACTTGTGGGCTCTCAAGAATGCTCCAGCTTCAGGAGAGTAGAAGAAGGTGGTGGAAGTTCATTGATTCTAGAGTGTCGATGTTTGATTCTGTTGGTCCTATGGGCGGGAATGCTTTGTTTTCAATCCATCACTAGCAGGAGGGAATCGAAGATTATCCTGCTTGCCCCACTCTCTATGCCGCTATGCTGACTCCCACGATATACTTCCCACATGTTCTCTTACAGTATCATGACGTACCATCCCTACTCTTGAACACTGCAGACAGCTTAGCGCAGTGCTTAGCGCAATTTCTTCAACAACCAGTGGAGGGACGAGTGAGTTGCCAAGCGCGCAGCTTGCCACGCATTGGATCAAGACAATGTGCTCAGCCTTGGGGGTAGTGAAAAGTTGTCCGTCCACAGTGCTGGGAAGAGAAGGGGGTGTCACCGCCAGTGGTGACCGGACATGATTGGTCAAAGGCTGCGATCGGCTGACGGGGACATACGGAGGCTGCCTGGCTGCCTGCATGAACCATTTCCTTTGGAACAGTTTTCATCTCGGGAAGCTTTGAACAATAAGTTATCAAATGGGGGTGCCCACAGGAAGGGAATGACAAATGATTCCCCAGTTTGTGGCTTTTAGAATCTTTTTGAGGCCATTTGATCGTAGATTTTTGTATATTTAACTATATAACTTGTTGAACCAAACTACCACATCGCAAACAAAGGTGGAAGTGGAACCCCCACAAAGACTGGCTTCCCCTACAAGCTCGACATTTCGACTTTTATGATTGTTGGAGAGAGGGCATATAACACTGTACATACACATGTGTACATGCATACGTTGCATATGATTGTCACACACACACATATATATATCCCAAAATAGTCATAAGAATATATGTGTGTGTGGCTGGCGCATGACATTTCCTTGTCCGTGTTGATCTTACGAGATGTTGCTTCCCCGGCTGCCAGCAGAGTTGACCACTGCGAGCAGATGCACAACATCGTAGCTAGAGCACATCGTCGTGACCCAGTCCCAGCCCCATTGCCCCCCTCGGTTTCTCCGGCACTCCCCGAAAAGGATACGGGCAACAGCGATGGACTTACGGAAGATGGACATGATTTTGCCATGGATGTGGAAGAGGACCGCCGAAACACCTGAAGTTCCGGCGGAGAAATACACCTGACGTTCTCATCTCAGACGAGCTGACGCCACCACACAGGCAGAACACATGGAGAAGAGCTCCGACATACTTGCACGATCTTGTACGGTATATTCTTGCACCCCAAAAAGCACTACCAAACAAGTGGTCACATGTGAGGACATTGCAAATATTATCTGGGTTTCGATCAAATCACGTCGAACTTCGAGCCTTCGTGGGCAGCTCGTCAATATTGGGTGGGCAAGAGCATGCTCCATGCCTACTTGCGAGTATAGTATAGTAGTACGGTTTGCCATGCCCATGGTTGTTGTTTGTTCTACAATCCTCCTACGCTCAGGTGCCCCAAGACAGAACATACGCCAGGAATCCCAGAATTCGTTGCAAGGTGTCCAAGGCATGGCTCCTGGAGGGGGGCCAGGGTTGGTTCCTATCCTGACAGGATGAATCTGCCATGGATCTGGAGGTGAAGATCGAGACCTGGCGAGCCGCAGACCACAAACTCCAGACAGAGAGAGAGAGAGAGAGACTCTCCCAGAAGCAACAGTCATTGTATGAATCAATGTCCAAATTGATTCCAGAAGTAAGTTACTACAATTGATTATTTCGTTGGATGATTTCCCTTTTGATTTCCTTGGGCCAATCTTTTGATCTTCTTCCAGTCCTGTGCAATAGTGACTCAGGACTCCCCATTAGCCTTGCATGGCTCGCCGAGGCCATGCGCACTGTGCTGCACAAGCTTCTGAACTCCAACCTGAAGGCTTAGAGACGAATGGGTCAAAGGGGCACGCACTATTGTAGCACCAGGTGTCAGGTGCCGCGTGCGGAGAGTACTGTATCACTGTATATCGATGCTGTTTGGTTCGGTAAAGGTGCCTTGTTTAGCCTTGTTCTCCACGATGTAGGTCCCCGGTGCAGACACGGGGTCTACAAAGGTGAGCCCCCCAATGGTGAAGATTTTTTTAAACAGAAGTGAAGGTAATCAGGTAGTCTTTGTTCACTTTGGAGGTGTGAAATAGGTTAAACCCACCGATGAGTAGGTCAAATCAAGTCCAAAGCACTTGTGGAGCCAAGAGAGCAAGCGACACTGCAAAATTTGGTTGATGGATGTTAATAGCAATGGCCTCCACCCCAATTGCAATGGCCTCCAACCTACTAGCGATGGCCTCCAACCTACAAGCGATGGCCTCCAGCCTCCAACCTACTAGCGCTCGGAGCAGCATCTGGTGATAATCAGACTGAACAAGGTCATCAAACACTTGATGCTCAACAACGAGCTCACAGCTCTCGATCTGGCAATGCGCATGGAAGCCGCAGTAGAGCCCACTGACCTAACCTCTACTCACTCTACTCCTGCCAGGCTTAGCGTTCTGCCTGGACCCATTTTCCTTGCGTCTCCATGTCTCCGAGAGTTTCCCGTTTCTCGCCCCGTTCGTCCAGAAGCTGAGCGAGAACCTGGCGAACCAATCGACTCAAGTGCTCCAGGCGCTGTTCGCCTGGCTGGGGGCTCCCAGTTTTCGCCCGTTTTGGGCTCGAACGCCACTGATGTGGTGTGAAGGTATGTGCACTGTGCACATGTGGATGTTGGTGGTGGGTCGTTGCGTGGAATGTTCAAACCACAGCAAGTTCTGGTATGACTATGACTAATTCAAAATATTTCAAACTTGCGTGGAGATTGTGCGCTTTTCGCCTCAGGCCTAAAGGTATTGATTTATATAATATATATATATATATATATATCACCCCAGCATTTCTTTTCACAAAGTTACAGTCTTGTGAGCAGCTCAACTGAGGGTATACAACAGATGTAAACAACAGATTATAGCCAATCCAGCAGCCAACCGCCATTTGTCTAGGACCATTTAAGGTTTACGCCGTATATCAACCTTTTTCTCATCCACTGCTACTGCTAGTCATTAGTCGTTGAATGACTTGGATGCAGACTGCAGATTCATCAATCTACAGCGGCCAGATGCCCACATGCACCTGACATGCACATGGTCTCAGGGGTGGACCCAACAGGTCGAATTTTGTAGAGGCCAACATGGTCGCTGTAGAGCCTGAAAGAACCATGTGATGGATGAACATGTGAAGAACTGCCGTCCAGCCTTATGACATTTATCATCATTTATCTCTAGAAGTGTCCCAAGATTCGGCCGCTCTCAGTGGTCAGTCTTCGGATTCGTTCCCCCCGTTCCGGTGCCGATCCGAACTGGGACAGCTCATTTGCTCCGCTCATTCAGGCTGTTGGTCGCATGCTCCCCAAGGGCTCCGGGTGCTGGCGCCACCGACGGAGGTAATGGAGATGAGTCTAGCAGGCCAGGCCCCAGAGCTTGAAGGCAATGGAGTCTGGAAGAAACCATACCGAGTCCGACTTGCTGTCCTGGGATGTCGTTGAAAAGTGTCACACTACAAGCACAGCAGCACTCCGCGCACGTCTTGCCTCCAAGGAAGAAGTCCTCCAGAACTCTTCCACAAACCCCGACGTATTCTGGACCCATTGACTACGACGATTTTCGAGCAGGGTGCGAGTTGTTCTCGGACTTGTGGGTGAAGGTCACACAAAATGCCGTTCCAAGGAAGTTGTTTGAGAGCGTGTGTGATGTGGTTTCCAAACGGCTAACTCTGTGGGAGAGATGGTCTGACCTTGTGTTTTGGTGGCCTGGGGTGATTGCTGGACTTAGTGCTTTGGATTCTTGGATGACCTTGGATGACATGCGACCATCTCCCACAAATGGAGCAGATGAGGATATGATATATGATACGATATGTGCAACAAAAATCCATCAGAGATCATGAAGCACTCAAAGCAACACTCCCTCCAGCGCAGCCTGGTCAAGTGTGCGCAGGTCTGGGGTTGCTGGGATCTACAAACAGAAAGGAGGCAAGGCGTTGGAGAATGGGGAAGGGCACTGGCGGCTGGAAATGGAACCCTGGAATGCCAATCTCTAGCCGCTAGCCCACTCACTTCTGTCGTTATGGCACCAAGCGGCTACCCCAGTGGCCAGACAATCTACACGAGGAAAAATTATGAGCCTTGGATTCCCGAGCCTGCCATTCCCTTGTGGCATGGATCTGTGGCTGGGTCGGACCAGGCGCCTACTCAGCGTACATTGCCTGGGAGAAGCTTAAGCTGCGCATCTTGGAAGAAATCCATGTGGTTCCTGAAGCCTTTTTTTGAAGCCCTATGGCGTCTATCGCCATGGATGTCGTCATGGACGCCATGGCCATCCGTAGCAGTGGATTTTGATGAATGACGTGCACGTGCTGTGATGTTTTCTACTTCTTGCCTGGGGGGGGGCCACGTGCACTTCAATGGTTCTTTTCATATCTTTCATGTGGTAAGTGTTGACTCTTTTGACCCTCATCCGTTATCATTATTGTTTGAGCCCTATCACACTCAATATCTCCCATGTCATGGGAGTTAGGAAGGCTACCAACCGCTGGTTCCAGCGGTCATTCCTACAGGACTCCACACAGGGTCATGAGTCAGGACTCCTAAAACGGCCCACCTGGGCCGTTCCAAAGCTCAAAGGTGGTTGGAGTGCAACATGTCGACCTGCCGCAACATGTCGACCCTTCGCACGCTAGTTGCTGTGGCCACTGCGGCCTTCGCGGCTGGCCAGGCAGTCCATGTGCCTTTGACCAAGCGGGAGCTGACTTACCAGCA
>CAXAMN010011780.1:307051-345071 GCA_963970005.1 Durusdinium trenchii
CCCACACCCACACCCACACGCGCGCACACACGCAAGGTGATTCAACATTTTGCCCCAAGTTCGGAAGATCCTGGAACTTTGCCCGGCCAGACAATCACCACGCCTGAGGCTGCTTCTCTTCTTGGAGATATTCTTGGATTTACCCTTTTTGGCCGAAGTTCTGGCAAGGTTCATGTGCACCTGGAGCTGCTACCGCTACGTCAGACCCTTGGAGGAACTTTTGTGGAGTCTAGGACCCAGGAAGGGTCAGACGTTGGGAGCCTGAGGTCACGGAAAATGGACGAGATCGAAAGCAATGCGCACCTAGACATCCAGAAGTTCCAGTACAGAAGATCGGAAATGGCTGAATCAAAAATTATGCCCAAAGGGGGTACAGCCACAGAGGGAAATCGTATCGATTCTTCAGAATCTTCAGAATTACATTCTTCCGAGGGAAATTATATGATCCAGAAAAAGTTGATGTGATTTCGATTTCCGGTTATAGCAGCGGTTTTCCGCTGGGATCATTGGCCAACTCCTGCAACAGTGGCGTCTCTATCTCAAAGCCAGCCCAAAAGGGGAGTAACTTCTGCCACCCCGAGAAATTATCTAGTCTCAAGATAGAAATTTCAACAGAGATTTTGGCGTGTTTGTCGACCAGCCACGACCATCCCAGGTAGCGTTTGCAACATGATTGACCTGCTTGCCCTTGCTTCGATTCCGTTCCTTGGACGCCCGTGTCGTTGGAGCATGCTGCCCGCCGTGCGCGCCGTGCTGTGTGATGTCTTAGTTTGGGTGTCCACGTTGACGCCGACGAATTTCTAGGACAAAAGGAATGCCATGTCAAAGTCAAAGTCATTCAAGCGCAGAAATTGAGGTACTTTGCGAAATACGCTTGCCGTGAAGGACCCAGGAAACGGTGTAGTTCACATTGTTTTGACGGACACCGTGCGGTCACAGGGCTTTTGGCATCCCAAGTTGGTGGCTTTCTGATGGTCCAAAGGGCCATGGCGGCCATGGTCACATGGCCTCCAACCTAGAAGCGATGGCCTCCAACCTATATACTAGCGATGGCCTCCAACCTAGTAGCAATGGTAGCAAGAACCACGCTGCTTTGAAGCGGCCGGGACTAGAGGGACGCTACCCTGAAATCGCTTAGCTTCGCAGGTGTGGGATGGAGTTGTTTCATGTTGTTTCCATGGCACACATGGATAAGGTCCAGAGGATTCTGTGATACCAAAACAATTTGTCATGCTAGATGTTTCGTCTTTAGAGGCTGCCACGATCTAGTTTTTCTCACTGGCACTGTGAGGCTCAGCATCCTCAGTCTTGCGAATCAGGCAAGCTGTGGTGAAGCTCTTGAAACGCCTATCACCCATCGGGGTCAATCGCAACCTGTTGGACATTGAGCTGCGCCATTTTGCAGTTCCAATTTTCACTTGACATGCAAAATAGCGACGCTAGGGGCTCCTGGCCGTACTACTAGTAACAAGAAGCTACTAGGGGCTCCTGGCATCGCTACTAGGAGCAAGGACGCTACTAGGAGCAAGTGGGCACCTGCTGAGCCACCCAATGCTCACCTGTTTCAGGCCAGCGATGGCGTAGTCCTGCTCAAATGGACGGTGTTCCCGGCCTTGAAGATGATGAAGCTGAGCCTGGGTGGCATGATGTGCTCTTCCCAAGGTGCTTCCTGCAACTCTTCACACGGCATATCATTAGCGTAGGCTTCATGGAGGTTGGCAATTTCCAACAAGACCGCTCAGATGGGTGAAACATGGTGGAGAGATGTGTTGATTTCGGCCAAGCCTCAGGTGTCGTTTTTGTCCTCAGAAGCTTGGCTGCCATTGACGGAGAGGGTGACCTGACGAAACACTAGGCCTGCTCGGCCAGAGATGTTGTCAGCTCTAAACAAGCTGCGCTAGAGAGAAGACACTTGGTGAGGCTTGATTCGGTTTGACTTGGACTTGATGATGATCTGATGCGGGTCGGTTGATGCTGGTTGACAGGCCTATCGGTGAGTGTCATGCAGGCACGCATGAAGGCAGGTGTCGCAATGTGTCGCATATGTTGATATTCTGATATATTCTGATATTCTGTGATATCGCCACACACTATATTTTGCCTTCGCCCTGCCTTTAAACTACTAAACCAACATTATGACATTGTGGTTGATGGAACTGGGTCCTTCGCTCGGTCCTACCTGTCTTCACAGAGTTGCATGAAACCCTCAAGCACGGGTTCTAGGGTGAGGTCTGAGGTCCCTCCGGGTACGCCGGATACTGCAGCATTGGAACGAAAACGGGGTTGACCCAGCCCACTAGGCTGGTATGCCTGGTATGCAATGGTTTTGAGGTTTGTTCAATTAGGCATTTGGACAAGTAGATCAACGATGATACAAGCCCGAGACGCCCAGACCCCCTTGGGGTCCTTCGAAGCGTTATTGGGATCCTAACCCGCGGTTCTTTTTTCTCCATGTGAGGTCAAACTCTTGTTTCCAGCTGCTCGCTCATTTTTGGAGCTTTTTGGACGCCCAGGTTGGAGGTGATTTCTACATGCTTCGCAGCGCCATGGTTGTGCTAAGTGTGTTGCGGTGGTGGCTTCACCACCTAGATCAGCTGAATGCGATCCAGCGGGTTCCAAGCAATAAATGTAAGTGGCAACTGCCAGGTGATGTTTGGGTCATGCTTCACCACCTTCTCAGTCTGGATTAATAGATGTAGGCCTTGTCAATCTGAATCTGGAGCTCCTAGCTGGACCAGGTTTAGCGCTCCATCACTGCAAGTGTTTGAAACACAGGCGGGTGACATAGCATAGAAAGTTCTTTGACCTCAAGATTGGAGTGCGCACCTTGGCCCAATCTCGTCATAAATGTTCAACCGGGGTTCAACCAGGCTTTGATCCCTCTCAAAAATAGCAAGAACCACGCAAAGGCTAGGTCCAGGTGCAGAACATTTTGTAGAGGAAGGTCACCGAAAGTCACTTGTGTTTTCTTGGATCATTGTCCACTTCCATGTCAGGTTTTTTTTCGAAGTGGAGGTGTTTTTGATCTCAGGGAATTCCCCAAGAAGTCGTCCAGTCGTCGCCACCCATGATGGACGCGCGGTCCGGATGCCCGCTCGCGAAAAGGACTGTCGCGATGGCATTTCTATGATCCTTTTGTTGCTCAGATCAATTGAGAGGAGATCTAACCAGACTCAGGCATGTGTTCTGTTGCCAACCTCCTGAGTAATGTAGAATCTTAATCTTGACTAGTAAAACTCCTCCATTGGCATGCTATAGAACCTTTGCGCATTTCACTTTGGGGTACGCGTCCGTATTGTCTACACCACTGTGCGTGAAGACAGCGGAGTCCAGATGTGCACAATCGTTGGGATGCACGACCACTGTTCGTGCCGAGCCCGAGCCCTGTGGTTTGTTCCTAGTAGCTTCTTGTTACTACTAGTAAGGCACTTGTTACTAGTAGCGATGCACTTGTTTCTAATAGGTTCTTGTTACTACTAGCGTGGCACTTGTTACTACTAGCGTGGCACTTGTTTCTACTAGCGTGGCGCTTGTTCCTAGTCAATTCTTCCTGTTGTGTCAAATCCTCAGGATTTGCAGCCTTGAGCTTCTTCTCTTCGGATGTTCATTCTATGCCTCAGAGCAAGTGGTGGTGCAATCGTTGCCAGAAGCCTTGTATTATATTTTGCTCATCATGACAACCGCCCCTCAGCTCCAAGATGGTGCAGCTGTTGGACGGTTGATGTGAGATGATCATGTGCAGCGGGTAGGTGATCCTGGCATATCCTAACAGAAACTGTTTGCCGGTACATTCTGCAACTGCTGAAAGCATAGGCATAGTCCTTGCCTGTGAAAAACCGGCAAGCAGAAGCATGTTGCATTACACACTGGCGGTTGAATGCGTTTTGGACTGGGGACTTTCATTGGAGGGGTGAATTTTTGGATATATATATATATATATATCTACACATATATGTTTATATATTATAGATATACATCATTATATCACTACTGGATACGTTCAGATGTCATCAAGACCTTGTTTCGAGGAGGTGGGCACTTGTCGGGGTGAACATGCTCTCCACTCGGTCACCATTTTCACCCTGAGGTCGGGCTGGAGCCTGAGAAGATCAGCGGGGAGCGAAGGTCCAGAATTGATTCCATTGGAGCTCGGGTCCAGGCAGGCGCAAGGCAGGTGCATGAGCTGCTTCTGTCGGATGAGGGGATTGAGCACAAGACCATCATAGACCATCCAGTAAGAATGTTCAGCTCAATTTGGAGAGGATCTTGGAGGTACAGGGAGTGGCTCGCACGTTTCTTCGACAGATGGCCTTCAAGGGGGTGCAACTCCAGAAGACAGAGTACAGGTACAGATGTACGCAACGCCTAACAGTCTTCAGGCTTTAGCTTGAAGTTTTGGAATGCGGTAGTTCTGATTCTTCCTGCTAAATGAAACCCGCAAAAAATACTGGCGAGCTTTTGTTTCGAATTGAGGGCAAGGTTCCCGTTAGGTTTGGTCCGGATAGTGCAGAAGTGACATCCATTATCCCCTATCTACAGTGCATGGGGTCGGAGATCAATCCCTTCCGTGTGAGCCAATATTACCAGCTGAGTCAGTGGAGTGTGTTGCTTTCCAAGGTCAAATATAGTGCCGAGCACCACAGCTGGAAAGTTGATCTCCAGTTTGGCCGTTTTCTGCAGCAACTCGATTCACTTGTCTCGTGATTCGACCATGGTTCCATTCAAGATGGGATGAAAGAGAGTGTCTTAGCAACTTGAGAGGATAGAAGAGCGGGCAGGAATGTGTATATGTTCTTAGTTTGGGAAACTTCATGACTTCATCCGTTCTCATCCAATCTTTGCATTTGTTCAAGGTTGACTGCTCTTTGTTGTTGGGTGGACAGCGTCGTTCCACTGCGCCCCTCTGCATGTTGCACGACCCGGCTAATTCGAGGCATCTTTGCTGTGGTGGTGTCCCTGTCAGTGCTTGGAACTTGCCAGTGGCAGGTGCCGCGACTGGGGGCCTGAAGGGTCTTGGTTTTGTCATGTTGAAAGGAAGCAAGGAAGCATGTTCAGCACTTCACAAGAACAGATTGACAGACGGTTTGAACAAGAATGAGCAGAATCACCGTGGAATGGGTCGTTTCAACAAGCTGTTTCAAGCTTTTTTCAAGCCTCGAAATCTGAAGTATAGAAAAATTGCATGTAGGTTCCTAGCAGAAGTATCAACGAAGATTTTGTTACCAGAGAGTGGTTGTTTCGAGTTGCAGGACCGTGATCTTCGGAGCTTTGCGCTTCTTGGCTGCCAAATAAAGCAGTTCGCTGTCCTCACCTCGGGTCCCCGGGGTATTGAAGTTAGGTGGCCATTCCTATGAAGGGTGCCTCAGCAAGGTGCGTTTGCTTCATTTAAACATCTATATTGGGACGAGATTTGTTGACTTCGGATTGTGTTTTCTGGGTGAAATATTTATAGTTATGATATACGTACCTTAAGACAACAGTGTTAAAGGTGTTAGGGGGGGCCATCAGCCCCTCAGGATCCAATCCCTTCTTGTCCATGGGATGCAATCAACGTTTTTCTGTTTGTTTTTGTGAGCAGACTCTTTCCTGCATACACCTCCCCAACTTTACCGACCGACCTTTCGTCCACCTCCCGCTTCTCAAAAGGTGTTATAAGTTATATACATACATATATATATATATTATGTGCGTGTGTGTGTTCCCACAGGGCCCCTGGGATTGATACCAGGATGAGGCAACAGGTGCCTGTTTCTTTTTCATCCTTTCCGAGGCGACAGTTGCGCCGGAGCCTGAAGGATTGGGGATTTCCAGAGCAATTCTTTGAGAAGGTGCGCTTTGGGCACTGAGTCCCGGTGTTTTCTTGAGCGCGTTTTTTGAAGGCTGATGCACGCAGGACTGAAATACATGAGGTACTTGTTACAACTGTCTGGCCCCTACTACATACAGTAGTTTTGAATATGATAAGATGCAATTCTTCACCCTCAAGAAAGCCTTGAAGGACCATGAAGGACCATCCCTGCCCTGTGGGTGATGGCAGAACTCCAAAGCCAGGATGAGTAAAGGAGTGAGTAGGTGAGGGAGTGAGCGAACAAAACTGTGCCACAGCTTTTGGACTCCCAGCTACGCGTGTCGAAGGTCATCATGGACTTTGACCGCTCGGGCGTGGGGCGCTTGTCACTGGAGGATTTTGATCGTCTGGCTCAGGAGTTTGGATTTAGAGTGAGCTGGCGGGAGGCGTGTCCCTGCCAGCAAGCAATACAACAAAGAAACCTAATGCAGCACTCATTCACAGAGGAAATCGTTGTCTTGAAATCATGGCATGAGGCAGTCTGGCAGTCCGAGAAAGTTTGGTTCTCATTGTGTGGGTTGTTTTGTTTGGGCATCCCATGGGTTAACTATTTGGTAACTATCTGTTGAAGAGGACTGAAAGTCCACTTCAATAACTTCAGTCCTTGTCTACGTTTGGTCTACATCGACCGGTTTCGGCATCCGACAGTCACAGGAGTTGCACGTCAGCTTCAAGCCGCAACGATTGGTCCCAGTGTTTTATGCCCTGGACATTGGCCAGTGCCTCGCCCCCGCACTGGTGGATTTGCGGTGCACGAGGTTTGTTTGGTTGAAACATGACTGCCAGGAGTATAGCAATTGTTGCCTGTGAGTCCAGGCGAGGCCTACAATTATATAATGGGTTTTTGAACAACTTATTGTGCAACTACATGTTTGAAATGGATAATTTCTGTTCTAGATCTATTCGGGGATGACTCTTTGCAGCTTCGCTATGTTTTTGTGCAAGACGAGTTGAGTTGTTAGCACCTCTTCATGTCGCAGCCTAGTGGCTCGAAGGGGAGCGGGCCGTCCATAAGGGTTTCGGCTTTAGACCATGGCGCCGAAAGCTGTCGCCACTGCCTACACCGGCCAGGAGACTGTGTTGGATTGATTGCCTTGCAGATCCAACTCACTTTGATGCGGCCTTCTGAACAGTTGCAAGTTCTTTGATTTGGCTAGCATTGGTGAGTGTAAGGGCTGGCTAGCAGGGTGGGCTTGCGCCTGCTTCCAGCTTGGCCCATGAACCGATGAACCGACTCTGGGAACCCAATGAATTCGTACGAGCGCCTTCTTTGCGGACGGAAGCCTTCCTCCCCCGCGCCCTCAGTCGGAGTGAGCTTCCGTCCAAAGAAGCGTGAACCTATCCGACCGTTCGCCAGTATCAGTAGCAGGTAACCTAGTAGTTTGTCTTAAGTAGCCGCCTGCTTGATTAAGTGAGGGCGAGGGCCTGTAGCGGACTAAAGAAGCAGGACTTGAAAAATACTATATATATAATATTAAAGGATAATATAGTATATAATATAATTTATACTATATATATATATATTACAGTTCCCCTCCGCATCAAGACTCTCCGCCTCCTTTGCCCCTCACGACTGCGATTGATCCGGTGAAAACCCCGACGGCTCGAAATGGCTCGAGACGCATTGGCATTTGAGTGATGCGCCAGGAGTTCAAGGATCAAGGAGGTGGCAGTGATACGCTTGCGAAACTTGGTCTTTTCGCTGCTTGGCAGGCATTTCCGCAAGTAAAGTGTTTGAGCCACGGCACATGGTGGTCCGACAGCTTTGCTGCAACCCATTTAAGCTGGGTGCAGTTCCTGTTGTTATATTTGTAATAGTCTAAGTCTAGTGCCCCCAACAGATAAACAACGAATCCCCTCATGAACGATTGGAAACCGCTTCTACCTGCTGAAAGTGTATATACTGTGTATATATATATATATACATAATAGACTATGCTTCTTTGGTAAATGGCACCTGCCCTCAGGGATGCCAAAAGACACCGTTTATCACCCCGAATCCTACCACCTGCCTGGAGTGTCTCCTTCGTTGCCTCCGCTTGGTCTCACCCATGGGGAAAGATGAAGTCGGCTGGGGCTGATTAAGTTGGCCTGTGACGACATCAACATGTGCATGAGGATTGTTGGAAGGTCAGTCGGGCAACCTGCTGAAACCTTAGCACCGTGGCACCGGCTGAGATTTTCTTCGTCTTCACCCGTGCAGTTCACCCGACAATCATCGATGCCTCAAAGAGTGTCGACCCGGAGACAGGTCAGCCATCTCGTGGGCTAGTGGGTGGGTCGGATTGAGCTTGCCAGTGCTGAACACACCAGAATCGCGGTTCATCAAAATTGGTTTGCATTGTCATGTGTGAGAGCCAGTAACTTGATTGCCCACTTGTCAGCCACACACTGGTTGAGTGGATCCGCACCTCGCGCGCCAGTGATGTCCTGCTCTGCCGCAGGGAAGAAGTATTTTGCCTACGGGAACATGACCGTGGTCTTGGGGGAGACCTTTGTCACCATCATCACCGCGCAGCTCATGTGCCTGGTGCTCGGCGGCCAAAAGCTCCTTGCACTGGAAACCGGTTTTGGGGGCACACACACACGCATGCACAGAACGAATGGGCAGTCCATTGACCTCAAAGGCACCCAAAGCCATCCAAAGGCAAAAGCGGGTCGGAAGGATGATTGAGGGAATAGCAAGTAGTTCGTGTCCGTTGGTCCTCCATGTGATCCTTGAGTTAATTCCTTTCTTTTTCTTTCTATTGCGTATGCAGGTGCGCGACTAAGTCTGCGAACCCCTTTTTTCAAGACAACCCCCCCTCTAACCTCCCGTGTGTGAAACCATCAGTTCCTTCACACAGCTGTTTCCTTGTGTCAACTGTCAAGTTGTTCCTAGTAGCTTCTTGTTCCTAGTAGCGATGCCAGGAGCCCCTAGTAGCGTCCTTGCTCCTAGTAGCGATGCCCTTTGTTCCTAGTAGCTTCTTGTTCCTAGTAGCAGATCGCCAGTTTTGTTGCACTTTAGATCTTCCAAATTGGCATGTGGTTGTTTGAGGGAACAGCCCCATTCGGCTGTCGTCCGTGCAGGTCTAGAGATGACACCAGAGCTAACACAGTCGGGCACATGCGGTTCCCGTATCCGTATCCTGTTCCGCGGTTTCGGGCTCCTCAATGGATGAAACATGGGGAACCGGTCCGCAGTGGCGCCTGAGGCAGTGGCGAAAGATTTGGGACCCGGCGCCCATGAAGATCTTCTCGGTGATCGGCTTTTTGCAACCCAGCAGCAGGGGGGGTTCTGGAGCCATGGACCTTTGGTGGTACTCATTGCCATGGTGGATGCGTGCCAGGTCTGCACTCGTGGATGAAGAAATCGCGAGCGCAAAACACAGATGGACACTGCCTTGTGGCGAATCAGCATAGTATGTCAGTTCTTGGTAAATCCTTAGAATGTTGAAGAATGTTGTGTTGTGGTGCTTTTTTCAGGTACGCCTTGGGAGACTACTTGGAGATGGCTTCCATGGGATCCTTAGGCGGAGCTGCTTATCAGATCCTCCTCCAGTCCAAGCTGGTCATTACTGCGCTCATGAGCCATGGCCTCCAACCCAATAATAATGGCCTCCAACCTAATAGCGCTCATGAGCCGTGAAGTATCTTGAGGCTGTTGCAACATGTCCCAGCTTGCCCCAAGTGCTTGCTCCCACGGGCAGCCTGCCCCATGGGTCATGGGTCATTACACCAACTAAAAGGAGCCATAGAGATGTTAATGGTTGTCGACGTTTAACATGATCTTTGGACTTGATTGCAGCGGCATTAGGGTTTGAGTTTCCTCTACCGGGCTGGGTCTACGCAAGGAATCCCACTTAGCAGCTGCCTCATGGGGAATGTTTCAGGGCACAGCTGGTAACTACCTAGTCCACCTTTCGATCTTCATTTGCATGGAGTTGCTGCTGATTGGCAGTTTTCAAGTATTTGTGATTCACCCACTGAAAAACAGAACACATATAGCCAGCTGATTCATCACTTTGGGTGGAGACTGCGGCTAGATCACACAGTGACATAGTCAGCGCATTGAAATTCAACAATGTTCAAACATTCAGAAGGGGTATCGCCGCTTGGAGTTCTGGAAGCAAGCAGAATAAGCCTTTTTTTTGAAACACCGCCATCGCATCCCTTCGTGTGCATGTGCTTGTTCTCCCAAGCGCTACTTGCTGTCAGTGCCGCCTCATCTGGGAATCACTCCGGGAACGGAACTCGTTTTCGTTAGGATGTGGGGCATCAAGGGCACCAAGCAGACGGCATTGCAGTGGAACATCCTGATTTTGGCTGCTTGGACTCGCCTCAAACCTTCTTTGTTATTTTTGTGATGTCACAGATGTAGGCATTCAGTAACCAAGCCATTCGACTAATGTTGTCATACGAGTCATACGTTTATTGATCTTGTGAAGCTAGGTCAGATGGAAACTGGAAGAACTAAAATCATGAAAAATCACCCCAATGTTTGTTTGATCATTTTTTGCGGTTGATGTCACCACGGACACAGCTTCAAGAGTAGCTATATAAGAGCACCCAGCTTCAAAGCTTGTTAGTGCGAAGCATGTCATTCCTGTTGACATTGGCCCAACAGGCAGGATGAAAGAAACTTGCATCGCCAGGTGATGTTCTCCATGTGCGTCTATATGCTTGGAGGGAAGAGCGACAGCGGCGGCGGAGGCGCGATCGCAGGTGGCACATGCCTCAGATGCCTAGGAGGTTGAGGGATTGGATGTGCTGTGTGCCAGACTTGGGTTCAGCTTGGAATTTTGTTGGTGAGGGCTTTGAACTGTTACAGTTCGGATGTAGGATGAGTTATGTAGGGAGCTGCAGCAGTGGAGCGTTCATGCCAGCCATTATGTAATTACGGAAAGATTTGCTCTAGGACTCTAAGGAAGAGCTCTAGGATCCTAGTACTTGGCCTTTGTGTGCTTGGGCGTGGGCATTGGGTACGTGGATGCTTCTCGAGATGGACGATAAACCGTGCTTCTCAATTGTTATATACAACTGGATGACAGCAGAAGCAGGAGGTCAAGAGGTGTTTGATGGCTTGGTTGTGTCTGAGCTGTTGCTCTCTCGTTCCTGGTGCCCATTTCCAAGACTGGACCCCCCCGTTCCAGTGTTCCACGCAGGTATTCCCATTGCCGGGGTGCTGAACGTGCTTTTGAAGGTGACAGTCTCGTGCCTTTGCGCCGTGCTCTCGGACAAGTACATGAAAGACTTCAAGGCCCCAAAACTAGACGCGTGGTGGGAAGTGGAAGGCTCCAATGAGGCCAAGTTCACCTGAACAAGCGTGGCTGCGTGGCTCACGTCATTATGGTGGAGTCTTCCGGATTCCGAGGTTTCTACTGAATTGGAAGACAGGTCGCCTTTCCAGCCTGGACAGGCACCATCACAACGGTGGGCGGATCGGTTGTGTAGGCCAAACCGATCCAAAGCGGCCAAAAGCCTGCAGGGCTCCTGTCATATACAGGGCCCCCCCCTCAGCACCTGAAAATTGGCCTGGTAACCGATGGCAATCAGGTTCTAGTAGCCTCCTGGAATCAAGAGCATTGTGGTGGCTTTTGTGATTCCAGTGTCACGCAATCACTGAACAGCTATTCCGTTTTCACATGGAGGGCAAGCATCTCTTGGAGCTTGAGAGGACGAGCCCATTTACATGCAGCTGGTGCAGTTCAAGTGCGCATGGTGTGCCACCATCCTCATGACTCTTGGCATGTATTAAACCACTCTGAGAAGGGTGGGCTTCCAAGGGCCGCCACTCCAAGCTGGGGGCAGCCCCAGGATATAGATGTTTGGATTTTCTGAGCCAGGCAGTGGGCGAACTTGGAGTTTTCAACTTCTCACTTCAAGGGGATCGGTCCGGGTTTTTCGGGCCATGGGTCTTTCTCAAGGCGCTACATGGGTTTCTCCATGACACTCCGGTGCCGTGATGGCACCGGGTGTTCTATCCAGTCAGTGGATAAGGGGGGGATTGTCCCGCTTCATGTGAACAGATGGAAAACGATTGGAGAGGTTGAACAAGAGGTTGAACAGATGGAAAACGGTTTAACATGTTTTTTTTTCAACTGAGGGAGTCAGGTTGGGACATGTTTGGACTCAGAGGCTCCGGGCGGTGGTCTTTTGATGTACGCCGTGCACTTTTCGCAGGAAAGCTGACCTTATTTGAGGTTGCCCAGGCCAGGGGGGCCAGGATGGCCCAGTCAGATTCTTTCGTCCTAATTGATCGTATTTGGATGATTTGGATGCCAAGTTTTTGTTGCCCCCTACAGCTCGTTGTGGACATCCACGTAGTGGCTTACCCCTGACTTCGGGTCGACGGGACCGCGGGCGGCGAGCGACCAGGATCTCCTTCACGGATGGACACACCTGGCAAAATGGCTTCTTCAATGGTTGGGATGGGACCACTGTGGGCGTGCTGGCCTCCTTCACTGTCAAGGCGGAGATCCGGATCCTTTTTGAGGGGTTCACCCAGAGCTTTCTTGCGCCCGCTCGTCCAAAATTCTGCTGACCCAATGTAGTGATCAGAAAAAAGAGCACGCCTGGCTCTCCGACAACGCAGCCCCCACCCTTCACTGGGCACGACGCGTCGAGGGCTGGAGCACCATGTACCTTCTGGCCCTTTTGGACTCCGTGCTGAAGAACATCGGTGAGGCCTGCGCCGTGCTGGTGATCTATGCGGCCCAGGCAAGGAGCTTTTGATCCTTCGAAACGCCATAATTTCTTCTCCAATCAGGTTTGGGCAAAAGTCTACATCACATGACACACGTTTAAGAAGCTCAACCGTTCGCGGCCCTTCGGCGGCTCACACATTGTAAGTTGACATTTAATCGACCAGGCTACCCGGTGATGACAGAAGTCAGAAGTCCCACAAGAGAAGAACGGGTGGACTCCATGGGGCAAAAGAAGAACTCCATAGAGTGAAAAGCAGCATGCTTCTCAGAAATGAGATCGGATCTCACAAGAGATCAGGAGCTACCAATTTCGGATAATTTTGGGAGCTTTGAGCACTGAGCACTTTAGTGCACAAAAACAAGGTTCTGGAGGGCAGCAAGGAAGCCCAAACCCCTGCCTTCACCCTTGCTTCAACGCTCCAAGTTCAAGCAACTTAATTCCTTGGACCAGCTGTAGATGTGGGATGATGTGGGCGTGGAAACGCGGATGGTTTTGCGTGCGGGAACAGGTGGCTTTGCCCGCTTTTGACGACAAGCTGCCTTGCTGTGAACATATTGGTCACAACGAGGTGATATGGCTTTTTTAAATGTTCTTGAGGTTGCCTCCTCTACGTAGTAATTAATTACGTAGTCACGTGGCTACATGGAAAATTAGCTCAACAGGTGATGTCACAGGAGCCAATTCAAACGGTTTCTATTTGTTTTGGAACTGGGGCGAAGCGGCGAAGCGACTCTCCAAGGTTTGAGGTGCCAACCTTCATGTCCGTCATGGTGGTGATCCTAAGTGTCACTGCTTATGTGGGCGCCAAGCCAGTGGTTGAGAAGGCCCAGAAATACGTTGCTTGGTGAACATGTTGAGGTTTCGGATGTTTGTTACTACTAGTAAGGCACTTGTTACTAGTAGCGATGCACTTGTTCCTAGTTTCAGATGTTTCGGCATGACGGCGACAGATGTTCACCACGTGAAGTTTCTAAGATGTGGGGAGGGGGGCTTCGCCAGTGCTCCATAGTGGTCTTGTTTCAGCAGACAGTGCAGCCAGACCGCAAGACCACCGAAGCTCAATGTTGAAGGTTGGCTCGATGTTCCTTTAACGTCTCTACAGTAGTTGGAAGTTGTTTCACGGCAACTCGGCCAACCGTGCACAGCAAAGTCCCCCGGTGGCTGCCATATATATAGTATATACAAATTATATACTGTAGATCCCCCGTTGGCATTGACGTAGCAATATGCAAGGAACACTCATTAAGGGTTATGAGTGAGGGGCTGTTCAGGTGGGGGGTTGGAACTTGTAATATTTAAATCGTTATAGTATATATGCGTAGACTTCATTCTTTCCTTCGCTCAGGATGCCGTGGCCAAGAAATGAGGGCCGCGTGGCCCAGCCGATGCAGAGCAGGCGAGTGATGCCCCAAATTGGGACAATAGATAACAAGAGTTAACAAAGTAGTGTACTTTTGTTTCTAGTAGCAAGAAGGCTACTAGTAGTGCCACCAGGAGCCCCTAGTAGCGTCCTTGCTCCTAGTAGTACGGCCAGCAGGAGCCCCTAGTAGCGTCCTTGCTCCTCCTAGTAAGGCCAGGAGCCTCTACTAGCGTTCTTGTTCCTAGTAGGTAAATTAATCAGTTTGTTGTGGTCACGTGTTCCCGCAAGTCCTTGGTTTAAAAGCTTTGACCCTCTAGTTACTTTAGTTCAGCATGTTCAGCGTGAGAAGTTTGAGAGAAGTCCCAGGCAGGGCCATTCGCAGTTTCTTTTTTCCCTTCATTGTTCAATATAACCTTTTTTTGTGTGAGAGAAAAGAACGGAGCGGCTCGTGTGGTTTGGGCCATAGGCTTCCTTGTGGCAATTTGTTGGGACCTGTCACAGGCTGTGATGGACTTGGAGATTCAAGTAGCGGGATGACTGTGATGGGGAAACAGGTCCATGTGAAGATTGGAGTCTTTTGAGTGTTTCTGATGCTCACGGTACTTGAACAGCACAGAATACAGGCAGGAGGTGTAGGCCTGCTGTTGATGAATGTTTGGGAGTAATGGAGGCTGATGCTTGTTCCAGTAGACCTACCACCCAGGTCCAAAGTTAGTCAGTTAGTCCAAACAAAGCAAATGAACTGCAACTCATGTAGCCAGGCATAATTGAATGGCGACATGCACAGTCCGCCATCCAAATTGAAGAGTAACATGCACACACTCCATGAGCTTGGAAGGTTAAGAGTTCTTGTTTGTGGTGGCAACGCTGTATGGGCCGGGGCTAGGGCCGGGGGGCCATCAATCTGGAAGTTTGGCTGTGCAGCTTCAGGACTTGGGCAGAAAGCTTCCCTAAACTTGTTCCCCCAGCCACATCGTGCCCTTTAACGTGACCCATCCATTTCCAATCATCAGCTCCATTTTGCCTGGGCCGCACGGCATGTTTTCCTAGATTCCTAGATGCAAATATATATATATATATGTACAGTCAACCACCATGAAAGAAATCAACAGATCGTACCGCAGAATCACAGGCATGCGCAGATGACCAGTGACAAAACTCAAGTGCCGTCATTGAATACCAAGGAACGGCTATGTGGAGGTCTCAGAGCTTCTGAAGCTTTTGCTGCCCAGTCGCAGGCGTTGGGGCTGGGCTGAGGCTCCCACCCAAGGCCTGGGCTCTGCGAGCGCCGCGGGCCCCATGCCATAGGAGCGGAGATCGGCTGAGATCGGAGTGGGGTCTTGGGGCGAAAGTGAAAGTGCACAGAAGGTCGCAGGAATTCCGGAGCTGAATGATCAGCCGTTTGTTGGCTGGTTTATTTTTGACATCTCTTTGGAAAGATGTCGCAATGTGTTTAGACATGGGAGGGGTGTGATGATTGTGATTTGAGACTGATTAAGTTGTGACCAGGGCGACATGGAGGGACCAATGTGCACACTCCAAGACCGTTGCGACCTTTCAAGCTTTGGGGGGCCGGACCTCTTCGGACACCTGAACCAAAGGTGGCCGAGCTCGAATGTCTTACCGGGCACCTGAACCAGTGAGACTTTGCGAAGTTTCCAGGAGTCAAGTTGGGTGACAAGCACACCACTCGAATTCAAGCAACACGGTTTTGTAGGCGAAACATGACGAAAGCAGTTTCCCAGAAGATGCGCGAAGTTCCCACGAAAGAGCTAACAGCCAGAACATTGTAAAGAAAGCTCCGAAACGAAAACAAGGCACTTGTGGTTCTGTACCCCACCGATGATCTCCAGAACCTACAGTGTATGTCCATAGGCTCGCCGGCAAAATCTTGCAACCAGTGCTGACTCAACAACTAACTGACCCTGGCATGTGGAAATCTTCAACGCGACAAAGGGCGCGTTTTGGAGCAACAGCTCCTCCGCTGCGGCGTTGCCCACAGCCGCCCACAGTCTTTGACTCAGGTCCCAAAAAGGGGGTCATCCGGTTGTCCGGAGTGTGTCCGCTTACTGAACATGTTGGTGTTCATCATTAAGGACGCTACTAGGGGCAGTGGACCCTGGGATCGGTTGACATGGGTCATTGGGGTGCCATGTCCGATAATGGTTTTGTTGTTAAACTGGCCTTTTGTAGGGCGAGGCAAGAGGGAGTCTAAAGTGGGGAAACACTGAGCGAAAAACAATAACATTACATGTGCTGGCGTTTCTGTCCTGGATGTGGTCGGACGTGGATCCAGAAACCACATTACCCACAAGACATCACAAGAGCTGAGACTGACCTCAAGGTCGGTATAGGGATGGCTCTAGTTTGGGGGGGAGTCCAGCCCTATTTGCTTTTATGTTTTACCTATACAGTTTCCAGTCCTTAGCTTCATATTGTTCAACGGTTTTTTTTACTAGGTGTTTCTAATTCTCCGTAAAACATGATCAACACGATGTATGCTGTATGCTGTTTGGACAAGAACTTTTCTCGTACAACGATAGAAGAGGTGGACAATCAAAATAGCAACAACATAACAACACATGTGACAAAATAAGACAACATAGAACAATATATATATATATAGGGAATCCTATGGACCTTGGTAACCCCTTGCAGCGGCTGTGTTGCTTTTGTCATGCCCAGAAACATGTTTAATTGACGTGTCTTGCCTCCCATCCCCCCCACAAGACCAACTTTGTGCATTCCATGTTTGCTTCTTTACTACTCCTGGAATCTGTTCTGTTGTTTATGTTTGAGTTATTTCTTCCAATTGAGTTCAAACGCCAGTGCTTTGAACAAAGCACTTTCAACTCACAACGTAAACCACGGAAGGCTGCGTGAACTCGCACTGACTTTTCTCCTTCCGTGTGACGTGGGTGATTGGAAGGTTGACTTGATGCACACCAGATCTGGTGGCATAATTTTCAAATCAAAAACAGAAAGAGCAGAAATCACATCCAGACCCCTGCAATCAAATCATCTGCTATACATAGACCTCTCGTGGCTTCTATCCGAACTAACTCTTGCCAGTAACTGCTGTAAGCGGAACTAAACTGCTCACAGCACTTATTAACAAAGAGCCGTGTGGCCACATGGCTCGAAAAAGCGAATCACTGCTACAGCTTCGAAGGAAGCAGCACTGCGAACAGACGAGCCTGTCTCTGTAATCCAGGGATCTTGGAGCATCGCGAAATCAATGAACTCTCTGTTCAGGAGAGGATCTATTGCTGGCTGAAAAAGATGAGTGGCACGATCTCGGCCATAGGTGGAGCATCTGGCACCACCCCCCCACTAATCCTCGGATCCAGGATCAATGGGGAGTGGTGGGTGGGTTCAAAAAGGATGATGGAGCTCCTTGAGCCAAAATGGCATGATCATGCCATTGGCTCACCTGACAGAACGAGTGAGTTGACCTGAACTCTGAAATTGACCTGCTTATCCCTAGCCTACCAGACCGATGATAAGCTGACCAATTGAGTTCAAACGCCAGTGCTTTGAACAAAGCACTTTCAACTCACAACGTAAACCACGGAAGGCTGCGTGAACTCGCACTGACTTTTCTCCTTCCGTGTGACGTGGGTGATTGGAAGATATTGGAAGGTTGACTTGATGCACACCAGATCTGGTGGCATAATTTTCAAATCAAAAACAGAAAGAGCAGAAATCACATCCAGACCCCACGCTGACCTAGAGATCTGGAAACACTGCTCGTACTGACTTCCAACCTAGCTTAGTTCCTACATCCATCTTATTCCTAGATGGTGGATCAGCCGGGTTCGCATCTGTTGATACCCGGTCCAAATAAGCAAGAGCTCTGATCTCGAGAGCCAACTGCCAGAACACACCCGTGAGCTCACACATGTCCTCTTTGGACGAGTAGCCCTTTACGAGCGCGCCGAGAACCGGTTCGGAATCAACAAAGATCAAGATCCAAGAACCCGTGATTAAATCCCTAAACGACGCGAGCGCGACGACGACCGCAAACATTTCCACCATGGCGATCTGTGACTTTCGGGGCAGCCACTTCTTTATGAGCCGCTCCGGCACACGAGCGCCGAACTGCAGTGGTGTGCGATCGACGCCAAACAGAACCCCACCGATCCAGGGGTACTCAAGGCTGTCTTCTCGCTCGTCAGGAAAACTACCATCTGTAAAAATGACAAAATCAGCTTTCTTTTCAGTGATCAATTCAATCGGCCGAGCTGGGCCATTTTTAATCAAGTGCGACCACTCATTCAAGGCGAGCCTGATCGGCTTATTCACCGAGAGAGCGGGCACCCTAGAGTACTGTCGTTCGGACAGCGCCCTGAGAAATGCCCTGCCGACCTTTCCCCAAAGCTGGGACGAGCCAAACATGAGCTTGCCACGCAGTTTCCCTGCCTGGCCTGGAGATAAAACACCAGAACTCAAAATCCCGTCGATTTCATCCAAGAGTTCGGCTTTTCTGCTTTCTTTGATCAACAATTTCATGTTTGATAAATCGTATGTCACACCTAAGATGGTCGGAGCGGTCGACTTCTGAAGTTTCTTCTGATCGAACCTCGCTCCCAACCACAGGTGAACTGCTTGTGCCGCGATGAACGCCGAGTCGATCGTCTCGGACGGCTCGAACCCGTACTTATCATCGTAAAAGTTGAACGCGGCCACGGAAAATACCCTCCTAAGAATATCCGTAATCAAAGCAGATCTGCGATTATAGTTATACACAGCGGACACCAATCCGAAAGAGTGTCCTATCATCACGAAGAAACCGACCCTGCCTGAACTAGGCTCCCTCAGAGAGATCACACTCCATCTGCGGTGTGCAGGATCTATGGGTACTTGCCTATAGGCTTTTCTTTCATCAAGTACCCAGCCCTCCAAGGATCTGCGACCAACGTGCGAGCGCAACCATCTGATCGCCGCCACATTCGTGTCCGTCGACGGCAGGTCAAGCTTCTCCGTGATCTCAGTCGCCACATTGATCCCATTGACGGTGGCGCTGTCGACTCCCCTGACCTTGTTTTTCTGCACGACCTCAAATCTCTGTGTAGGTATCCAGGGGGTGCCTACGATCTTGCTCACTTCATCTTTTGAGAAAAATGGACCTAGGGTAACTCCTTCGGCTACATCTTCCAAAGTAGCCTCCCAGACTTTTTGGGTGTTTTCAGTGACTTCACATTTACGAACATTAGCCACAACTCTTGCGGAAAAATCCCAGGCCCGTTTTTCAAGCTCATTGAGCTGCAAAACTGTTTGCTCTTAATCGAAAGGATCCCACCGATTGGATGGTGTGATGCTCCCGACAATCGGCAGTCCTGTCAGCATCTGATCAACGAGCTTCGCGTCCACGGAGCGCGCGGCAGCTGCGAGTTCGCGCCAAAGAGCTATATGAGTGCATGTTCCCAGCGCGAGCGGCTGCCCGTCATCAACACCTCGGAGCAAACGGCGCAACCAAGGATCTGGAATTGCAGATAGCTCACGATCGGTATGGGGTAGCAGAGCCGATGCGCGGTGCTCCCAGTAGTGCAATGCACGCCCTCTATGTGAGATCACCCAATCCGGGTGAAGAGCAGTAAGAGCCAATGCTTCTTGAAGATCAGGCTCCAGCATAGGTGCCCGTGAGAACGGATGTATGGTGTTCAGGGCGACCTTGACTGCTTCCCCCGGTTCGAACTCTGCAACCAGCAAAGGCGGGAGTACAGACTTTTTGAGTTGGTAACCTGCCCCAACCGCCTTGTGACCGGAGCTCTCTTGTCGATGAACTGACCACGGAGTTGGTTGGCCGAGCGGCCGTTTGCGAGCAGCAGCCGGCGTAGTCATTGTGAACGTCTTGGCATTGGGATCGAAGTTGGAGCACATTGCCACCGCCCATTGGCGGCACAGCTCGTGTGGATACACCTGAGCTCTCTTGGTCTTGAACTGTCGACGGCCCTGCACCAACTCTGTGCCGATGAGAGGATCGTGGTGATGGGGTCGAACTGATCGATCACATCGTTGAGCCAGTGGTTGCAGCTCGGCTGTGGTAAGGAGCGCTGTTGGCTTCATATGCGGTGAACCAAACCTGCACATATCGAGCTCAATGCGATGGCTCGAGCTGGCCAGTTCCCGGATTGGTGGCATAGCCCATAGGTAAGAGCCCAAGGGGTTCTCCAAAGACCATCTGATGCCATAGGCTTGGCAATGGCTGATCAGGTCCGCTGTGATCTGCATGAGCTGATTCCCGACCTCGACCTTCAGCTGATCACCCGGCTTCAGACCGGGCAGTCCATAGAGCGCTTGCGATGAGCGCAGAGGAGGAGGACCACCGTCGGCTTTACGAGCCAAGCTAAAAGACGAACAGGGAGTACCGCAATGAATGTAAGAGATGTAGCCCTCTTTGAGCAACATTTGAACATGTAGGAGAACTTGAGCATCTGTGACATCAGTGGAAAAAGGGACGAACTGGTTCGCCTCCAGCTCGATGGGAGGAAGGCAGGCAAAACCGGCTTCGCGCATGGCACGCGTGAGCACGGCTTCGCCGGCGAAGATTTCCAGGAAAAATTGTCCACGTAGTGGCTTGCGCATAGAGCCCCAAAAAGGACCAGAACTAGTCATGTCGACATCATCTGTCGAGCAGTCATGCGTCCCAGTGACTTCTGG
This sequence comes from Durusdinium trenchii, assembly GCA_963970005.1. Classification (NCBI taxonomy): domain Eukaryota; class Dinophyceae; order Suessiales; family Symbiodiniaceae; genus Durusdinium; species Durusdinium trenchii. The sequence goes on from CAXAMN010011780.1 coordinate 327,610, forward strand.
GGCGAGCGCGGCTCCAGGAGCAACTCAGTGGTTGCCCACCATGGAGTGAGCTTGGCCGCATTCCATGCACAGGTGCTTGAACCTGCACTTGTCTCCGAGCGAGCATCCCATGGAGGAGTTGTAATAGTGGCACCTCTTGGCACCCTTGACAGACTGAGCCGCCTTGGTAATTGACTTCCACTCTGAATCCGGGATGCGCTTGTCACGATCTGCTGCGCTGCCCGGTTTGTCCGACTTGACCACCTTGTTCGTGCTGGATGCCCTTGCCTTGGCGAGCTCATCCCGCAAACGTTCGAGCTTTCTCTTGCGCTTTGCTGCCTTGGGAGAGGATGGCTTGTCAGCGCCGTCTGCAGCGACCCGATCTGACTGAGCTTGCTCGTGCTCTTTCCGGGGATCAACCCGCGACAAGAGCGCCTTTGTTCTGGCGTCATTCCAGAGATATTTGTGGTTGATGAGGACCTCCTTGAGCGCGGCTTCATATGAGCTATACTTCTCCCTTTGTTCAGCTTGGAGCCGAAAGGTCTTCTTGCGGATGAGCGTGTCGGCCATCATCACGAACGGTAGGCTTGGACACTCCACTCGAAATTGTTCGAGCTGTTGCAGGTAGTCGAGCGGCCCTGCTGTCTTGGAGTACGAGCAGATGTTGAGAAAATCCAAGGCCATGAAGAACGCATGAATCCTGTTCATGAGAACATGCACATCAGTGACCGCTTCGGGTTCATCGGCCTTGGATACTGTGAGCAAGTCTTCTGCGTTCTTGGTGAGCCCTGACTTCTGAACTATGGTGTCTGCTCTGGTGCGAACTTCTGACATGGTGTAGAAGGGCACCATACCGTTGACGAGATAGTCGCGGTTGAGCTTCTCAACGAACTTCTTGTGAGGTTCCTTAGAATCGATGAGGATCACGTCCGGGTGAGCTCGAACAAAACGTGACCTGAATTCAGCATGGTCCTCTTGAGCCAACTCCGGAATCTTGTTCGGATCCTCTTCCATGCGAGCTCGGCGACTGGCGAACTGTGTTTGCAGAGCTTGGCATGCTAGCCATACTGCAGCGAGCTGCATGACGGCAAGATCTCTTTCACCGGTAGTCGATCCGAGTTGATCTCCCGGGATGAGTGCTCTGATGCCTTCTTTGGCGTGAGCCGCCGAATCACCTAGCATGGCGAAGATCTCGACTGTCAAGAGACCATTATCCGCAGCGGCTCTGCACAGGTTCTCGCTGAGTGCATGCCGAGCGAAGATTTGCCTCAAGGCGATCTTCGGTGTTCGATCCTCACTGGTGTAAGTGGTGCGATCTACCATTGCTTCTTCCGATCTGAGGAAGGGCCAAGATCTCTTGCAGCCATAAAGAAAATTTCACAGAAAACAAGGGGCATTGGATCACTTACAAATTAAGGGATTGAAATCAAGACTGTCACTCATGATTGAAAAGAAAACATGATCATCGGCCGAATCCGAACAAGTCGAACGACTGCGCATTGGTTTTCTGCTATAACTAGGAGTTGGCAGCCTGCAGCTTACTCTGGCAATGCTGGCAGACCATTCCCGGAGCGATCGATCCGAACGATACCACATCATCTAAAGACAACCTACCACAAATGGTGTGCGTCGGGTTGATCAAAGCCTGTTTTATGTGGTATCGAAGATCTGATGCCACAAGCGCGCGCGGGGGTAGAGAGCTCTTAACCACATACTCGCATGGGGAAGGTTCGACGACATCGTCATCGTCCTCCACTTCGAACTTGGTCCGATCCGGAACCCATTCTGACCGAATGCGAGCGGCTAAGTCCTTAACCATGCGAATGGAGAGCTCTTTACGCTGCCTAGCGTACTTGAGCACCAATTGGCTGGGATCTTTCCAATTGGCTTGCAACCCGATGATCTTGTCATCCACTTGCGAATTAACTGCAGCGGACAACAAGGTGGCCCTCATGGAGTGCCACGTGATCTCCGTCGTAGAAGACCTGGCTTCGTCAGCGTGGCCTTCAGTGATCACTCCATCCGTTTGCGCCACGTCGATAGCGCAGCTCAAAAAATAACGGAGCCACGGGATGCTCTTTGGGTACGAGACCGGTGCGATATCGAACTCGGTTTCGCTCACCAAATCCCAAATGAAAAAGTCTCTATCTCCTACAAATGGTTGAAAAATTTTCCATCCTTCGTCTAGCCATGCGATCCCCGACAACGAACACCGCGGAACCGCGAATCGCGTTCCCCTTCGCTTACGCTCGACCTTGGTTTGCCAGACCAGTCCCATGAGCGCATCCTCGGTGATCGCCAAGGACGTCGGAGCCACATGTCTGCCATCATCCCACCTGAGCGAGGCGTAAATGAGGATGAGAGTCCACCAGACGAAAATGGCTGCCGGGATCTTCTCTTCGATGATAAGAGCATTCACTAGGTATTCAAGAGCAGCCACTGCCGGCAACGGAACAGCGATCGCCTCCTTCAGTTCCTTGCCCCTGTCTTGATAGACCTTCTCAATGATGGCCCCGATCGCGGGAGAATCAACAGAAGGGGGTTCCATGACCAACCTCTTGCAGACCCACTTCACGGCGTACTTGAGAGCTGGCAGAACCGATGGTCCGCACCCCGAATTCTGGAGGTGAAGACAATATCGAGCGAACACGGCTTCGGTGAGGGGGTAAACGGAGATTCCGACCGAACTGGCCCACTTCTCCATCTTTTCCCAAACCAACACGTTCACACGTATCGTGCGAAACGCACCCGAGCTGAAAACCATGGATCGAATTTCGGCTTGCTCCTCCGCTGAAATCTGTTGGCCAGGGAGCGGCTTGCTGATGAGCGCATGATCTCCAGCTCTCATTGCGATCGCTTTGAGCCTTGCAGCCCATCGGATCTTTTCGCTCTGTTCTTCCGACTTCAGGGAAGTCACCTCTTCACTTGCTGGGATCATCTTGGGTTTCTTGACTAAGGGAATAGCCGGATCCGGGAGACCAAGCCTACTGGGCGGATCGACCCTGCTGGCTGGCCTAACCGCCGACCCTTCCCCAAAACCCAAATCAGTGGCGATCTCTCCCATGATCTTGTCCCTCGATTGGTGCACCAGACTGAACAGGAGAGGCACCAGTTCAATTTGTCTCAGCACCGCATCCCGATCCTCCTGGTCGCCCCCCCATTGCGACGAGCATCCGTGCGATCTGCTCGTCCGGACCTTCATTGTCGTCCAGAGCCAACCAAAACTCGGATCTCCCGAGTCCCAGCTTGCAAAGAGCGCGCACGAACGGCTCGTCGAAGACCGGCAGCTGAAGGAAAGCTGCGAGCGAGCGATCCATGGGACCGGAAAGAGAAAAATGAAATCAAAATCGTATCTTGCGACGTGAACATGTCATCGATAAAAATAAACAGATCAAACAGGCATGAACATGCAGGGAACCAACCCGAACGTGTCCCGCGCGCGAACGCCCGCTCGAACCGAAACCGCGCGACGAACGTGACGAACCGGTCCCGCGAACGCGCGTCGAACGACGTGGTCCCCTATCAACATGCCCTGAACCTGTCGTGGTGAGGAGGCCAGGGATCTTGGCCCACCTCTGATAACCTGGCGATCGCGCCGACATTGATCAATGTCAAAGCCCACCGCTCGGCAGTTTGGATCGATCGATTGTAGAGGTGTTATATTATCATATCATATGGCCATCAGAAACATGGAACAGGCTTCAAATAACAAGAAAATTTGAACAAATATGAGCAAATCTTAAAAATTAATAACCTCTTATCTTGAGGATCGATCGAACGACCGAAAGGGTGCTCAGGCATGATCCCACCCGAACCACCTGCCCAGTCTGATAGACTGGTCGGCCGCCTTGATCAGTTTTCCACCACTCCAAAAAGCTCCCGGGTCGACCGGGTGAAAAACGGAGAAACCTGATCCGACTTCACGCGCATTTCCTCGTGCGCGCTACTGCAGATCAGAGTGACCTGGCCCCAGAGATGCTGGAGCTGCTCCCGGCGTCGTGGCCTGAACAGGCTCCTGCACTAGTGGTGGCTCGGCCCTTGTCGGGAGCTCTAGATCACCGGGAGGGAGCTCTTCGATGGTAGCTGTAGTCTCATTGAACACATGAGACCGGATCTGAGTCGCGAAAACAGCTGGAGTGACCTGAGCGGAAGATCTTGCATACCGCCTATCATTCCTCGCCTGGTCTCGAGCCTCGTCCTCGATGTGGTCGGTCGAGCGAGTTGGCGGTGCGTTGAAAGACCTCCTTGACAGCTCATAGTCGGCCTGAGCTGTCACGGACAACCCGGGCTGATCAGCCCTGGCCTTTGTGTTGGCCTCTTCTGCAGCGTGCTTCCATGCGCCACTAGTAAGAGCAGGCGGTCCCGCTGGAGCAATCCTGCTGGATCCAGCATGCTGCATTTCGGCCAGAGCGTTGGGGTTCACAATTTCCGGCTGCACCACAAAGAGCTTCGAAGTACAGGTGATGTGGAAATTTCCCTCGTCGAGGTGACCGATGAAGTCGACGATGGATCCCACTTCACTCTGGTTCTTGGCGACCGCCGCATGGAACCAATGCTCATGAACAGCAGCAAGCTGTCCGAACTGCTCGGTGTGTTCAGGACCCTCCACCCGGGCACGAGCCTGCCTGACATTCTGGATGGTCTGGATGAGCGTGGGCCCAGAGATGTGGGACACTGTGAGCCATGTGCCTGGTACCGAAGTCCTCTGGCACTTCAGATCCAACCTGTTGTTGGCGTCCCTGAACCGGAACTCAACTCTGTCAGCATCATTGCCCATCGCGTCTTGCGACGATCTCTGGCACACTCGCAACTCAAAGCGCGAGCGCGCATGATCGCCCGCAACCACTGCACCATTCGGCCCAACGGAGTATGTTCGTCCTCCGCACTCGAAAGAGAACACCGTGACCCTCCAGCCGACAAAACTGGCCACCACCACCGAGAGGCGTGGCTTGCCACGGTTTGCCTCCCTCACCAGCACCTCGTCAACGAACTGCTGCTGGACTGTGAGATCTGTGTCCGCCCTGTATCCACGAAAGATCCAGTGGAACAAGACCTCATTGCCGTTGTACACCTTGACATCGGTGTACGATGCCGAAGTGTCCCGGAGCATCGGCCATGAAAAAGGTTGGAATGCCGGATGGCTGAGAGCCTCAGCCGTCTCACGATCCCAGCCCGCATTCATCGCCCCAGTCTCTGTGTCCAAGGCGATCACGACCACAGCTTTGATCCCATCGAGCGTGTAGTTCCCGAACAGGGACAGGTGGAACCCAGAATTTGGCGGCATAACTTGATCACGTTCCGTCAACACGTTGATGGAACTAGCCGAGTTTGCCATGATTTCTCTAGGCAGCCATCCCTGAAAAGGGGAGATCCACCATGACGATCGAGTTTTCCGCCATGTTCTCCTCGTTGTATTCGAGCCAGTCCAGAAACTTCGGGAGCTTGACTTCGAAGGGATTGTGAGCTGCATTCGCTCCTCCCGAGCTGAACGTAGCTCCCTGGGAGCCCCATCCTCCGCCGCCACGGCCACTCCAGTGACCACCACCTCCACGGTAGCCCATGGAAATCGCCCAGGCCCAACGGCGAACGCCGTAAAGCGTTCAAAAAGGATGATGGAGCTCCTTGAGCCAAAATGGCATGATCATGCCATTGGCTCACCTGACAGAACGAGTGAGTTGACCTGAACTCTGAAATTGACCTGCTTATCCCTAGCCTACCAGACCGATGATAAGCTGACTAAGACCTTCTAAGTGTCATATTATCATATTAATTTAGAGATTGGTCATTTTGAATAGCTTTTAATAGAGGCCGTAGCCTGCATACTCCTAGGTGATGCAGGTCTTGTTCTTTCAGTACTCCTTACCGCTCTAAATCAGATGTTTGTGTTGATTCACGGTTTTCAAATCCGCCTCGGCCAGTTCCAAGCGAGAGACATCCTGCGCAGGAGATGGGAGGGTTCTTTTTTTTTGGTGAAGGTGACACGTCGCAGTGGGGGATGGGAAAGACAGTATTTCTGGTGTGTCCATGGTCTCACCGCTACTAGGAACAAGGACGCTACTAGGGGCTCCCATCAGTTGTGCAGCCTTGGAAGTCGCATGGCTTTGGAGCAACGGTGTGCCTCTCTGTAAGACGGGAGAGTGCCCGCTTCGAATCGTTCAGCCGCTCGTGCCATGGACAAACCGGTGTTCACTTTTAGGACCATGCAGCAGCTCAATTGAACCGCACCAGGTCTCACAATGTTGCCTTGGGGCTGGTAACCTGGTACCAAACAAGCAGAGGGGTTCGAGTGATTCGTAGGTGCATGGTTGGTGTCATGTTAAAGGGGCTGATGCCGATGCAATGGTTGAGATGTTACAGGCAGGGTTCTGTCCCATTGCCATTAACATCCATTAACAGTCGGCAAATAAAACAATAAATTAGCACCGTTTTGAAAAAGGCCTTTACTAACCATCCACTGCTCTTTGTCATGGGATATACCCAAATCATAGGGTTTATAGTCGCGGTCAAGTCTGTCACTTGTGACTCTCCAGGTTTCGTGGAGATGATCTTTACAAAAAGACAGCTGCCTTGGACAAGCTGAAAGAGGCAAGTTTGTCCGCGAAAGGGGCAGGAATAAAAATCAATCATGAACAACATCCCTGTTGGTATTTCCCCTAGACAATCGGTTGAACGACCCCTCTGTGGTAACATCAAGGAGGACTGAACAACCTGATGGGTCACGGCATGCCCTATCGCTGGTCAAGACTTGCTAATGCTCACGGTGCACCCGTCAAAAGGGGTGTGCCAATGGCCCGCCGGATTTCTTTTCAAGATTTCTAGACTGGGCCCGTCTAGTAGTCAGAATCGTCATCTTTCTACCAGTCTAGTCAGAATCGTCACCAATGTGCCCTTGGGCACGTCTACTAGTCAGATTTAACGGCGCCACCTTTGCAGAATCGTGCCGAATCATGCCAATCATCATCCTGCCCCCGCAGGAGTTCAACCGAAGGGTGGTCCGGCAGAGGAATGAGCAACAAAAGGTGGAGAAGACTCTTCTGAACGCTGTGTGGGGTTAGCCCAGCAAGCTGGAAGCCTGGTTAGAACTCCACAAGGAGATTTGTTCCTTGATGATCTTTATGCTACTTGGCATTTGGTGCCACACATGGCAATGGCTGGGTTGTTAAAAGCTCTCGGCATCCATTGGGTCTTGGGTTTCGTTTCACCAGGCTTCGGGGAGTAGGTTCAACACTGGTAGGACGCCATGAGTCCCCACCAGGAAGATCTGCGAAGTGGTGTCATGACCCACGTCGGAGACTGCTAAGCTACCAGGACCTTCTTAGGGGTGTCATCCTAGCACGCTCGGATGTGTCAAGGGGGAAATGGAACGATCACCCGAAGCAGAGAATCCATGGCGGTCCCCTGTGGACTCACGGCCATCTTTCGTGGGTTTGGAGGAGTTCGGGGGGTTCGGGTTCGGCTTTCTTGGATTGGATGAACATTCGTGCCGTTGTGACATGTTCTGACGATTCTTGACCCACAGGCTGACTAGTACGGTCTCTTACTACGAGGGAGCTTGGTTTTCATAGACGGTGCCGAGATGTACTATGGCACCAGTGTTCGGCCCTGTGATGGTGATGATGATGATGCTGGTGATGGTGCTGGATTCTCCTATGGGTCACTCGCCCTAGCGCCTTTAGGCATCGCGAGCTTCACAAGCGTTCGGGAAAGCAAGGCATCTCGGGGGAGTGGGCAAGCACATGGCATAATACTTGGCAACGAAGAATGATTCGGCACATACTGGATCACAACATGCAGCCCCCAGCAGACTAATCAGATCCACCTGCAGTGGAGGGGCGGGGGTTGTAAAATGTTCACGTTCCCCTCACCTCAGGTTTTCACAGGGACCCCTTTGCAATCCTTTGCAACGCTGTCACTACTGTAGATGTTTACAATTTATGCATATACAGTATTATACAGTATACAATATGACGTGTGAGGTGTTTTGATCAATATATCTTTTGGACCCATGCCAGTGGCCAGAGTTTGCGAGATTCTCCCACAGTTTCGGTTGATTTTGATCCCGTTGTTTGCCCTTCAGACCCCATTATATATGTTGACTTGTATTGACGCAACGCTTGCAGCGCCAAGAGCACCTGGAAGCCCAAAGCAGCCCAGGCATCAAAGAGTCCCACAAACACATCAAAGACCGTATACCTCCAATGCAAGGTGAGTCGAGTTGCATCTGATCATTTGGTGTGCTTTGGCCACCTAAGCAATGCCCTTGTTACTAGTATAGCTTTGGCCAACAACATCCCAAGCAATTGACATCCCTTCGGCTTCGCCGCCTGGACAGCCAGGCACCGTCACCCAGGCTCCGCAGATGGAGTCGGTCCGGGGATCCGAGCCAGACGGATGCTCCCGCGTCGATCGACGCGGTCAGTGGGACACCATCCCCCTGGGTCCACATCAGGAGCAGAGTGGAGAATGGAATAATAATGAAGAATGTGCGTTTGAAGGGTATGGTGGGGGTTGGTCTGGAACATGGGGAAGAAGGGAGCCAGGCCCTAACAAAATGCAAACTGCTAGTCAGCTTTGGATGTGGCCAGAAAAGACTGAATCTCAGTGCATCTCAGTGCCCTACTCCGATCCAAAAGTGAACAGAACCAAATGACGTGGCATTTGGAATTGATCTTGGTCTTGCACATTGCGCTTTCTGTTCCGAGCCATTCGTGCAGCAAACCCTCCATCGGACGAGCTTGTCCGCAGCTCCGGAATCCATCGCTCGAGCAAGGCCCGCGCAGAGTTGCTGAAGGCTAGAGTTCAATGGCGTGTGGACGCTCAGTTCGGAGGCAATTAGGTTGGAGGCCATCGCTACTACTGTAGTAACAAGAAGCTACTAGGAGCAAAGGGCATCGCTACTAGGAGCAAGGACGCTACTAGGGGCTCCTGGCCTTACTACTAGGAGCAAGGACGCTACTAGGTTGGAGCCCATCGCTACTAGGTTGGAGGCCACACTCAGGATTTGCTCCGAGTCTCCGAGAAACGAGTTCTTCGGAGGGTTCCCCTCAAAAGGACGACATATTGAGATGGTGTGGGAAGATGGGTGTCACAAAACATGTTCCGCAGGCGTTCTGTCATACCTGCATCTGCACTTGCGTTTGGTCATACCATGCCGCACGCAACATGTGCAGAGCTGGGGGACCTTCAACATTCTTAAACAATCCGAATGTCCACGGACATGTTTTGCCTGGACGAAAGTCCGTACTTACAAAAAAGGCTGACCTTTGGAGGCTTTTGGTAGACGAAGTGCAGATCTTCCACAACAGCTCCTGACCGCACCGACCCCCGGAATTCTAGAATCCTGAGAACCTGTTGGATCCTTGTGACATTGTGCGTGACGAGCTTCTTTTTTGCAGGCCAGCAGGCGGAGATGGCCATGGAGCTGCGAGATGCTTTGGGCCTCACCCACCAGGAGACTGTGCAGGCCACGGCCGAAGAGCGTTCGTTGCGAAGGGCTGCGTGGTTCGCAGGTTCGCACATGTGAATGTCAGCCTCAAATTCTTGAATCCCTTGGATGACCATGTTCCTCTACAATCAATCGTCCTTTCACTTTGAGAAGTATTGCAAGGATTTTGCAGTAATTATATGTCATATTGCGTATATATATATATATAGGAGCTACTAGTAGCTAAGGGCATTAATTGCTACTAGTAGTAGCAAGAAGCTGCGGGTAACAAGGGCATTGCTAGTAGTAACAAACCCCAGGGTCCTTCGGGCCCCGTGAGCTCGAGGCGGTGGACACCCTGAAGACGAGCCCAGAGGTCCTGCAGATCGCAAAGGAGTGCATTTCTCGTGAGGCGAATGGGGATTGTAGCCCTGGTGTCTTGGACAAGTGTAAGGATGATTATTTAAATTTCTGTAATATATGATCTATAGATGATGTGCTAGTTTTGTATCCATCTTGGTCGGTTAAACAGATGTTTCTTCATGCTTTGTCCAACGCCAACCAATCACTGCTTTCCTTCCTTGAAATTTTACCCTGACGCACCATCGCTATTACAGTAGGTCGGAGGCCATCGCTATTAGGTTGGAGGCCATTGCTATTACAGTAAGTTTTCGTTTGAGATTCTGACTTGATGCAGCAGGTAAAGAAAATTCATGAAGCAGAGGTCCCCGCCCAGGCACGGCGGTGTGGTCATGGGTGGTAGCTGACGCTCAGGCCGACGCTCAAGAAGCAAGACCTTCCACGATGTATAGTAGGTCTTTGTCTTGGTCGCACAAGTCGTCCGTCGCGGATCTCCTACTGCAAAGGTCGGTGCTTTATCAGGATTGTAGGGGCAGTTTTTCTTTGGGCAGTTGACATGGAGCGCATTTGATCATCATCTAGAGGGTTGTTCACCTATCGCCCGCTTTGTGGCAACAGATTTGTGTTCCATACGCAGGCCCAAGTCTGAGGTTTCAAACTGCATGGTTCCGATGCCCTGCCAGTCATTTGGCCAGGCGAAGCGTGGCCGTGAGGTCCGATTGGTTCGCGCTAACTTGATTTTGTGAGTGGTGCAAGACCCACAGCCAATGCATTTCAGTTGTTAATATAGCTTGTTTCTTTAGCCCTGCGAAAGTTTCTAGTACATACCAATTGCAAGCTGCCCAACCGAGTCACTGAAGCAGTGGGGCACTGCATTGCAATTCATTTTCACCTGGTAGAAAGGATCTCCCATTGAAACAGGGTGCAAGACTGATCAGGCAACCACCAGAACCCGACTCTGAATGGTCGCTACGAAGTTGGGGACATTTGGAGTACTTTGGATTCATGTGTTTGTTGTCGGACCCGAAGAGCAGTTCACTTGAGCGAGTCTTGAGCCAGAACATAGCGAAACATATTGAAATCATCGAAGCAGGCTGGCTTCTTGAGCTGGAAGTATTGTGGGGGTCCACAACTTGGCATTTTGGACATGTTCAAGACTTTTGGATGAACACTTCCCTGCCAGGAGTCCAAGGTTTCTGCCAGTGAAGCGAAGAAACCCAGGACAGATGCCGTCGCAGTTACTGGAGCTATAACAGGGGGGATCACTCCCAAATGGAGATGGCCTCGGTTTTCCTTAACGCAATCAGGGCTTGGCGAAAATAGAGAGATGTACAAATAGTATGATATATGTATATAACTATATGTTGTTTGCGTGGGGGAAAGAACGAAAGTGAGAAGTAACAAAGTGCGGATCTACCTGAAAGCAGGCTTTGCATATATGATTTCTACCGTGGATATATATGTATATATTTGCTCGCGTTTTGCGGAAACCAAGCAACGGATTCATTTCCTCATTAGGCCTGAGTCAGTGGCGGATGTTCGGATTTGTGCTGCTGGAGTGGCGAGAACAATATACAGTACAAATATTGATGCTGTGGAGGATGTCAACTACACATGAAACTCGTGGGAAAACACAATGATAGGAATATGCAAGGATATCCAAGGCCAGGGGAGCCCAAGGTGAACATCAATGCACTTCATGGCAAGCTTCAAGAAATGCTGTCCCGCTGGCACACATCACCTGGTGTAACACTAAAGGTCTTTGGTTCATTTTGGTTCAGTAGGTGCGACTTTCGTGTGTGTGTGTGTGTGTTTGTCATGAACGCCAGGAACGCCCGCACGGCCCAGGCTCGAATGCATAATTTTTCTCGTTGGATGCGGGGTGGCATCGAGTGGGTGAGTTATAAAGGTGCTGAGTCTGCCGGGATGGTGCCACCAGAATCATAGAATCGAAATCTGGGCACTTACGCCCTGGAAGAGACCCACATGGAAGTCTGTTCATTTTCAGGTTCCAGGTCAACTTTCCCGAGTGTTTCACAGATGTGTTAAGAGTGAAGCTATAGCTTGGTTAAGCGCTTCAGTGAGGGCAGCCACAATCGTGCACAGTCGTTGCATTGACTTGAAGTGACCGTACTGTTTGTTTGGTGGAAATGATGCACGCCAGAACTTTGCACAGGGGTTGGCTAAGGTTGAAATTAGCACGGTGGACGTTGCGCGTTCTTCGAACATGTTTGAATGGCCGACTTCAGGCGACGGTGCCATGCAAAGGTGAGATGGGCATCGAGGGGGGTCAATGGTGCATGGGACCTCACTCACCTGTAGATGTTCCTTGGTGCGATGTTCCAATGGCCAGGTGCATATATAGAAATGGTTTCTTACACATGTTGAAAGGACTTTTCTTTTTTTATGGGGGTCTATATGTTTATGTTTGTATACAGTTATATGCATTGTTGTTCATAGGACGAGCCTTCATGCAAGGTAACAAGTAAAGAGACACAAGTAGAGAAGACTTTGCAAGGCTGCGGCTGCCTCCTTGCAGATTTGTACTGATTGTGGAGCCCGGAGAGAGGTTGTGTTTACTGTGCAACTCTTACTGAAGCAAATTGTAGCTGGTATCGTCCCAAGCGTGTCAAGTTGCCATCTCCGTGGGCCTTCTTTAAGAGAGGCCACTGGTTCTAACTTTTTAAGCACGCGCAGTTTTTGCATGGCCCAGCCCTGACTGACAACATTGCTCCTGCAACATGATGGACCTCCCTTCACGAAACATGTCTGGTAGATTTCTGCTGGCTATAGGTCATTCATGCATTACTTTCGTCCCATAAACTTGTCACTGGCCGTTGCGCCATCCAAGCAGGGCGAATCCGTGGATTGCTCGCCTCACCTCTTGCGCGGCAGCGCATGCGCGCAGCAGGTACGAGCCGATGGCTCCCGAAAGGTCAAGAGGATTTGGTGTTGAAGTGTGTGCTCCCTTTCCTCGCCGGGACGCCCTTATTGAGCGGATCGAAGATAGAAGAAGTTCAGAGTCTGTAGGTCCGTAGACTATAGTCTATAGTGATATTAAGGTCAATTCTAGTCACATAGAAAGCACGAAATGAAAAGATAAGAGCACGAACACCTGTCATTGGGTTCATTGTTTCATGACGTTTTTGGTCGATTTCCTCCAAGGACTTGAAGCAGCGGTGCCTGCTGGCAGCCACTAGCAGTGAGCCTGGCGAGTTCGTTTTTAACGCGGTCCGACAAGCGTTCCTTTTGGTACCTGTTAGATAGGACGTTTCTTGTGCTTTGCTAGCGGTGTAGCAGTTGAGTGTTTCCTCCGATTCACCTTTTTCAGCGCATCAATGAGGGCCTTTTTGTATCTTATTGTTGAGAGCATTAGTCAATCTTAGTAGAAAGAGCTTTGATGACGTTTTAGCGCATGTGGCACCGGGAAATTTGTGAGGTTGCAACAATGGAGCAGTGTCAGATATCCGCAGATACCGTTGTTTTGTGACACGGATGTCATATGCAGTTGACAGTTGTGAGCAAGAGGGTTCTGCCATGACTGGCCGCACGCCAGTTCCATGCGCCAGGCCGTATCCATGGGGAGGTGCACCGTTGCACCAAATGGGCTGCGCAACCCGTTTTCAAACGGAAAAGGCGTTGGCTTGAACCCAGGTTCAATCGCCTATTCCTTGCCAACCCACCTTTTGTTTGTCCTCCTGAGTCTATACTTGGGGAATGGCAAGACTCATCCAAACCGTATATCGAATTTGCTGCTTGCTTGCAGTTATTTTTTGTCGTCAAGTTGGATTCGCAGGTGCTTCAAAGGTTTTCTTGGTGCGTCAGGGCACTTCACCTGCTGCCAGAGCGCTTCGCCGACAAAGCGTTTACACATTTGTATACAATGCCCAGCACTCAATATGTATATATGTTTCTACATTCCAGGCCCCCATTGGCCCATTGGTTCAAGTTGCTGTGGGAAGATGGAAACACACAGGCCGAGTGCTCATGAACTCGTAGCTGCTCGAGCCGTTGGCAGGTCGTGAAGCAGCACAAAGACTTTAAGTATGAAAAGTCCCTCTTCATGTGGAGCAGTGGAGCGATTAGAACCTGAGCTGCGACAGTGGGTGTGCATCGCAAAAAGTGAAAAATTGATGAACATGGGAAGAGGTCATCGTCCATTTTTTACTCGAGAGATGTCGGTGGTGGACTCCATCCTGGTAGACACACCCTGGTACACGTTTTTGTATGTTTTTTTTTCCGTGAAGAATGGCACAATTTAAGCGGACATGTGAAGGTCTACTGAAGCCTGTGGAGTGCAAGTTCTGGCCCAAATGCAGCTGCAAAGTCTTGTTCACCAGGTTGCACCTGTTAGAGGGCTGGCCACGTGCCTGCCCACGACGGAGCGTGATGACACACCCCAGGCCCTAGGCTCCAAGTGGATACCACATGAGTCGGGTGTATTTTATGGCAATTCATGGACAACTGCACTATTTCGGCAAAATAATCGCTCACAACTCAACCATCATGATCAATCCACAGCTAAAATGATTAGGGTTTGCCTAACGGTAGACGAGCCATGCAAGCCACTTGGTTTATGTCGGTTTTAGAATGTGTTAGTCTATGCTCCCTTTTTGTGGTAAGTGAGGCGTGAGCTGCTAAAGTTGCTTCAATGATTTGAGGGATATCCTTCCGCGTTGCTCACGCTTCATTGCCTCAAAGTCGCATGGCGACCAGGGGCATGTGAACGGCAAGTGTCCTGAGCGAAGTGCACTGAGGAAAGAATGAGACAGAGCTGCAGCTTCTGACTCGCCGTTTGTCAAAGTTCTTGGCCGCTGGGATGGCCGAATTTCATCGCTGCCCTGGTGGGTTTAGCTGGACCTGGTGGGATTGGCGGGAATGGAACGCATCCTCCACTTTCAGGACCATGACCAATTTGCTAGAATCTTCGAGGCGTCAAACCAGATCAACCTCGCAACATCACTGCTGTCCAAGGCCGCTCATCCCAGAAACATCGTTGATTTGGACCTCGGCTCAGTGTCTCGGCAAATCATCGTCGCCTCCGATGGAACTAACATTAATTACGACTCAAACTGCGGGCTACCACGTCACGAGGCCAACGCTTTTAGTTCCCACCTGTCAGGTGAGGGTTTAGTCTTATCCTTTCTTCCTTTCTTCTTCCTGGCCTTGCCCCAGACCTCAACAGCAAGTACCAGAGCGCAGTGGTTGCAGTGGGCACGCCCACACGTCAACAGCAAGTGGGGCCAGATCGCAGTGGGCACTGCCGGACCTCGGCAGCAAGCGCCAGATCGCAGTGGGCACAAACACCACAGCCACAAACACAACCACAACACACACACAACCAAGCAGACAACCACAAACACACAACCACAGACAGACAGACAACCACAACGCACACACACACACACACTCTGACATTGGTTTTCTGTTAACTCAATTCCCAGGTGGAAAAAGGTGAGGGAACAGCAAGGCGAAAAGGTCGGCGAGAACAGTATGGCTGAACAATGTTTGCAGTTGCACTGAAAAAACGATCTGACACACAAGCGCGGCTGCAAAGCGGCTGCAAGTCTGCGGTGGGAAAAGGGTTTGGGGGTGGTAGCATGAAGAACCATGGAATCAAACCAAGCAAATTAGACAGCGTGGTTAAAAGGTCAGGTTGCAGGTACGTCGAAAGAGCGCCCTCTTTCGATATCCTAGTCTGAACCTGGAGCTTCGTTGGCTCACGCCAGGAACAGACCCGTGAGCCCCCTGCATTGAAACATGGAAAGGTGGAGTAGGCCCTTAGGGACAGGGTTTGACACACACACACACACACACGTGGCCGATGTCGGCGCGCGTGCGTGGAGAAAGCCCATGGCAACTGTTTTTTCGTGAGAGCGCCGGCATTCGGTGGAGTCGTGTCCTTTTTGGACGTATAGCCGGAGTAGTTCCTCAGCTGCTGCCGTTGCTGTGGTCGGTGGAAAGCTGTATGTGTATATTGCGTGTAGGCGTGAAGCTAAGCCGGAGAGAGCCAAGCGCTGGCTACCGGCGCTGGTGGGATCCCTGATTTTCCAGGGTTGATTGGGTTGGATGTAGGTGATGGTGCGTTGTGGAAGGTCAATGTTGAATCCCAGGAGGTGAAAGTCTTCCACAGTTTCCAGCCCGACGGGATCACCAAAGAAGCTGTGGTGGATGAGGGTTTGGATGGCTGGGTGGGAGAGGAAGTGTTCGTTGTGCACAATGAAGCGGTTGTCAACAAATCTGTAGTAAGAGAAGTGGAGTGCTGTGTGCTGGAGAAGATTGTTGTGAAGCTGGTGCCAAGAGTGTTCGATCAAGGTAATGGCGACATTGCAGAGGGCAGGAGAGTGTTGGGAGCCAATCCCAGCCCCTCGAATTTGCTTGTAGGTGTTGTTGCATGCCCGGAAAATACAGGTGTTCAGTGCAAAAGCGACAATGGTAGTGATGTCGGACGTGTGGAGGGTGCGTTGTGTGGGATGTACGACCAGACACAAACGCACAACACACAGCCACAACCACAACCACACACACTTATGGATATGCGTACTGACTTGACAGCGGTGCCACACGCCAGCCTAAGAAACCCAAATCCTGAAAGGTCCAGGAAAGCCCTAAAGAGCCTGGGGGTCTTCAAAAGGAAGTGAGGCCAAAAACTCAAGTCGAGATCGGGACGACAGGATGACGACGGTCGCTCACAACTGCGGAGTGCATTAGCCCTTTACGGAAACTTAAAAGTTAATGCAGGTACGTCAGCAAGCGTCCTTGCTGATATCAGCACAACCTGAAGAGCCTCTTTGTTAGATGCCCTCTCTTCAGGTGTGGGGCATCCCCCCTTGCTGAAGAAAATGGAAACAATTCAACGGAATCCCTGTGACTACAAGGGGCACACACACACACGCCTCCCCGAGGGGAGACGTATTGAAGGTACGGACAAAGTAGTAGTAGTAAGGCCAGGAGCCGCTAGTAGCATCCCAAGCTAAGGTCCCGACAGGAGGGAGGGGTAGGGAGAGAAGAGAAAAAGGAAGGAGAAGAAAGGAAGGTGTTCCCAGCTACGACGCATGCGTCCAAGGACACACCAAAGGACCAAAGGAAGAGAGGAGAAGGGTTCCCAGCTATGACAAAAGCATCCAGGGACTGAAGAGAGGAAAGAAAGAAAGAAAGAAAGAAAGAAAGAGAGAGGGAGAGAAAGGGAGAGGAGAGAAAAGAAAAAGGCAGGTGTTCCCAGCTACGAACAATCGTCCAGGGACACACCAAAGAAAGAAAGGGATGATCCTGAGTATTCCATTCAGGAAAACCCAAAAAGCAAAGAAAGAAAGGGAGAGGGAAGGGGAAGGGGGGGGACTAAGCTCGCGACAGGTTCCAATGAACCTTGAACAAACTTCGGTCGCTGCGACCACGTAAGGCATGAGCCAACTTGGAATTCCAAAGATGAGACAAAAATCTGAGTTCTTTCGGCCTAGGCCACCTACCCTCGCTGCGAGCTGCTCTGTATCCGGGCAAGGGATACGTTCGACAGACACCCGTTACGTTCGACAGACACCCGTTCGACGGGTCCACGGGAGGCACTCTACGGGCTCATCCCGGACTGGCGCGAGGCCAGACACACTTATGGATATGCGTACTGACTTGACAGCGGCGCCGCGCGCCAGCCTAAGAAACCCAAATCCTGAAAGGTCCAGGAAAGCCTTAAAGAGCCTGGGGG